>CM069242.1:17606553-17923084 GCA_035582765.1 Acer negundo
TTAGTTGCAGGACATCCATGAATAGAGTCGCCAAAACTTGCTAGAGTAGAGGCCACCGCTAAATATAAGCAAGTTATGGATCAAAAGCGAAGCCTAGTAGACTTCGATGTTGGCGACTTTGTTTGGGCCGTACTTACCAAGGACCGCTTTCCGATGGGTGAATACAACAAACTATCAGTATACAAGATTGGGCCAGTCGAGGTTATTGAAAAGATCAACACTAATGCCTACCGACTGAAGCTGCCCAACCATATTCACAGTGCGACATGTTTAATGTCAAGACTACAAAAGATGGCAATACCTACTGTCCTAGTTACAGATTCAAGTTCTCTTTTACAACTTTTATCGAGCAGTTTCACACTTCTCTCAAACACTTTACTGTGTTTATATGGTATCACATTCATCAACATCTAATAATGCACAGAGCTTGAGTCAAAACTCATCAATGGTTACGTCAACCATGGAGTTCACATCACTCACCAAGGGTCTGAACTTCAACCTACCAATCATGCTTGGAAAAGCTAACATCATCTACCGGAAGACTCAGGTACTTCCTGACATTCAAGCCATATATTTATAGGATTATCTTCTAGGTCTAAATCAACCATCAAATAAAATTGTTTATGATGCAACAAAAAATTCGAATAAACAACAATCGATAAAAGACAATGATAACCGATTCGAATCCATTGATTTGTGCTCGAATACTAGAATAACAGGCATCAAAATCATTGACCCTTGCAAAGGTACCGAAATTTGGATATGCAAGAGAAAACTCTATGAAATTTTATTAATCATAAAAAAATTTAGTCTATGATCAGGTACAAAGCCTTTAAATAAAAAAATTGAAAAGCTAAAAACCTAAATGAATTAGGAATGCAATAAAATCATCAATTTTCCAACAAAAGAAAGAATTGAGATAACAATGAAAGTTTAAATTACTAGAATCCTAAAACATCAGAAACCTATCTAATAAGGATATTAGATTTAATTTAATAATCAAATCATAAAATAATTAACTACCTAACTAAATATATAATAAATGGAAACATAATAATATTTTATTAATTACAAGAATATTTTTAAATCCCAATATCATAAATAATATATTCAAGAATATCTCTTGCATCATTCTCGAATTTTGACAATTTTAATTCCACGAACATATGATTGTTAATGACAAACTTTAAATTTCCTGATTTTCATCACAACGCCCATCCAATCACTCTAATAAATCAAAACAAACGCATCAAGCATTAATGTTTTGTGCAGCAAATAAATTGGAGATATTTTGGAATGATGAAGCATGTGATCATCGTAAAAACAATCGAGAAAATTTGAGTTTCTGTCATGCTCTTTCTCGAACACCTTTTCATTGAATATAGGTGGTATATTGAAATCAATGAAAACTTCTTCGTTCACATATGTATCATCAAAAATACTTGGGAAAAGTTAGGTGTAGAAGTGCATGCCTAATGTGCACATGTCGTATATTAAAATCTTAAAAGCTCTTCTCTTGAAAAATTCAAACACTCCCATAAATCACTTTTGAGCCCCAAAAGCTGGTCTATTAAGCCTCCCAGAAGCTATACCAAACAAACCCTTTTAGGACTGTTTAGATTTTCCACATGAAAAGCTTTTAAATCTTTAAAGATCTTTTTGCCGAATGCTAAGATGAGTGTTATATCATGTGAAATGTGAAGTTATAAGAATACAATTGTTATATCATGTGAAATGTGAAGTTATAAGAGTACAATTATGCACTATACTTCTTTTACAAAGTAGGGTGAGGGCTGGGTGAGTGAAAGTTATCAACACCGGTTAAGATTAGGCAGGGATGAAGGGATGGATATTATTTGAGCATAATCTCATCTCCATTGCCAGATCTAACTTTTCGTCATCCCGGCTCTCACTCTACTCGATTTCTCTATTTACAAGCGGAAAACGCTAGTTAAAAGCACACTCCGACACCACCGGAGAAATCAGAATACAAGTAACATGAGGATAACCTATGGTGGCAATTCCATTTATATTTTAAAAATTAAACATTGGAGAAACCCCTGGAGAAACATATAAATAAATAAATAAAATAAAATAAGAGAGAGAAACCCCTAGAGAAGCCTTCAGACCAAAAAGAGCATTATATAACTTAAAAAGTTAACAATACATTGCACTTGCACAAGAAGCTATATCTCCTCTAAGTTTTATAAGATGCACACGGAGAGCAATGTAATAAATTATGCATAACTACTAGATTCACCAGACAATAATGGAAATAATTTTCTTAAGAGCCGTTGACGATGATTTTTGGACTAAATAACATCTACCACGTGTCCAACAAATAAATTCGTATCAAAGTGCGAATCTCAAAGTAAAACAGAAAAGAAAATATGTACATGCACAAGTGTACGTGGAAAACCCAAGGAAGGGGAAAAGCCACGGTTACCAGAGACAGCGAGAACGAATGCACTATGAATATTCAAAATCACATACTCAATCTCTCTTGCACGATCTCTAGATATTGTTACACTAACTGTTACAATAGTTTTTTTTAGGGTATATTTATACATGCATAGAACCCTAATTCTTTATACACAAGTAAGGAAAATCGTCGAGTTTTAGTTGGACTCTAACTTATTGAAGTCGTCTTTATCTTTTTCCCGTTCCGTATATCTTGCGCATTGAATGAGTTTGATCTCTTGCCAAATTTGATTCTGATATCTTTAAGGAATTAAGTTTGTTTCCTTATCAGAATGTACTTCGAGATGCTTTGTTTGAGTAAGACTTCTCTTCTACGTATTTGTGTCGTGGATGTTTTGGATTTAATGTCTCCCACGTGTCAGTCACCTGACCAAACCTCATCTACCCCAGTCGGTTACTCAACCCCTAATAGGATGTTTCGACCCGATCGATTTGGTATTCCTGACCAAGTTATCTTAACCCGACCGCTTAGGCAATCCCGATCGGGTCTTTGAGATTACCTACTGGTTAACTAAGGATGGTTCTTTCTTGGTTGATTTTTAGTGACATTGCACACCTCTCCACCTTTTTTTTTAAATAGCCGAAATTTATTAAAAGGCACAAGCCAAAGAAACAACAAGGAAACCCATAAGAAATACAAGGAACGAGCCAAGAACGCCTAGCAAAAAGCCCCAAGCCACAACGAAAACAGGGCAGAACAGAGAACAAGATCAAGATAAAAAACACCCAGCAAAAGAACAAGGCAAAAAGAAGCAAAGCAACAAAAAACACCCAGTCGCTTAGAAGACGCTGCTGGGTCTGGTAATCATGTTGACTTGTCTTTTACCAATAATAGAAGCATTTTGCCAGGTATGCATCCCAACCTTGAAGGTGGTATTCGTGAGCTATCTCTGTAGAGTCTTCTGCCTTTATGATTCCACGACCCACAATTATGATATCACTACCCCTTTCATTGATGACCTACAAAATCATTTGTGTCACAAGTTAATGAATTGCAACACTGTCAATCAACAAGAATATATTGCAAGAATCCATTTTGATTGCGTGAAAAATTCAAATTATTTAGCCAGCAAAGATCATCTTAATAGAATAGTATGCATTTTGATAAGAAAATTGATTCTCATAACATATATCCCAAGAGAGACCAACACATACAAGTGTAAGGAGGGAACTTATACAAAAATTAAACAAAAGCACTTCAAAAACTCAATGGTACCATGATCATCTGCCTGTCCCGTGTTTCCTTCATTCATAATTTAAAATTGCAAACTTTTTATTTGATGTATATTCAATATGGAAAGCATGACAGATGGAATGATGCGAAATATATAAAAGGAATTCCAAATGGAGAACTGGTGAGCACAAACAATACTTATTGAATAAGGAGTGTTATTTTGCTGGCCTAGATTATCATCGCCCTTTACCGTTTTAACTCCAAGTGTTGCCTAAATAAATGCTGGATTGACTGGTGCCCTTGGCCATGAGGCTGGATAAACTGAGATGAATCCAATGACAAAATCAGATTGTTCCTCAGCAATTGTCACAGCTGCAGCCGTGTAGTCTCCCATTGCTAGGTTGCCAGTAGAGCTCATTTCAACAACCAACAACAATCCCCTCCCATGAGGTAAACCCTGATTACATGAAGCGTAAGAAAAACCTTTAGAAATGGATTACTCAAACTCTTACCACTGTTGTTTGTAAATAAAAAACATAAACAACACGTTAGGTAACAAGTTAGGGATCGAAAATTGAGACCTCTGTTTCACACGGTGTCCTTTAGACAATATCGTTATATAACACTGTATGTATATAACGATTGTCTCCCAGGAGACAGTGGACGTGCGAAGCACAAACCACTTTCAGCGAACTCAAATCAAGTTCAAACTTACCAAGTACATAGAAAGAGAAAAACGAGAAGAAAGAATAATTAACATTTAGCTTTAAACTAGCAATAACTTCAATTGCTAAAAGTTCATATGTAACCATATAACTGGAATATAGATGAGATAAATTTATTGGCCAGGTAGAATTTCAAGGATGTACTGATCAGAGTTTGGAACCAAAATCTGGAGTAAAATCAAGCAATATATCAACATGGGTTTTCAATAAGTAGATCTCTTGTCCAACCTACATTCAAATTGAAAACAAGCAAGTAAACTTGATCCCCCATCCCCAATATTATATGGAGAACTTAATCCACTCCCACCCAATAATTGATCATTTTTTGTTCTTAAAGTATGAAAGCATAGTTCATACACAAAAGGAGTTGAAGTTCTCATGGTCATAGTGTTGAATGTTTCAACTCACACTGACACCACACACCACTCCACAATTCGGTAACGTTTTCAAGATGAGTTTTTCCATTTTTCGAAGTTAAAAAAATATATAAAACGCGTTTGACACATATTCTTATTAAAAAAAAAAAAAAAACAAAATCAGTAAAAAATCAGTTTTTACTTATAAAGTATTGAAAGACGCGTTAACTGAGAAGACATTGATAAGATGTTTTATTTATTTATTTTTTTTACGGGTCCCATAGATGAATTGTTTTCAACTGATTAATTTTTTTTTGAATGACATGTTTTTTTTTTTTCTCAAATAGAAAAACAATACAATTTAGTTTATTTTTGGGATAATATCAAAAACCCCTCTAGTTTGGGTTATGGTTAAAAACCACCTTCTAGTTTTATTATTAGCTAAAATCCATCCTTAATGGTTTAAATTTTAGTATTTTGTTATTTGTTTTTGTATTAATCTCCACCGGAATACAAAAACAAGTAAAAAATATATATCTTCGTTGGAATACAAAAAATTTATATATATATACAAAAAATTAAACCATGGAGGATGGTTTTTGGTCAATAATGAAACTAGATGGTGGTTTTTGGTCAATAACCTAGAGGGGTTGTTTTGATAGTATCCCTTTATTTTTTAAGTTGTCACAGAGTTAGCTTTAGCCTTTAGTTAATTATTTAGTAAAATCATAATTTATATTTTATCTATTAAAAAATAATAGAATGAAAGAATGATATTTTCATTTAGCCCACTAACATTTTACCATAAGAAACAAAATAATAATAATAATAAATTATAAAATCAAAAAATGATAATAATAATAGTAAATTATAGATTAGATTATATCAACTCAAAATTCTAAATTAATTTGTTAACTTCAATATCTTAATCACACATATGCTTGCGTGTTCTTTAATGAAATGGTTGGGATGTAAAATTCAAAAAGTTAAATTTAATATTTGAGTTGATATAGCATGAATCATGAATTATATATTAGGTATATTACTTCAAAAAACAATTATATGTTAGGTATATGTTTGATTGTTGTAATAATCAACAATCAACCATATATCTAATACATATGAGTTAGGTTAAGCCAACTTAAAATTGTGAATTAAAATTTAACATCTCAATTAGGAATGGCAATTTTAGCCGGACAAGCGAGTATCGAACAGAATCCGAACCGTATGGATCGGGTATGGGTCTTAACATTTGAGTAGCGGGTTAGATCTGGGTCCAAAATAAAGGACCCACATCTGGTCTGGGTGTGATCAAAAAACTCAAACCCGAACCCGTGGATCCGAATAGTCTAAAACGATTTTATGATCTATACTATTTCAGTTACATTTTATGAGATAAATATCAGTTGATTTTAACTTTTTTTTTTTTTTTTTTTTTTTGATTTTACAACAATTGTCGGGACCCGGTGAGATAAATCTCTGCTAACATAGTCCAGAATACAGTTCCCATAGTTGGGGAGAGGGCACCCTCAATTGGAAATAAGGCCAAGGAGGGACATGTGATTTTAACTATTTTAAAACTGTTTTTTATAACATCAAAAACACTGTTAAATAACTTTTCAATTAATTATAGATATTTATGTATACAGTGTACGTTATTATCATGCATAATTTAGAATGAATGATTTAGTAGATATTGGGCAGTACAAGAGAAATGGGAATATGACTTTTTTTTTTTTTTTATTGGAAAATGACTCTTAAATTTTAATAAAGCACATACTATATACTAAAGCAGACTAGTCAGAAAATGGTGAAGAACCACTTCAATTATCACCAGATCACCACTCTCCATATATTTGACTGTTCTTAGTCTTAGGTTTGACTAAACATCAGAAGAATATTTGCCAAGCAATAGCTAACCTTTTTTTTTTTTTTTTTTTTTTCCCAAGTGGTCATTCCTTTTTGTTAAGTAATTATTATATCTGCATGCATGCTTAGATTATTCCATCCGAGGTATTAGACTTAGAAAAAGAGTGAAAGTTTGTGTAGGGCAGTGTAACTAGTTAGTAGTCAGGACCAATATTGGAGGGCGATTTCTCAATAAAAGAAAATCTAGTGGAGATTAATTATCTAAAGAAAATAACCTAAATTATTGTCACATATTCTTTTACCTTCATCTATGCCATTCAATTAAATTAATATTTTTTAATGTTATATATATATATATATATATATATATATATTAAAAAAAGGAATGGCCCCCATGAATAATAACAAAAATTCGTATTTGTGTAAATAGTACTAATTTTAACTTTTTATGAGGATAAAGAATTCAACAAAACTGTTTAAGGTAACTTTGTGGTTGTTTTATGGAAGCACTACTCGATTATTCAAAAAGCTATTTATAAAAATGAACAAACCCATTTTTTGAAATTAGTAAATTATTTGGAATGTTTGTCTGAAAAGGACATTGTTATTTGTCTATGGGTCCAGACCCGGACCCATGAAAATTTACGGGTCCTCGAGGCGGGTCACGGGTCTACTTAAGACCCATGGACCCGTGGACCCGGACCCGGACCTGAACCCGAACCCGAACCCGTGAATTTTCACGAATCTAGGTCTAGGTGTTGGTGTTTAAATGGATAGCAAAAATAATAAAAACCTTACAAGTGCACAAATAACGAGAAATAGCACGGTAGATAAGCAATGATCGTTCCCATAGAGAATTAATTACCTACTAAAATATCGAGTTCATATCTATGACAATCTAGGACTCTAATATAACTAAAAATATAAAAATAAAGACTCTAGACGCACACACACAAATGGGGTTTTGAATTGATTATTAGAACTAAGAAAATTAAATAACAAAAAAATAAAACGTACCAGAAATTTATTTTAGAAAATTAAATAAAGAAAACACTAGATAGGATCTCCTATCCGCCACTAAACAATCCTCCAAACCGTAGACAATAATGAAGCAGAAAAATAATCAAACATGATGAACTTATTCATGACAAAGTGATGGTGTCTCACTCAAGCCATACGATTCTCTCTTAGTTGGCATGTAAATTGCATGGTGTCTACTTAGATTTAATTACTGGAATTCATTAAGAATAAAGAGAATATGAATATCATATGAACCCTAAACATGATATCTATCATAGGTAATTAATAAATCAATTTCCCTTAATTAGGTCTTATTTCAATTAATTGTTGCAACCAAGGATATATTCGTATCTTATATTAATTATTATATTGCTAAAAAAAATGAGGAGAGCGATAGCTAGAGAGAGAAGCTCCCATTTTTATGGTTATGGCAAGGACCAGATGGATTGCTCAAGGCAAGGGTGATGGCAAGGATTTTAGGGAGCACTTGTTTTCCATCTTCATTGGAAATCTCAATCCAGTAGTGGACTCAGTAGGGCAATGGGGCATTTTCAAGCCCTTTGGCAAAGTAAGGGACGTTTTCCTCTCGGCAAAACAGAATTCCAGATGGAGCTACTATGCATTCATTTGCTTTGGTTCCATGGAGGAAGCGAGTAAGGTAGCACAACGGGTGAATGGTATGCATGTGTATGGGTGGCCAATCAACGCCAAGATGGCAGATTACTAGTGGAATAAACGTCGACTCTCCCCAAACGATACTTTCGACAGGGATGATTTTGCCTATGCCAGGAGCAGAAGTGATAAGGAGGAAGGGGAGGAGTACGTCAACAAGCTAAAGATTCCTTTTAACCCTCATGTGAACCAGTCATATGTGGATGTTGTTAAGAACAGTAAGCTTAGGGGCCAGGAGTTCATGCCTGACCAGTCGGAGGGTGTGCTCTCCATGTCCTAGATAGGTGCCAAGGAGGATGAGGAATGGTTATCGAGAAGTGCAATTTGGGTGTTAAAGGAGTTTTCTAGTGTTGAACAAGTTAATCATAAGCTAGAAACTAGGGGAATTGTTTTCTCTTCATCTTTTCTTGGTGGTAACAGTATCGTATGGACTTTTGAATCGATTTTAGACAGAGATGGTTTCGTCAATAATAACTTTTTCTAGAAAGATTGCTTCTCGTCTATGGTTGTCTGGAAGGAATTTCCTAGACAGTTGAATAGACTGAAATGGTTAGATGTCTTGGGAGTTCCTCTTAACTGCCGGTGCAAAGACTTTTTTAGGAAACTAGGAGGCCAAGTCGGGGAGATAGTCTGGGTTGAGGAAACCACTGTGAAGAAATGGAGATTAGATAAAGAATTCTAGTTCTTGTCCCAATGGTAAGGTTAGAGGAATCATCTATATCTTGTGAAGTCAAAGTCATGAAAGGTTTTGTTTCTTCTATGGTAAGGTTAGAGGAATCATCTATACTAGTCTCCATTTTGTGGATGGACCAATTTCTAGTTCTTAATCCTCACTCGAAAAACTGGAAGAAGAGATCAAAACCAGAGTTTGATGGGTTTTCAGGGATGATGGGTAGAAAGGAGAGTGGTCAGGTGTCAGGAGCTCAGTGTGATTGTGACAGTTTGTCAGCGGTTAGGGTGGCTGAAAGGAAGGTTACAAATCAGAAAAGGGTTACTGGCAGGTTGGAAGTTGGTGGAAAAAAGGCGTTTATTGGCAGAGACTCCAATGTCAAATATAAAGTAGAGGGTGGGGAGAAGTATGTGGGTTTCAAAGGTAAGGGTCGTTGGACTCAAAAATTAAAACCAAAATCCCTTCGTTATCCCACGTGCAATGGCAGTCTAACGATCGGTAAAGAGTTGTCAGGGAGAAAGCCTCAAAGTACTGAAGAAGAGTTAAGCTCTTCAGATGAGTCAGAGACTATAAATTACTTTCAAGGGGGCTGCTTTAAATCTAAGTCAGTTGGGCCCTGTGTTGGGAGCCCAATTAGAAGGAGTAAGGTTCATTCACAGAAAGGTGAGATAGCAGGCCCAATTGGAGATCCAAATGTTGTCCCTGGTAATTCTGATATTCTTTGGGCCCATTCTAGTGCCATTGTTGAAGATTTTTTTGAAGACAACCCATATGAAAAGAGTCGAATGAAAGATGAGGTAGGAGGTACAGCTTCTAAAGTTTCAAAGTGTAATAAGGGGATTGCGTTGTGCATTGATTTGAGGGATTCAGGCAAGGATAATTCCACAATTCCTTTTGGGGTAGATAATAGTTCTTCCTCCCAAGGGGATTCTATAGAAGATTCTCAAGAATTGGGTATGGGTGCCTCTGATCTTGGGGGACTTGAGAACCGAGTTATAGGTACTAAAGGGGATGCAGTAGCGTTTGTGAAGTAAGTCAGGGGACGTATTAGGGAGTTAGCCATTAAAACACATCCCATGAAAACAAGACGCTGGAATTCTACTCACAATTCAGGCAGTAATTTAGGCGAGGGTGAGGCAGGCAGGGCAGCGAATAGAGGTAAGAAGGTGACTTGGAATCTTGAGGTTGAGATTACCAAGATTATTGAGAAAGGGATTGCTTTAGGCATCGATTTCAAATTTAGGATTTCAGATAGCACTATGGGTGATCAGGACAATTCTGGTACGGTGCCAGTTGAGGTATGGGACATTGATGAGGAGGTGGCTAAAGTCTTGGAAACGGGAGCTGCTTTGGGTTTTGATTTCAATAGTGATCAGGAGCAAGTTACAAAGATTTTAAGTTCCATGGAACGTTAGGATGAAGCTAGAATGAACAAGTGAGTCGCTGTTCTCTGTTTGTTGTGTGGATTCCTTACTTTTTATGTTAGCTTTGACCTGGAATGTGAGAGGGTTGGGGAAAGAGTCGAAGAGGAGAAAGGTGAAACAGGTAGTGCATAAGCGTAATCCTGTGGTGCTTTTTCTTTAGGACTCTAAATTGAGTTTGACAATCGTATCATTAGAAGTTTAGGTGGCTCCGTCTTCTCTAAAGGGTTGGTGTTGATGCGGTGGGTTCTGTCGGCGGCCTTATATCTCTGTGGAACGAAGATTTGTTTTCTGTTTCTCATTGTATGTCTACTAGATGGTGTATTACTCTAGTTGGGAGTTTAATCAAGTTAGATCAAGAGGTGGTTTTTTGCAATGTTTACGTTCCAAATTTAGAAGTGGAGAGAAAGGAGCTGTGGGAATTCCTTCTTGATATTCTGAAGTCCTTTTTGATTTCATGGTGTCTTGGGGGAGATTTCAATACAGTTTTATTTGCTTCAGAGAGGAAATGAGGGGTCTTCGATATTTGGTAGGCTAGAAATTTCAACAATTTCATCCTTCAAGCTATGGTTGTTGATCTTACGCTAAGGGGAATTTATTTCCCTTGGTCCAATAATAGGGTAGATGGGGTGTGGGCGAGACTTGATCGGTTTAAGGTCTCCCCTCTTTTTCTCCCGTGTTTTCCGTCCATTGCCCAATTTGGTCTTCCTATATCAATTTTCGATCACAGTGTTGTTATTCTGGGTGAGACGAAGGATGTTTGGGGTTCTAGCCTTTTCCGTTTTCAAAATAGATGGCTGGAAGACAAAGCTCTGATGTCTGAAATGAAGAAAGGTTGGGATGGTTGCAAATTATCTGGGTCTAGTAGTAATATCATGCGGGCAAAGCTGAAAGTTTCTAAAGCCTACATTAAGAGATGGTCTGCATCTGTGCTTGAGGACAAGAAGTTGTCTAAAAGTCTTGAGGATCGGTTGGCCATGCTGGATGTTTTGGCGGCTAGGGATGGGTGGTCAGATTCAATGAAACAGGAAAGACTGATTCTAATGGCTGAGTTTTGGAAGTTTCTTTGCTTTGAGGAACAGAAGTGGAGACAAAATTCTCGGGTTAAGTGGTTGGTCGACGGGGACAGAAATTCTAAGTTCTTTCACTGTGTTGTGAATGGGAGACGTAGGTGCAATTTCTTGACTGAGATTACTTTCGATGGGGTGAAGATTATTGATGTGCATCCAACGAGGCTTGGGGTGGCTAGCTTTTTTGATAATCATTTTTGTAATGTGTGCGCCCAATTATTTATGGTCTTCATCTTAAAAAACTCTCGGCTGAGGAAAGTTCTCTACTGGAGGTTAGTTTCAGTTTAGAGGAGGTCAATGAGGCTTTGGTGAGTTGCGATGGCAACAAAGCCTCGGGTCTAGATGGATTCAATTTGAGTTTCATGAAGGAAAATTGGGAGGTCATTGAAGGAGATTTCATGAGATTTTTACAGGAGTTTCACCGAGACGGTTCTATAGTAAAAGAGCTTAATAAGACGTTCATTGCTCATTCCTAAGTGCATTAAACCGGACTCCATGGCTGACTTTAGATCAATTAGTTTAGTTTGCTCCCTTTATAAGATTTTGGCCAAAGTCTTGGCTAATCATATGAGAAAAGTCATGGCGTCAGTTATTGGGAAAATGCAAATGGCTTTTGTTCAGAATCGCCAAATTCTAGATAGTTTTGTGGTAGCGGAGGAAATAATTCATCATTGGAAGTAAAACAATGAAGGTGGTTTGTTGTTGAAACTGGATTTCGAAAAAGCTTATGACACTTTAGATCATGCTTTTTTGGATGATATATTGGTTGGGATGGGTTTTGGGAGGAAATGGAGAAATTAGGTGGGGAATTGTATCTCCTCTCTTGCTTTATCGATTCTAGTTAATGGGAAGCCGACTAAGGAGTTTGGGATGGAAAAGGGACTCCGTCAGGGAATTCCTTTATCCCCTTTCTTATTCAATGTGGCGGTGGAGGGCCTTAGTGCTTTGTTTCGTAAAGCAGTAGATTTAGACATGATGAAAGGGTTTGCTTTTGGTGAGGATTCGGTTCATATTTAGCATTTGCAGTTTGCGAACGATACGATTTTGCTCCTTCATCCTAAGGAGGAGTATCTTAGGAATGTTAGAAGGATTTTGAGGTGCTATGAGTTAGCCTCGGGTCTTAGAATTAATATTCAGAAATCTAGTGTGGTGAGGGTGGGGAAAGGAGGAGATAATGAGGCTAATTGGGCTAATATCTTTAGGTGTTCTAAGGCTAGTTTACCTATTTCATGCCTTGGCCTTCCGTTAGGGGGTCGTCCTTGTTCGATTTTGTTTTGGGCAGATTTGATAAAGAAAATTGAGTTACGTTTGGTGCCTTAGAAAAAGTTGTTTCTTAATTTTTTTTTTTTTTTTTTGGGGGGGGGGGGGGGTAGAGAGATTCGTTCTCATAAAATCAGTGATATCTAGCATTCCTATCTACTACATGTCGGTGTTCAAAATGCCCGTGTCAGTGGCCCAACAAATAGAAAAGCTTCAAAGAAATTTCTTTTGGGGGGATGGTGGTGAGAAGAGGAAGATTCACTCGATTAAGTGGAAAGTGCTTTGCAAGAGCAAACGTGATGGTGACCTCGGTATTGGTTCGATCTTAGCTAAGAATAAAGGTCTTTTGGCCAAATGGGTGTGGAGGTTCGGAGTGAAACTGCAGCCTTTATGGAGGAGGGTGATACGTGCTAAATATAGGATTCAAACTGATATCCTAAGATGGAGTTGGAGCTGTGGAGCTAGCAGCTCCTTTTTTACAAAAACTATTAGTAATCTTTTTTTCTCAAGGCTCTTCTATGGCTAAGTTATTGGAAGAGGGTCTAGTGGCTGTTGTGGGGAGGGGAGATAGAGCGAGATTCTGGTCAGATGTCTTGGTGGAAGGCACTGCCCTTAAAGAAGCTTTCCCAAAGATCTTTGCTCTAGCTGTTAAGAAATGGGGTTGTGTAAGAGATTTTGGGATTAGAGAAGGTGATATGTGGAAGTGGGTCATAAACCTTAGGAGACCTCTGTTCAATTGGGAAATTGACCAATGGAATTGTATGTTAGGTTGCTTGGATAATGTCATCATTAAGGATTATGTGCATGATGTTATTGGTTGGGTTCATGATGCCTCTGGTTTTTTCTCTGTTAAGTCTTTTTGGAAACGTTTAGGGGATGGTCAGGCATGGGATGTCTTGATTTTTTCAGATGTTTGGAAAGGCTTTTGCCCCCCAAAAATCGAGCTTTTTGTTTGGCAGTTCTTTCACAAGAGAGTCTTGGTTATGGAAGTAATTTTAGGTTTCGGGATGCAACTTGGTCTTGGCTTGCAGTGTCCTATTTGTCAGGATAATGTGGAGTCTATTGATCACCTCCTTCTCCTGTGTAGATGGTCTTGGAAATTGTGGCAGATGTGTATGAATTGGTGTGTGTGTATGGGTGGGGTGGGGGGGGGGGGGGGGGGGGGGGGGGGGTGTAAACTGTTATACTACCCCTTCTCTTCTCGTGTGGTGGAAAGGTTGGTCCAACCTTTCTCCTCTGAAGAGAACTGAGCGAGCCTGGTTGTCCTTGTTTTTTACGATTGTTTGGTCCATTTGGGAAATAAGGAATCAGATTGTGTTTAAAGATGGGTTGGTGGATCTTGTTAGGATAGAGGATTTAGTCAAATTCAGAGTGGCTTGATAGTTTAAACACTACAAATGAGGGTCTTCGATTCCCATTACACATATTGTGCTAAACATTGTCGAGTGTTGTTATGAAGTTTCTAAAAGGAAACTGCAATTGTAGGAAGTCTGGACTCCCCCTCTTGTTAACATCCTCAAGTTCAATGTCGACCGGTCGTCTAGGGGTTCTCTGGGGCCAACGGACATAGGAGGAGTTCTTAGAGATCACTGTGGAAAGGTGTTGTGTATTTTCTCGCTCTCTGTAGGGTTTCTGGATGCCATCACAGCTGAAATCCTTGCCATAGCTAAAGCTTTTGAGTTGATCAGGTCTAAACCTGATTTGTTTAATAGGAGCTTAGTGGTTGTTAGCAAGGAATAAAATATTGGTATCGGTATCGGTATCGATATCGATATCGAGATCGAGTTTCTAAATTTATGGATATATCGGGGATATTATCGATATCGGAGGATATTCGGTAAAAATTTAAAAAATGATGGATATTTACATCTAAAGTTAGCATTTTTTTTTTTTTTGGTGAAACTTTAGGTCAATTTTAAACAAGTAATTATACATCAAATGAATCATATTTTAACGATAAATTAACATAGTTAATTGTTAAATATAAATTATAACATAGACAGAGTCTGTATATAATTTTTAAAATTGAGTATTTAATAGAATAATATTTTGTTTCACTTTTACAATATTATATACAATATAAAGAGATTAAATATTTAATAAACAAAAATATCATTTAAAAATATATATAGTTCCATACTTCCAAGATTCTATCATACATAATAATTCATACATAATAATACATTATATGTCTGAAATTTAAAACCAAAATGAATTCCTTTTTGGTTCAAATACATAAGATACATTTCTATCTTGATTCAAATAATAATTTTCCCAAGAAAACGTGTTAGCATAGTTTTCAAGGTAGTTATTAATATGCCACACGTATGTTGATTGATCTCTTCCAATTGATCCATGAATTGGGTAGTTTAGATTTACCCCAACTTGGTGGATATTGTTGATCTACATACATAGGTATTGCATATGACATTTATGGAGAAGGATAATCATGCATAGGTATTGCATATGGCATTTGTGGAGAAGGATAATCAAATATACTGCATCCACTATAACTACCATAATATTATACATGAGTACCTGACCTTATCTGCGAATCACCCGAAGAACTATTTTATATGTCCATACTCATTGATGAGAGGGTTATATTCAAAGAATCTTCATTGATTTGACTTGTTCCCCTATGTTGTTTATCATGATTTTGATCAAAATTACCTGCATGAGCATCCCAACCTGCCACACTAGCATTTCAACCCGTTGCACCAATATCCCAACCTCTGGCACGAACATCCCAACTTGTTGCACTAGCATCCCAACCTCCTCAATCATCTTCATCATCTCTATCATCCTTTTCTCCACTATTTCCATAAGAGGTATGTTGGTCATCGGAAGAGCTGCTAACATCAACTTCATGATCTACACCAACTTCTTCTCTATCGGTGGATATATCGGTCCTTGTTTCGATATCGGTCCCTCCAAAATATGGATATATTGGTGGATATGTCAATTTTAAGTTTCTTTGTTGTTAGTGATTCTAAAATGGCAGTGGATTAGATGAATTGCAGTGGTCTAGGTAGCCTAGTTCACACGCAGATTATCTACGACATTCGCAACAATTTGGAGTGTCTCGACTATGCCTCAATTGTGTTTTGCTCTAAGGCCTCTAATTCGATGGCTGAAAACCTTGCCAAAAAGGGTTCTGAGATGAGTTGGGAGTCGTTGACTTGGAGTTTCTAAGTTTTGTGTTCTCCTAGCCCTGGTTCTTCTCTGTTTGCCTTGGTTGTCTTGCCTCTATTTTGTTGTTCTGGTGTTTCTAGCCTGCGCTTCTTGTAGCTTTCTTTCTTTTTTCTGCCGTGCTGTTTTGTTTGGCCTTTGCCTCTGGCTGTTTGTTTTGGTTGTGTTTCTGTTGTTTTGGCTTTGTGCCTTATATATTGGGTCTGTTTTTTTTTTTTTAAAAAAAGAGATAGATTCGTATGGTGCCCGACTTGTATCCTTGCAACATTGATTCAATAATAATATAAGTATGCTCTAAGATGATCAATCAAAGAAACATAATAATAGAATGACAATTTTTCATGGAGAAATTGAAATCATCATGTCGAGAAAATAATGATTCATTCAACAAAAATTGTCTATGGAATTGAAATCATGTTTACAACTTCAAGAGAGCCCTAACTAACAAAGAAATTAGCTAGACCTAAAAACTAGAAAAATAAATAAAAACAAATAATCTAAAAAATGGTAAAAGAAGAGAATGTTTCTTGAGTCTTCAATCTTCAATTTTCAACGCTTGATCTCCTGTAGAAAACTCTTGGTATTTATAGGTGATTTCTCATTGTGAACTCCTAATTCTTCTTAGGTTTAGGAAATCCACCAAATAGGAAAGTGAAATGAATTAAGGAATAAGATTTTTTTTCCTAACTTGAATTTCCTCTTTTGATGGATGACTCATAATTTGAGTTTAGGAAGTTTCTCAAACATGTTTTGGTCTTTTTGAGTCATTAGAATTTGATTTGGGAAGTTTTAGAACAAGTCTGGACCAATTCGGAGTGGTTTTTAGCCAAAAATATGTTCTTTGCAATTCAACTACCAAAACGGCAGTCTTAGCCCGCCGAAATTTGACCGCTGAAACCACTAGAATAAAACGGCTAACAAAACGGCCGTTTGTAACCGCCGAATGGTGACTATCGAAATTTCGGGAGAAAAACGGCGGTCTTGGCCCATTGAAATTTTTCAACTTTGACCTTCAGTTACTAAAACGGTCATAACTTCCTCTAAAAAATTCAGATTGATAAACCGTAAAGTGCACCGGAAACTAGACGTCTAGGGCTTTCCGAAAACATGTGGATCTCAACCTGATTAGATTTGAGGATAGGGATATGGTCTTCCCAAGTTGTACGTGCTGAAGAGGCATTTATCCAAACTTTCTCTAAAATCACCTTTTTGCCTCCAAAGTTCGAACTCACTTCAAGAGCTCTTTTCTACACAATCTCAACAAACATGTTAAAATATTCAATTTTACTCTAGAATATAACATAAAACATAGGAAATAGGGGTCTCAAATATCAACATTTATCGACCTAACACTGAGTTTAGGTCCAAAAAATTTTTGCGGGTCTAGGTCTAGTAGTACTTGACTCGAACCCGACCCATTGTCATCCCTAGTCTCAACCACTAGTGTCCTCTTAATCTAAGAATTGTAAATGCATTCAAATCTCAACAATTTGATTAAAAGCATATGAGTGGTTGAAATGTTGAAATCAAAATTTTAAGTCATAATTTTAAGTTGATTTTGCTTGACAATATATATATATATATATATATATATTCATAAAAAAAATTCATTATATATATATATATATATTTGTTCATGATACTGTTTTCAATTATTTCTACCAGACACATTTTCAGCTTTTTCGTTTTCAATTATTTCTACCAAACGCATTTTTTAGTATTTTTAGCTACTAAAAACCTTAAAATCAATTTCTTGTTTTGAAATTGATGTACATAAAACAGAAAACGAAAAACGAAAACATTACCGAACAACCCTGTAGTTCTCAGGATATTTAAGAATGTACGTTTGTGACTTTAGTTGGGACTATCAGTAACAACTACTCAACACCACCACGTGACACATGGATCAAACTCAAATACAAATATTGATTGTAGAATAAATATAAAACAAGAATACTATCTTACTATGTTAGTAATTAGGACTGGACCAAAAACATAAGTTATTAGATAAGAGCCCAAACTAACCACTAAACCTAAAAGCTAAAGCTATTAAGTATGGATTTGGATCCTTTACTAATCTGATTTTTTTCCTGAACTCACCTAATCTAATGACACATAAACATTACAATGGATGTGTGGTTAAGATATGATTGGTTTCTACAACCACTTTATCAACAACCAATCACAGGCTTTAAAAACATCGGGTAGATCAAATCAGTAGAGCACCAAATTCATTAAGTATGAGCCAATTCAATGATATAAAACTCTCTAACAGTGTACCATATCCAAATAAACACGGGCTAAACCAATAGGCTTGACATGTGTATCAAACCCGAATACAAATTACATAATAAATATAGATTTAGATGCATGTGGGTTGATTCGAAATAAAAATCTTGGATCAAACCAAGTTCCGGTACCATGTTAGCAATGAAGTAAATATTGGTACTTTAATCGAAATATCTCTGATATTTTTCATATTTTGGGTAGACCGATTAAAAAAAAAAAACCTTTAATATTCCCAATTTTGAAGATATTTCTGATATTTCCAATTGTTTTGCATAAGTTTTAAAATTTTGGACTTCGATGTTTTTTTCGAAAATGATATTTACTTTCTTGCATAATAGTAATGGTTAATGTATGGCTTAAATTAGTCAATAACCTTATTTGATATTAGATTCTTATTTTGTCTCTACCTATATTATAAATATGTTGTTATAGGATCTTTTGGAAAATAAGTCTTTTTGTGAGCCGTTAGAGAGTTTTTGGGTGTAATAAAGTTTTGGGTTCTGTGAGTAATTATGAGACACTCTTTTGTAATCTCCATTGATCATAGTGAATTTCTTTTCATCCTTGCCCGTGGGCATATGCTTTACGTTGAACCACGTAAATTTCTCTTATTCCGCTTTGCTTTTATTTTGTCTAATTAATTTGTATCTTGACAATTTTCACAACAATAACAGCTAGACCCAATACCTTAAGGTATACGATAAATGACCAAACAATGATATAAAACACTTTTAACAGGCATATCCCAACCTTTTTTTTTTAAGTTGACAACATTGTCGGTCAGGAGTTTACCGAGATCTAGCGAGATTGGACTTTAAAACCAGAATGCAACTCGCACCACAGGGGAGTGGAGACTCAGCAGTTTAATTGGCAAAAGTTATATTTACAATACATGGTTTAATTTGTATTATCTAAGTGTTACAGTTAGAAGCAAATAACAAGTGATAATGAAAAAATTAGTTTATTTGCGTTCTAAATAACACTGAGGTCAGAAGCATTAGACAAAGCAGTAGATTGGTGGCATTCTCTGCTTGCTTTAGGAAGTGAAGTTTTTATAGAGGTGTAGTTTTTCGAAATTCACCAAAGGCTTCAAGTTCCAGCTGCCGTTTGTCTTTAATGGTATCCAAAATTATTATTGTTGTCTTCCATATGCTGCTCTGTCTAGAATTTCGCCTCACAAAAGGTCAAAGTTGGATTAAAGCCGGTTACTGATTTTCAAGAAGCGATTTTCTAGTTTCCAACATAAATTCTGCTCTGTTTACTCATCTTATTTGCGCTTTTGCTCCTGTCAATAGCACCTCCTATCAGCTCTCCCCATCAGCTTCTGATGAAAAACACTTCTCCAACTTCACAAATACTGTCAAACAAAAGAACCCATCAGTCACTACTCTTCTGTCAATTGGAGGTGGAAATGAAAGGTCTTCAACTTTTTCTTCAATGGTTAGCAATTCTTCTTATAGAAAATCTTTCATAGACTCTTCTATAAAATTAGCCAGACTTTATCGCTTTCAAGGCCTAGACCTCAGCTGGGTTTCTGCGAACATGAGCACGGATATGTCTAACATGGGTGTCCTCTTCCAAGAATGGAAGGGTGCTATTGATTTTGAGTCAAGAAACTCTAGCCAGACGCCACTGGTTTTGACTGCAGCTGTTCATTATTCGCCACTGATTTTGACTGCAGCTGTTAAATATTCTCCAAATCCAGGCTCGGCAAGTTTTCCAAGGTTTCCAATTGACTCTATGCAACAGTACTTGAATTGGGTTCATGTTATGGCTTATGATTTTTACATGCCTACTTGGTCAAACTTTACAAGAGCTCAAGCAGCTCTGTATGATCCAAGCAGTACTACTAATGCTAATTATGGTATTGGGGAATGGATTAATGGAGGCTTATCAGCTGATAAGATAGTTTTATCGTTGCCTTTCTATGGCTATGCGTGGACACTTGTAAACCCCGCAAACAATAGTATTGGTGCACCAGCAACTGGACCGGCCATTAAACCGGAGGGAGTCATGACCTTTAAGGAAATCAAAGATTACATTTCAAGAAATGGAGGTATAGTTATGTACAACGCGACTTATGTGGTGAATTAATGCTCAATTGGGACATCTTGGATTGGTTTCGATGATGTTGAAGCTGTTAAAATCAAGGTTTCATATGCCAAGAAGAGGAATCTGCTTGGTTATGTTGTGTGGCAAGTCTCAAATGATGATAATTGGGTGCTTTCTCAAGCTGCAGCCGGTAAACAATTCTTCAAGAGTTTAACTTTACAAAACATAATTTGCGTTTTTAAACAATTCATTTGCTCAGGTTTTCTATGTTTGTTTATTTCATGTGCATTAGTTACCCAATTGTTACAAGTCTCTAGAGGAAACACACACCCAGCCTTTTAAAAAAGGATGGTCTATTTTTATCATGAACCATTGTTTTTATTATTTTTGTAAACCTTTTTCCCATAGGTCCCGTTTGGTACGTGAGAAATTGGGACAGAATATGATTATTTTTATGAGATATGATATGATTAGATTGGATTGGATTGGTTTTGATTGGATTAATTTTAATGTTATTATGCGTTTGGTGTAGAATAGAATAGGATTGAAAATAGAGTTATCTTGTGTTTGGTGCAAATGCCAATATAGAATAAGATTAAAAATAAAAAGACAATTACCAATTAGGTTCTGTACATGAGGATTTACTCAGGGTTAAGAATGACATCGGTCCCATTGATGCACAAAGGAGAGAAATTTTGACAAAAGAAGAGCATAAATGATGAAAGAGTTGGAGTAAAAATGTGATGAAAGAGGGACGGTGAGCTGGTGGGAATTTGGGATGAATAAATGAGAGCAGAAATAATCCTTGTTTACAATGTTTGATTATGCTTGAATTGAATGTAGCATCACTCTGGTCAACATATTGGATTATTTTTTTCAGCTCAGGAAGACAATAAAAATGGACAGAATACTCAGCCAGTATTCGTAATCATTTTGACGACAACTGCAACTGTTATTCTTCAACTTGGAATTCTGATATATTACTGCTGCATTAGATTTAAAATGCTCAAATCATCAAAAGGTAACTTGTTTCTGTTATAAGATTATAAAAATATATACAACTTTGAATGAAAAAATTGACACTATTTTTTATTGATAGGGAAAGTGAACTCAGCTAAGGATTCAAAGAACAAAAGAAATAGTACTGCTGCTGGAGATTTTAATAGCAATGCTCCTAATTTGATAGTGTATAATTTGACTGACATTGAGGTTGCTACAGACCATCTTTCAATTGAAAATAAGCTTGGGGAGGGTGGATATGGTCCTGTTTACAAGGTAATATTTTCAAGTTTGTATAGTACTGAAAGGTACGTATATATAATATACCGACCATGATCGTGGTTTTTGTTTTTAGGGGGTGTTACAAGATGGACAGGAAATAGCCGTGAAAAAACCTTCAAAAACATCCACACAGGGATTTGAGGAGTTCAAGAATGAGGTTATGCTAACTGCGAAGCTCCAACATATAAATCTAGTTAAGGTTTTAGGGTTTTGCATCGATAGAGAAGAGCAAATGTTAGTCTATGAATACATGCCAAACAAAAGCCTTGACCACTATCTTTTTGGTATGAACAGTTTCCTGCTTCATTTATCGGCAACTTTCTATTTTGGCTTGTTGCATATTGTTACTTCAATATTGAAATTTCATAATTGAACTTAATGCAGATCCTATTAGAAGGTTTACTTTGGATTGGAAAAAACGCGTTAATGTTATTGAAGGTGTTACTCAAGGACTTCTATATTTTCAAAAATATTCAAGAGTAACTATTATTCATCGAGACTTGAAATCTAGTAATGTTCTATTGGATGAAAATATGAAGCCTAAAGTATCAGATTTCGGTATGGCTAAAATTTTCACAAAAGATTGTCTTGAAGCTAACACAGAACGCATTGTTGGAACATAGTAAGTATATATATTTATATTCTCTAAATACTATTTCATGATGAAGCTTTAATTTGTTCAACTGTAATTGTTCATTGTTTGTAATTATCCAATACAGTGGTTATGTACCTCCTGATTATGCCAGAAGAGGCATATACTCGACCAAATCCGACGTCTATAGTTTTGGGGTTCTACTTTTGCAAATCATAAGTGGCAAAAAGGTTTCCATATTATATGGTGAAAATGATGATATAAGCCTTCTTGACTATGTAAGTTTCTTCAATAAATCTTGATAAGTAATCTTGATCATAATTTAATTAGCATATCTTAATATCATTGACAATTGATAATTCCAGGCATATAAGCTGTGGAAAGATGACAAAGGCATGGATTTTATGGATCCTTCACTGGACGACACATTTTCAAGTTGCAAATTAATGACATGCTTGCATATAGCTCTGCTATGTGTTCAGGAAACCCCGAATGATAGACCGACCATGCTTGAAGTTTTCTCAATGCTCAAAAATGAAGCTACATATAAAACAATTCCGAAGAAGCCTGCTTTTTCAAGACAAACAGATGAAAACGAACAAAATAAATCTGCAATGCATTTGGAAATGTGTTCGGTTAATGATGCAACACTTTCAGAAGTGGTAGCTAGATGATTATTTATAGTTTAGTTTTGAGAGGAATGATGTAATGATAATTTTATGGTTATAAGTACAATTCGTCAGGAGGATTGTATTCAGATAAAAGCTATGAACTTCTTGATCCTTCCTGGAATGATGGTTATCTTGAAATAAATATTATGCCAAAACAAATCGCCAAAACTGAAAAGAAAAAAATAAAATAAAATAAAAGGCATCCGAGTATGATTTTTCCACAAATAAGACATTAAACAATCGATAAAATTTGAGTTTCTCGAACACCCTTCATCAATATAGGTGCAGATTGAAATCATCGAAAATTTCTTCAGGCACATATGTATCATCAAAAATTTCTTGGGAAAAGTTTGACGCAAAAGCACATGCCTAATATGTACATGTCTTATATTAAAATCTTAAAAGCTCTTCTCCTGAAAAATTTAAACACTCCCAAAAATCAATTTTGAGCCCCAAAAACTACTCTTTTAAGCCTCCCAAAAGCTATACCAAACAAACCCCTCTAGGAATGTTTAGATTTTCCACAAGAAAAGCTTTTAAATCTTAAAAGGTCTTTCTGCAAAATGCTAAGACGATTGTTATACCGTGTGAAATGTGAAGTCATAAGAATACAATTGTATTTACACACTTTACTTCTTTTACAAAGTAGAGTGAGGGCTGGGTGAGTGAAAGTAATCAACACTAGTTGAGATTAGGCAGGGATGGAGGGATGGATATTATTTGAGCATAATCCCATCTCCATTGCCAGATCTAACTTTCCATCACCCTGGCTCTCACCCTACTAGATTTCTCTATTTTCAAGCAGAAAACGCTAGTTAAGAGCACACTCCGACCCCAATGGAGAAATCAGAATACAAGTACCATGATAGGATAACCTATGGTGGCAATTCCATTTATATTTTAAAAATTAAACATTGGAGAAACCTCTAGAGAAAGATATCAACAACAACAACAAAAAGAGAAACCCCTAGAGAAGCCTTGAGACCAAAAAGGGCATTATATAACTTAAAAAGTTAACAATACATTGCACTTGCACAAGAGGCTATAGTTCCTCTAAGTTTTATAAGATGCACTCGGAGAGAAATGTAATAAATTATGCATAACTACTAGACTCACCAAACCATATTTGTTAATAAAAAATGGAAAGGATTTTCTTAGGAGCATTTGGCCAAGTATGCATCCCTACCTTGAAGGCGGTATTCGCGAGCTATGTCTGCATGGTCTGCTGCCTTTATGATTCCACGACCCACAATTATGATATCACTACCCCTTTCATTGATGACCAGCAAAATCATTTGTCTCACAAGTTAATGAACTGCAACTCTGTCGATCAACAAAATATATTGCAAGAATCCATTTTGAGTGCGTGAAAAATATAAATTATTTAGCCATCAAAGATCATCTTAATAGAAGAGTATTGATGTAGCGGAAGCACTGTCGAGAAAAACCTACAAGAAACAAATTGAAAACAATATACTACTGTTCCGTTGATTCGCTCACGAATACCGGAATATTAGGCTTCAAGTTCGTTGATTCACAAAGAATACCGAAATTGGGAGATAATTAGAGAAACTCTAAATTTTTATTAATCAAAAACTGCCTTGCCTTTCGGCTTACAGGACTATTTAAAGCAAACAAATCCTAACCCTAATCGTATTCCTTGCAAAACAAGAAAACGAGCCTAATTACGAAAATCACGAAAATTACTAAAAAAGGAAATTTGAGATTAATGCAGAAACTAATACTACTGAGAAGCCTAAGAAGACCGGAATTGACGGAATTCGATTCGGACTTGGAAATCTCAATTTATTGCAAAAACGATACCTTCCTAAAACGGTATAAACGGCCTTTTCAGGGCCTAAACGATGGAATTCGGCTAAAAAAGGGTATGATCCATGAGCAAAGCTCATGATTATTGAAGGTCTCACCGTAACGCATCAATTGTCAAAGTTTCACGTCATTCCGACTCCGTCGCCCGGACTAGTGGGAATGAATTGACATTTTTTCTTGGTCTTTTTCCGATCCCATCCCTCCATATAATCCAATGCCTCAACTGCTGCTGCATCAAGTATGCATTTTGATAAGAAAATTGATTCTCATAGCATATATCTCAAGAGAGACCAACACATACAAGTGTATGGAGGGGACTTATGCAAAAAGTAAACAAAAGCACTTCAAAAACACAACGGTACCATGATCATCTGCTTGCCCCGTGTTTCCTTCATCATATGTAGTCACTCATAATTTAAAATTGCAAACTTTTTATTTAATGTATATTCAATAAGGAAAGCATGACAGATGGAATGTTATGAAATATAAGGAATTTCAAATGGAGAACTGGTGAGCACAGACAATACTTACTGAATAAGGAGTGTTATACTGCTGGCCTAGATTATCACCGCCCTTTACCATTTTAACTCCAGGTGTTGCCTGAATAAATGCTGGATTGACTGGTGCCCCTGGCAATGAGGCTGGATTAACTGAGATGAATCCAATGACAAAATCAGAATGTTCCTCAGCAATTTTCACAGCTGCAGCCGTGTAGTCTCCCGTTGCTAGGTTGCTAGCTGAGCTCATTTCCGCAAGCAGCAACAGTCCCCTCCCACGAGGCAAACCCTGATTACAGGAAGAGTAAGAAAACCTTTAGAAATGGATTACTCAAACTCTTACTACAAGCCAGCTAAGTTATGTTGAAATGTTAATGCTAACCTTCAATTTCAGCCCATCCACAATTCCCGGTCAGGAGATTATGTAACGGACTGGAATATAGAAGCCACATGACTGGAATATAGAAGTGATGCATTTATTGCCCAGGCAGAATTTCAGGGATGTACCGCTCGAAGTTTGGAACCGAAATCTGGAGTGAATTCAGGCACTATATCAACATAGGTTTTCAATAAGCAGATCTCTAGCCCAACCTACATTAAAATTAAAACCAATATCATGAACAAAAATTCCATTTCTTTCTCAGAAAACCAGATAATCAAAGCATTATACTTTACTGCCATCATGAACCAAGTGGACCACAAGAGCAAACACGAGGGAAGAGCTTGACAATATCATTTTAGAAATACCGACGAATGACAATAAATAAATAATAAAAATAAAAATGAAAACTTCAAGACCTCCGGGTCTTATTTTCTCCTCTTCCAACTGTTTCTTTTAGATTCATGTCGTTTTTTCTTTTATCCATTCTAAACAATTAAACCCCTCCTCTTCACCCGTTCAAACACAGAAGCTGAACAATTAGACAAGTATTCAAACCCATGACAATGTGTTACAATTCAATAGGACCATATCACTGGATCATTATTTTGGGTGCTGACCGGTCAGCACCTAAACATTATCCTTTAAAAATTATCTAAATCTCACTTATCAACTTATCTTTGAAGTTGATTATTTCTTAAAATAATCTAAAAACATTTATTTTTTTAACCAAATTAAAGCAATTCCAAACATACCATAAATCTCTCATCACAAGCATCAAGCACAAGGTTAAAAATAGTAAAGGATATTGTAGTATTTGGTTAGGCTCTATCAGTAGTTCATCAGCCTTGCACCATCACTTTTATCTGACGTTATACTTAAGAAATTAATAATCACACATAATCTAGAAATTAGAAGCAAGACATGTTCAGTTTCTAAAGTTCTCGATCTAGTGTCAGTCTAGTAATAAATTGAGGCCAAAATAATTCTAGCACTCTTTGAATGGGTTCATTTGGGATTGACACCAGATTTATAATTTGAGTTTAAATGACTTTAAAGTATGGTGATGGACAAAAATACCCCATTTTTAATCTTTTTTTCTCTTTTTTTTTTTTTTTTTCAAAAACCTCTGACCCCCATTAATGGAGATCAAAAAGACCTCCATTAATTGAAGGTCTGTTCGCACGGAAAAAAAAAAAAAAGGGGTGTTCACACACATCTGAACAAAAATTGAGCAGAATAGACCTGCAATAGATGTCAAAAAGAATGGTTTGTTGGCACATTTGATAAAAGAATTCGGGAAGGTGTGATGGATTTTGATGAAGACATTGAAAAAGTCATTTCTTAAAAAATTCTTATTTTTCCCAATAAGTCTCAAATCTGTAAAACAGTCCAATAAATCTCGAAAATATTAGAATACGATTCGAAAAGACCAAAATAAGTTTCGGAAATTTTAAAATAAGTCTCGAAAAAAACAAATTAAAATAAGTCTCGGAAAAAATAAAATAAGTCTCGATTCCAGATCTTTTTTTTTTTTTTTTTTCAGATTTATGTTTTCTCATTGTTTTACGTATTTAAGTCCAAAGTTGTGAAATATATTTTGATTTTGAAATAGAGAAGTTTTGAAGTGAGAGAGAAAACCAAAAAATGAGAGAGAAGATTTTTGATTGCTTGAAGAAAGAGAAACCTAAAAGAAAAGAAAAAAAATAAGTATAGAAGGGGTATTTTTAAAAGTCACTTACTTCAGTGCTATATAAACTCACAGAATAAATCAAAGCCAAGTTAACCTCCTGAGATTGTGCAATTGGCAAGATTGTAGGATCGTGTTTTACTTGTAATTGCTTGATGAATATCCCATGATATCCTCCTTTAGTTTAGGACCAATATCTTAGCTTTCTATAATTGTGTATGGTCTGCTCTGTATAAAGTGGAAATGGTGGAAAATGTCACTTTTTTAAACTCATGTGGTGACAAAGTCACTCCTTTAATAAGTTAAGTTTAAAAGGCACCTATTATGGTGAACTACCAAAATTGCCCTTATTTTACACATTTCTCTTTCTTACTTTAAAGTTTTCAGAGCTTTTTATTTCACCTTTTTCTATAACAAACCTCCAATGGAAGTTAAACACCATAACCTTATCAAATCATCTTCATTGGATAGTTAATTTTGTGGCGCTATGCAGACGCATTCGGGGGTCGAGCTCCCCGGTGAGCTCGCGGTGGTCGTGTCTTTTGTAAACCATAAGTTGGTTGTGTAAATTACTCGAGTAGTGTATGAAAAGGCTCGGGTAGAGAATGAAAAGGCACAGGTAGTGAATGAAAAGCCTCGGGTAGTGTATGAAAAGGCTCGAATAGTGAATGAAAAGGCTCGGGTAGTGAATGAAAAGGCTCGGGTAGTGAATGAAAAGGCACGGGTAGTGTATGAAAAGGCACGGGTAGTGAATGAAAAGACACGGGTAGTGAATGAAAAGGCTCGGGTAGTGTACGAAAAGGCACGGGTAGTGAATTAAAAGGCTCAGGTAGTGTATGAAAAGGCACGGGTAGTGAATGAAAAGGCACGGGTAGTGTATGAAAAGGCACGGGTAGTGAATGAAAAGGCACGGGTAGTGAAAAGGCTCGGGTAGTGTATGAAAAGGCACGGGTAGTGAATGAAAAGGCACGGGTAGTGTATGAAAAGGCACGGGTAGTGTATGAAAAGGCACGGGTAGTGAATGAAAAGGCACGGGTAGTGAATGAAAAGGCTCGGGTAGTGTATGAAAAGGCACGGGTAGTGAATGAAAAGGCTCGGGTAGTGTACGAAAAGGCACGGGTAGTGAATGAAAAGGCTCGGGTAGTGTATGAAAAGGCACGGGTAGTGAATGAAAAGGCACGGGTAGTGTATGAAAAGGCACGGGTAGTGAATGAAAAGGCACGGGTAGTGTATGAAAAGGCACGGGTAGTGAATGAAAAGGCGGGTAGTGTATGAAAAGGCACGGGTAGTGAATGAAAAGGCACGGGTAGTGTATGAAAAGGCACGGGTAGTGAATGAAAAGGCACGGGTAGAGAATGAAAAGGCTCGGGTAGTGTATGAAAAGGCACGGGTAGTGAATGAAAAGGCACGGGTAGTGAATGAAAAGGCTCGGGTAGTGTATGAAAAGGCACGGGTAGTGAATGAAAAGGCACGGGTAGTGAATGAAAAGGCTCGGGTAGTGTATGAAAAGGCACGGGTAGTGAATGAAAAGGCACGGGTAGTGAATGAAAAGGCTCGGGTAGTGTATGAAAAGGCACGGGTAGTGAATGAAAAGGCTCGGGTAGTGTATGAAAAGGCACGGGTAGTGTATGAAAAGGCACGGGTAGTGAATGAAAAGGCACGGGTAGTGTATGAAAAGGCTCGAACATAGTGTCTGAAAAGGCTCGAATCAAGTGTAAAAAGGCTCGAACAAGTGTAAAAAGGCTCGAACCAAGTGTAAAAAGGCACGGAAAGGCATAAAAAGGCTCGAACCTAGTGTAAAAAGGCACGGAAATGCACAAAAAGGCTCGAACCTAGTGTAAAAAGGCACGAAAATGCACAAAAAGGCTCGAACCTAGTGTAAAAAGGCTCGAAAACACATAAAAAGGCACGAAAAGGCTCGGATCTAATGTAAAAAGGCTCGAACCTAGTGTAAAAAGACTCGAAAATACTCGGATCTAATGTAAAAAGGCTCGAACCTAGTGTAAAAAGACTCGAAAATACTCGAACATAGTGTAAAAAGACTCGAAAAGGCTCGAATCTAGTGTCAAAAGACACGAAAAGGCTCGGATGTTTTCTCTCAAAGGTTTTCTCTCTATGTTTAAAAAAGACATAAACTGACAAAAAAAAGGGTATTTTTGTCTGGTCACCTAAATAGGCGCCTTTTAAACTTAAGTTAGTAATGTGGTGTCTGTCTTACAAAAAGCGCCTCAAATAGTGACAAAAAAATTTTGAACCCTCTGTATAAATTACCACAAACAGAGTATGAAATCACATCTTAAGATTATTATAATAACATTGATTTTCATTTAATGTTGATGTCCTTATACTTAATAAGTTGGTGCTATTCTCAAAAGTCCATATGGATTTTATGCCATTTAGGCCCATTTCCTCATAATAAATTATCAATATTAAGTTTAGTACGATTTAATAATTTGTTTTTAAGATTGCCTTTTTATGGCAAGTGGTTGCAGTGGTAGTGCTACCGGTAACCAGAGGCGAATTTAGGGAGGGGCTGACAGGGGGAGTAGATGTTAGAGATGAGAAGATTCTGGTTAGAGATAAAAGACGAGTTAAAGAATTGGAGAACTTATGAGAGAGGAGAAAGCCTTGGGCAGTGTGTCATTGACTTTAGTATTAACTTTTGTTTTTGGCATTAGTTTTTTGTTTTTTAAATAAAACTTGATTGAGTTTATTTTAGGCATCTGATGATCAGACATTCCTGGAAATATACTTAAAAAAAAAAAAAGATTCCTTATTAGTTTTTATTTAAGTTTGTTCAAAACTACTACTATTTTTGAAATATTACGATAATTCAAAATTTTATGAGGACGTAGGACTCCAACCTATAACTTCATGGTATAGGTGTGAGAGACATACCACCAAAATTATTTTAAGTTAATTTTATTTAATATGAATATTACAAAATTAAATTATAAATATGTAAATAATTGTGATTTAAATATATTAATGATATATTGGTATTTTAAATATGTTATAATGAATATATTTGTTTTATGTCTACTTGTCATTTAAATTATTGAATATTAATTATCAATTATTTTTAAAGGCTTTAAAAAAGCTATTTTTATTTATATTAGTTGGGAACTATTTTCAACGATGTTAAGAATAGACATAGGTTTTACAAAAAGAAGAAAAAAAAAATTCTCACAAACTCATTCATTAATCATTATGTAATTGAAATGGAAATTGAACTAAAAATTTAATAAATTTAATTATAAATGATTTTCGTGATATAAAATAGCGACGAGTTACATTTGTCTTGAGTGAGCTTAAATATTAGTTTATGTCTTGGCCCCTTAAAAGCCAAAATCCTGGCTTCGCCCCTACTAGTAACCATTTCGAGCAAGCAGTAACAGTAGTTTGGCGCAGCGGATCCCCACAAATTCTATTCAATCTCATAGGGCATCGGTTGGTGGAATACGATGCTTCAATTGTGATGAGATAGGCCATAGACAAACTAATTATAAGAAATCAGATAAGAAAACATTGTTTGTTGATCCTAGAAACGGTGAAAAGGAGGATGTGGAAATAGGTGAAGATCTTCAGTTTGATGATGAAGAAGTGTCGATCGAAGAACTGGTAGAGGGGGACTCGGATCCTATGCTGAGGTGCGTCAGGCGTGTCTGGCATTGCGGGTTGAAGAGGGAGACTGGCTGCGAAATAATATATTTCAGTTAACTTGTACCATTTTGGGGAAGGTGTGACGATTTGTCATAGACGGTGGAAGTTGTGAGAACATTTTTTCATTCGAAGCTGTATGGAAAGTAGGGGTGAAGACAGAGAAACATTCAAAACCGTATAGGTTGGTGTGGCTCTAGAAAGGAGTGAGGTAGGGACAGACTCAAATCCACAATATTAGTGGCGGACCCAGAAAATTTTATGAGATGGGGCACTAGCACAAAATAATAATTATATATAAAAAAAATACTGAAAATTTAAGATTCTAATGAAATTAGTTTTTTTTTAATATAAAAAATGATGATATAATGAAATTTAGATAAAATAAAACAAATAAAATATTTACTCAAGATGAACTAAATAATATTACATTGAAAAAGAAATAAAAACAAGAAACACAACATTAAAAATAAATAATAAGAAGAAAAACAACATAAACAATGAAAAATTATAATCTTTATTCTTAAAAAAATAAATTACAATATAATTTTATAATAAGAAATTTTTTTTTGTATTTATAATGAATTTATTTTAAATTTATACAAAAATAATTGATTAATAAATCTAACTAGATATATTTTAAAATTTTTTATATTCTAATTGTTGATAAATTATTGATTTATTGATTCTAACTAAATTAAAAATATAAAATAAATAAAAACACTGAGGATAAAATAAAATGAATTGTAATAATAGATAGAATATTTTAATACAATTAATAAATTTGAGATTTTAGGGATTGATTGGATGTGTAATAGGAGTTAGGGCCTAGGTATGTCAAACTAAGGGGTCGTTTGTTTTTTTTGTCTGAAGACTGAATAATTCTGAATTTTACTAAAAATTGAATAGTGACTGAAACCTGAATCTGAATGACATGTTTTTTTTTTTTCCTCGCATCTGAATGTACTGTCAACATGTTTGTTTTTTTAAAATAAAATTATCTGAAAATAAGTAATTTTACATCTATACCCTTGTTAAACAATTATACATATAATATAGAATAAAAACAATCGAAAAATAATAATTATATATGAACACATATGATCATGACCTTCTTCTTCGATTACAAACAAACTTTATTTTTATTAAGAAAAGAAAAGTTTTTTTTTTTTTCAAAAAATAAAAGGGGCAGCAAGAAAAATCACACAAAACACTCTAAAAAAAATAATATATAAATACATCACCCTAATATCATAATAAAGTATTGATATTAAACACCAATATGAGAAGTAATTATGGTTCTTTTTTTAATTTTAAAGTTATTTAAAATAAGCAATATATTAAAATAAATATTTTTATACAATATATAATTATGATGAAATTGGAGATATGTTATATATGGATGATAATATCAGAAGAAAAGATTTTGGATTGCATTTAATACAATTCAGTGATTTACAATTAAGTGAAAAGTCAGGATTTTTTACTTTTTATTTAAAGTTTTTTTTTTTTTTGTTGGTATTTTTAAGTTGTTTGACCACTTAAAAAAACAAACAAAACAACTTAATAATTATGATTCAGACCCATTAAATTTTAAATGAAAAAAACAAACGACCCCTAAAACTATTAAAAATAAGAAAAATTTTAAATAATAATAAATAATTTAAAATTAAAAAAGATAAAAAAAATTTTAAAAAAAGTAAAGGCATTAAAAGAATGCAAGCTGGACTTGAACTCTTACCATCACTAAGCTCCAATAAAACAGCACCAGCTATGCTACAACTATTATTGGTTGTGGATGTTGTTTGATATAAATATATATAATAAGCAGAAGAATCAATTTTTTTTAAAAATAAAAATTGAGGTAGGGCACGGGCCCCACCTGGTCTAAAGGTGGGTCGGCCCCTGCACAATATCATGGTATAGGTTTGAAAGGCAAACCACTAGGCTAATCTTATATTCTCTATTTATTCATCCATTTATTGTTTTAATTTTCACTATTTGTTAAATATTTTCATTTGGTTTTATAACAAAATATTAATTTTTTTTTTACTCAAATTGATTGAAAATAATAAAATCCCTTGCTTTACCAAACACAAACAAAATTATTTGTAGTTTGATTCAAAGGTGCACGAAAAAAACTTAATATTAGTTTTAATTGAATCCGCTCCATTAATCTAGTCCCATAAAATAGTCTGATCCGGTCACGTATATGTAAAAAATTATTGAAATAGATGCATGTGGGTTGATTTAAAATAAAAATCTTGGATCAAACCAAGTTCCGGTACCACGTTAGCAATGAAGTAAATATTGGTACTTTAATTGAAATATCTATAATATTTTTCATATTTTGGGTTGATCGATATAAAAAAAAAAAATATATCCTTTAATATTTCCAATTTTGAAGATATTGCTAATATTTCCAATTGTTTCACATAAGTTTTAAAATTTTGGACCCCGATGGTTTTATCGAAAATCATATTTACTTTCTTACGTAATAATAATGGTTAATATGTTATTTAAATTAGTCGGTAACCTTATTTGATATCGATTCTTATTTTGTCTCTAGGGTTATATGATCTTTTAGAACATAAGGATTTTTTTTTTTTTTTTTTTTTTTTTTTTTTCTTTTTTTTTTGAGCCATCAAAGAGTTTTTGGGTGTAATAAAGTTTTGGGTTTTGTGAGTAATTCTGAGACACTCTTTTGTAATCTCCATTGATCATAGTAAATTTCTTTTCATTCTCGCCCGTGGGCACATGCTTTATGCTGAACCATGTAAATATTTCTTGTTTCGCTTTGCTTTTATTGTCTATTTAATTTGTGTCTTGATAATTTTCACAGAAGTAACCACTGGACCCAATAGCTTAAAGTATCTGATAAATGCCGAAACATATATAAAACACTTTAAAACTCACATCCCAACTTTTTTATTTTTTGAAAGTTGACACCATTGTAGGTCAAGAGTTTGCCGAGACCTAACGAGATTAGACTCTAAAACCAGAATGCTTTGCCGAGACCTAGCGAGATTGGACTCTAAAACCATAATGCAACTCCCACCATAGGGGGGAGTGGTCTCCCCAGACTCAGCAGTTTAATAGGCAAAAGTTATATTTACAACACATGGTTTAATTTGTATTATCTAAGTGTTAGATTTCAACGGTTAGATGCAAATAACAAGTGATAATGAAATATATTTGCATTCTAAATAACACTGAGGTCACTATTTCTGCATTAGACAAATCAATAGTCCTAATGCATATATAGACAAGAAGATTGGTGATATTCTCTGTTTGGTTTTGGAAGTGAAGGAGTTTTTTTTTTTTTTTTTCTAGAGGTGCCAAAATTAATATTATAAGGCTTCAAGCTGCGGTTTGTCTTCAATGGTATCCAAAATTATCATTGTTGTCTTCCGTATTCTACTCTGTCTAGAATTTCGGCTTACAAAAGGTCAAAGTTGGATTAAAGCCGGTTACTGGTTTTCAGGAAGCGAGTTTCCAGTTTCCAACATAAATTCTGCTCTGTTTACTCACCTTATTTGCGCTTTTGCTCCTCTCAATAGCACCTCCTATCAGCTCTCCCCATCAGCTTCTGATGAAAAACACTTCTCCAACCTCACAAACACTGTCAAACAAAAGAACCCATCAGTCACTACTCTTCTGTCCATTGGAGGTAGAGGTGAAAGCTATTCAACTTTTTCTTCAACGGTGATCAATTCTTCTTATAGAAAATCTTTCATAGACTCTTCTATAAAATTAGCCAGACAAGAGCACGGATATGTCTAACATGGGTGCTCTCTTCCAAGAATGGAAGGGTGCTATTGATTTAGAGTCAAGAAACTCTAGCCGGACGCCACTGATTTTGACTGCAGCTGTTCAATATTCACCAAATCTGGACTCGGCTAGTTTTCCAATTCACTCTATACAACAGGACTTGAATTGGGTTCATGTTATGGCTTATAATTTTCACATGCCTACTTGGTCAAAGTTTACTGGAGCTCAAGCAGCTCTGTATGAACCAAGCAGTAATACTAATGCTGATTATGGTATTGGGACATGGATTAATGGAGGCTTATCGGCTGATAAGATTGTTTTATCATTGCCTTTCTATGGCTATGCGTGGAGACTTGTAAACTCCGCAGACAATAGTATTGGTGCACCAGCAACTGGACCGGCCATTACAGAGGAGGGAGACATGAGAATAAGGAAATCAAAGGTTACATTTCAGGAAATGGAAGTGGAGCTACAGTTATGCACAACGCGACTTATGTGGTGAATTAATGCTCGATTGGGACATATTGGTTCGGTTTCGATGATGTTGAGGTTGTTAAAACCAAGGTTTCATATGCCAAGAAGAGGAATCTACTTGGTTATTGTGCGTGGGAAGTCTCACAGGATGATAATTGGATGCTTTCTCAAAACAATTCACAGGATGGTAAACAATTCTTCAAGAGTTTAACTTTACAAAACATAATTTGCATTTTTAAACAATTCATTTGCTCAGGTTTTCTATGCTTGTTTATTTCATGTGAATTAGTTACCCAATTGTAACAAGTCTCTAGAGGAAACACACACCCAGCCTTTTAAAAAAGGATGGTCTATTTTTATCATGAATCATTGTTTTTATTATTTTTGTAAACTTTTTTCCTATACGCCCCGTTTGGTAAGTGGGATATTAGGATAGAATATGATTATTTGTATGAGATATGATATAATTGGACCGGCTCGGATTGGATTTGATTGGATTAATTTTAATGTTATTATATGTTTGGATTAAAAATAGAGTAATCTTGTGTTTTGTGCAATATAGAATAAGATTAAAAATAGAAAGACAACATGAGCAAAAATAATCCTTGTTTACAACGTTTGATTATGCTTGAATTGAATGTAGCATCACTCTGGTTAACATATTGGATTATTTTTTCAGGTCAGGAAGACATTAAAAATGGGCAGAATAATCAGTAATCATTTTGACGACAACTGCAGCTGTTATTCTTCTACTTGGAATTCTGATATATTACTGCTACATTAGATTTAAAATGCTAAAATCATTAAAAGGTAACTTGTTTCTGTTATAAGATTATAAAAATATATACAACTTTGAATGAAAAAATTGACATTTTTTTTTTTTTAGGGAAAGTGAACTCAGCTAAGGATTCAAAGAACAAAATAAGTACTGCTGCTGGAGATTTTAATAGCAATGCTCCTAATTTGATAGTGTATAATTTGACTGACATTGAGGTTGCTACAGACAGTCTTTCAATTGAAACTAAGCTTGGGGAGGGTGGATATGGTCCTGTTTATAAGGTAATATTTTCAAGTTTGTATAGTATTGGAAGTTACGTGTGTGTGTGTATATATAATATCAATCATGATTGTGGTTTTTTGTTTTTAGAGCGTGTTACAAGATGGACATGAAATAGCTATGAAAAAACTTTCAAAAACGTCCACACAAGGATTTGAGGAGTTCAAGAACGAGGTTATGTTTACTGCAAAGCTCCAACATATAAATCTAGTTAAGGTTTTAGGGTTTTGCATCGATAGAAAAGAGCAAATGTTAGTCTACGAATACATGCCAAACAAAAGCCTTGATCACTATCTTTTTGGTATGAACAGTTTCCTACTTCATTTATCGGCAACTTTCTTTTTTGGCTTGCATATTGTTACCTCAATATTGAAATTTCATAATTGAACTCAATGCAGATCCTATTAGACGGTTTACTTTGGATTGGAAAAAACGTGTTGATGTTAATGAAGGAGTTACTCAATGACTTCTATATCTTCAAGAATATTCAAGATTAACTATTATTCATCGAGACTTGAAAGCTAGTAATGTTCTATTGGATGAAAATATGAAGCCTAAAATATCAGATTTCGGTATGGCTAGAATTTTCACAAAAGATGGTCTTGAAGCTAACACGGAACGTATTGTTGGAACACGGTAATTATATATATTTATATTTTTCTTAATGCTATTTCATGATAAAGCTTTTATTTGTTCAACTATACTTCTTCATTGTTTGTAATTATCCAATGCAGTGGTTATGTACCTCCTGAATATGCCAGAAGAGGCATATACTCGACCAAATCCGACGTCTATAGTTTTGGAGTTCTACTTTTGCAAATCATAAGTGGCAAAAAGGTTTCCATATTATATGGTGAAAATGATGATATAAGCCTTCTTGACTATGTAAGTTTCTTCAATAAATCTTGATAAGTAATCTTGATCAGAATTTAGCATATCTTAATATCATTGACAATTGATAATTCTAGGCATATAAGCTGTGGAAAGATGACAAGGGCATGAATTTTATGGATCCTTCACTGGACGACACATTTTCAAGTTGCAAATTAATGACATGCTTGCAGATAGCTCTGCTGTGTGTTCAGGAAACCCCGAATGATAGACCGACCATGCTTGAAGTTTCCTCAATGCTCAAAAATGAAGCTACATGTATAACAATTCCGAAGAAGCCTGCTTTTTCAAGACTACCAGATGAAAACGAACAAAATAAATCTGCAATGCATTTGGAAGTGTGTTCGGTTGATGATGCAACAATTTCAGAAGTGGTAGCTAGATGATTGTAGACTATAATTTAGTTTTGACTGGAATCATGTAATTATTATTTTATGGTTTTGAACATCCACTGCATTATCAGGAGGATTGTATTCAGATAAAAGCTATGAACATCTTGATTCTTAATATTGGAAATCATCAAATATAAACTCCTATTCAATTATAAATTTTGAGAATATTGTGAGAGTCGTGACCTCCAATTTGATTAGATACCATCTTGCAATCAAGCTAATGATGGCAAAGTCTCAAGACTACAAAAGATGGCAATACCTGCTGTCCTAGTTACAGATTCAACTTCTCTTTTACAAATTTTATCGAGCAGTTTCACACTTCTCTCAAACACTTTACTGTGTTTATATGGTATCACATTCATCAACATCTAATAATGCACAGAGCTCGACTCAAAACTCATCAATGGCTACATTAACCATGGAGTTCACGAACATGCGAAAACTGCTATACACATGATTGTCGACGACAAACTTTAAATTTCCTAATTTTCATCTCAAGAAAAGCTTTATTTCCTGCTAAATGCTAAGACAAGTGTTATGTCATATGAAATATGAAGTTATAAGAATACAATTGTATTTATGCACTTTACTTCTTTTACAAAGTAGAGTGAGGGCTGGGTGAGTGAAAGTTATCAACACTGGTTGAGATTAGGCAGGTACAGAGGGATGGATATTATTTGAACATAATCCCATCTCCATTGCCAGATCTAACTTTCCGTCACCCAGGCTCTCACTCTACTTGATTTCTCTATTTTCAAGCAGAAAACGCTAATTAAGAGCACACTCCGACACCACTGGAGAAATCAGAATGCAAGTAACATGAGGATAACCTATGGTGGCAATTCCATTTATATTTTAAAAATTAAACATTGGTGAAACCCCTAGAGAAAGACATCAACAACAAAAAAGAAGAATAAAAAAAGAGAAACCACTAGAGAAGCCTTGAGACCAAAAAGGGCATTATATAACTTTAAAAGTTAACGATACATTGCAATTGCACAAGAAGCTATAGCTCCTCAAGTTTTATAAGATGCATGCGAAGAGCAATGTAATAAATTATGCGTAACTACTGGACACCGAACCATATTTGTTAATAAAAAATGGAATTGTTTTTCTTAGGAGCATTTGGCCAAGTATGCATCCCAACCTTGAAGGCGGTATACGCGAGCTGTCTCTGCAGGGTCTGCTGCCTTTATGATTCCACGACCCACAATTATGATATCACTACCCCTTTCATTGATGACCTGCAAAATCATTTATCTCACAAGTTAATGAACTGCAACACCGTCAATCAACAAGAATATATTGCAAGAATCCATTTTGAGTGCGTGAAAAATCTAAATTATTTAGCCAGCAAAGATCATCTTAATAGAAGAGTATGCATTTTGATAAGAAAATTGATTCTCATAGCATATATCTCAAGAGAGACCAACACATACAAGTGGATGGAGGGGACTTATACAAAAAGTAAAGAAAAGCACTTCTAAAACACAACGGTAACATGATCATCTGCCTGCCCCATGTTTCCTTCATCATAGTCACTCATAATTTAAAATTGCAAACTTTTTATTTGATGTATATTCAATAAGGAAAGCATGACAGATTGAATGTTACGAAATATAAGGAATTCCAAATGGAGAACTGGTGAGCACAAACAATACTTACTGAATAAGGAGTGTTATACTGCTGGCCTAGATTATCACCGCCCTTCACCATTTTAACTCCAGGTGTTGCCTGAATAAATGCTGGATTGACTGGTGCCCCTGGCCATGAGGCTGGATTAACTGAGATGAATCCAATGACAAAATCAGAATGTTCCTCAGCAATTTTCACAGCTGCAGCCGTGTAGTCTCCCGTTGCTAGGTTGCCAGCTGAGCTCATTTCAGCAAGCAGCAACAGTCCCCTCCCACGAGGCAAACCCTGATTACAGGAAGAGTAAGAAAACCTTTAGAAATGGATTACTCAAACTCTTACTACAAGCCAGCTTTGTTATGTTGAAAGGTTAATACTAACCTTCAATTTCAGCCCATCCACAATTCCCGGTCCAGAGATTATGTGAGCATTAACAATATCAGCCCAATCCAATATATGGAATATACCTCTGAGACAACCAAACCAAGATCCCCTCAGGCAAGGGCAAGGACATGTAAAGAAATCGGGAAAAGTAAAGAAGGTAACAGAGTCTTACCCTTCATACTGCATAGTCACTGTATTACCGATGTCTGCAAACTTACGATCTTCAAAAATTAGGAAATTATGCTTTTCTGCAATCTTCAGGAGAATAATTAACATTTAGCTTTAAACTTAGCAATAACTTCAATTCACCAACAGTTCATATGAAACCACATAACTGGAATATAGATGTGATAAATTTATTGGCTAGGCAGAATTTCAAGGACGTACCGATCGGAGTTTGGAACCAAAATCTGGAGTGAAATCAGGCAATATATCAACATGAGTTTTCAATAAGCAGATCTCTGGTCCAACCTACATTCAAATTAAAAACAAAATAAGAAACAAAATTCCATTTCTTTCTCATAAAAATCCATATAATCAAAGCACTATACTCTATTGCCATCATGAACCAAGTGGACCACAAGAGCACAAGGGCAAACACTAGGGAAGAGCTTGACAATATCATTTTAGAAATACCGATGAATAACAATAAACAAATAATAAAAATAAAAATGAAAATTTCAAGACCTCCAGGTCTTCTACAATAAAGCAATGAGAAAATGACAAAGCACCAACATCTTATTTTCTCCTCTTCCAACTGTTTCATTTAGATTCAGGCTTGAGCATTTTCTATACGTATGTGACTTAATAAATAAATAAATAAACCCTGAAGGGGATTAGGCTAAATCTTTACCATATACAGATATACCTATGAGAGTGAGAGAGAGAGAGAGAGAGATGAATGCACTGTAGTTAGCCTTGTCAAAACACACAAAGTTTAGTTTACTTTTATGTTCTTCTTACTTAGTATGTTTTTACATCTCATCCTGAATGCATTTGTAGATGAATTTGTTACTACGTAGGAGCAAATGTGTCAGAACGGTACAAGCAGTTTGCACATGAACTAAAAGTCTATTCACACACTCTTTGAGTTTGTAAATCTACTCACTAGTTAAAACTATTCTACTCTACAAAATGAAAGAGAAACAAAATGATAAACCATATTGGAACACAATTTCTGAAGCATGCCTTCAAAGAAAGCTACAACAATACAGAAAAATGTCGAATTATTATGATATAGATAAGTAACTTATACAGAACAAAAGAAGGAAACTGCTAAACAGCTTCTGCTAGTTTTTCCTGAGGTGCTGCAAAGCTAATAGTTACTGCAATAAGGCACCGACACTATGCAACTATTAAAAGCAACTATCTTACTTCGACTCATAAATCAAGAATTTGATAGACAGTTAAAGGTATCTAATTGAACAGTACAAGCCAATAACTGCAGACGTGCCCAAATTCAGCACCAAGCCTCCATCAATCACCTTAAACTTGGCCCCTTACAATGTGCATACTGCATAGACCAAGTCCTATTAAAAATACACACAATTAATGAACAGCAAATTTCATAAGCCAGCCACAATTAGTCTTAGGAAAGTATAAGAAAGTCAACCACAATTCATTTTCGGTTCATCTAACTACAAGGTCAAATCTCACAAGGAACACAAATGAAACATACACGGGGACCAATCCAATGCATCACTGGGCCCACACATCCAGACCCTAACTGAACCTCAAAACCACGCCGTGTGGCATGGATACCACGCACCATCCAATCATATGTAATATCCATACCATATGTGTGTCATACTACTAGCCGGTTAGGCACGTAGGACCGTCACACAGAAGTTTTTCTCCTGAATATCTAGTCCTACCATTAAAACACAGATTTGTATGTACATGAGTGATCCCAAAAATAAATAATAAAAAAAATTGAAGGAAAAAAAAAAAATGACCTTGTCTGCAATTTGAAGCAACTCAGCAGCAGTATCAACATCAGCAGCCAAGCACAAATTCGTCTCCTTCTTGACCATAACTTCAAACAGCTTCCTCCCAGTCTCATTCTTGACCATTTTACTCCTCTCCTCATACCTCAAACCCTTAACCCTAACCTTAGCAACAGCAGCCACACTGCTCGGAACCGGCACAGCCACCTTACTGTTTTCCTCCATAAACTTGATCACCGTCTTCTCCATCTCCTCATCCACCTTCCCTCTCTCCCTCAAAACCCTAACCATCTCGCTCAGTTTGATCATCGAATGCAACTCAATCCCGTTCTCCTTCAGATTCTCCCTCCCGCCCTGTTCCCTGTCGATCAAAACAACGGCGTCCCTCACCACCAGCCCAGCCGCCTTCAGTGGCGCCACCGTCTCGAGAACAGAAGCGCCGCTGGTGACGAGATCCTCGATGATCAAACAAACGTCGTCTTTCTTGAAGGATCCTTCGATGGCCTTGGAGGTTCCATAGTCCTTAATCTCCTTTCGGCGCATGAGCATGGGGACGTCGTTGGAGGTGGATACGCAGGTGGCGATGGGGAGGGCGGTGTACGGAACACCGCAGACGACGTCGTATTTGGTGGAGGAAGGGAGGGATGAGATTAGGGTTTGGGAGATTTGGCGGAGGAGGGAAGGGTAGGAGACGATGAGACGGAGGTCGATGTATATCGGGGAGAATATACCGGATTTGAGCTTGAAGTTGCCGAACTTGACAGCTGAGATCTCGTGCAGCTGCAGAATCAGAGACTCCATCGCCGTCGACGACATTGGTGCTCTGTTTTTCTGAGTGAAGAAGAAGAAGAAGAAGGTTGTGACAACACTAGCTCTCAATACTCAATAGGGTTCTTTTTTATATATTATTTTATTATTTATTAAATTTTTGAAGAATTTAAAATAAAAACAAAAAACAATTTCGTAAATACGCGAACTTTTTTTTTTTTTTTTTAATTTGATTTTGAAGGAGAATCAGAATCTTGTTGTTTTTTGTTGACAACTTTTTTAATATACGGTTTTTTGTTTTTTTTTTTGGGAAATGGATTTATGACAAATTATGAAGAAAATGTTCAACAAGTTTCAACTGTAAAAATAATTTGAAATATATTTTTTAAATATTACTAATTATTAGAAACAGGTTTATCAAATATTCAAACTTTTTTATAAAAATTAAAAAAAAAAAAAAATCCAACTTTCAAACTTAATAATTATAAATTTATAATTGCAAGTTTTGATTTTTTTTTTTAAAATTTTTTTTTCATACACTAATTTGTGATTCCAAAATGAAAAGCAGTAATTTATTATTAAAAAATGCATTTTGGCAATACAAATTCGATGGGCTACTCTAAAATCTAAACTATGACATTGTTAAACTAAATGAATATATAAATCATTTAATTTGATCTAAATATTTATTTCATGTGATATATTAAATAAATAAAAAATCATGAATTCTCCTTTTAGCTTTATTAGTGGTTTGCACATATGGAGTCATTATTGGTGGTCTTCCTTCATGCTTTTTAAAAGTTAGAAGTAGACCTGGCAAGGGTCCGGTTCCTACCGTGGAATTGGACTGGAATCGGAATTGAAAAAATTGGAACCGAAATCGGTGGTATTCGGTTTCGATTTCAGTTCGAATATTTAACAAACCGTCCGGTTCGAACCGTGCTGGAACCGACGTTTCCGATTCGGTTCAAACCGGCCGGTTTTTTTTTTTTTTTTTTGGACCGTTGAGGCCCAACGGTATGCTGACATCAGTGTGATGTCAGCATGACGTTGGGCCCAATGGCATGCTGACAGCTGACGTCAGCATGCTGTTGGGCCTAACGGCGTGCTGGCGTCAGCATACCGTTGGCCTCAACGGCCAACCCTTTTAATTTTTTTTTTCTATAAATACCCCTCCTCCCCTTTCATTTTTTCTCACAATCTCACACTAATTTCTTATTTTCCTCTCATTCTCTATTTCTCTCAATTCTCAATTCTCTCTATTCTTAATTCTCTAAATCTCTAATTCTAAATTTCTAATTTTTATTTCAAGTTTCATTGTTTCAATACTCAACTCTCAAGTCTCCAACGCTCTCCAACTCTTCAAGACTCCAAGACTGAAGACTCCAAGTTTCCAAGGTTTTTATTATTTATTTAATTTTGCAATTTATCATTTATTTGCAATTAATTTTATTTCCAATATATTTTATTTGCAATTAATTTTATTTTCAAAATTCCAATTAATTTTATTTGCAATTAATTTTATTTACAATATATTTTATTTCCAATATATTTTATTTGCAATTAATTTTATTTTCAAAATTCCAATTAATTTTATTTGCAATTAATTTTATTTACAATATATTTTATTTCCGATATATTTTATTTGCAATTAATTTTATTTTCAAAATTCCAATTAATTTTATTTGCAATTAATTTTATTTACAATATATTTTATTTCCAATATATTTTTTTGCAATTAATTTTATTTTCAAAATTCCAATTAATTTTATTTGCAATTAATTTTATTTACAATTAATTTTATTTACAATATATTTTATTTACAATATATTTTATTTGCAATTAATTTTATTTGCAATTAATTTTATTTATAATTTATTTAATTTCCGAATAACCAATTACTATTTAGTATTTACTAAATACTAAGTTTCCAATTTCATTTATTTGCAATTTATCTTATTTCTAGTTACTACTTAGTACTTACTATAATAATACTTAGTAGTTAGTACTTACTAATTACAACTAATCTACTATTCTACTATTATAGTATTATATTATTATAGAATATAGATTTATACTCTATAGTATTATTCTTCTAAGTTCTAAGTTTTCAATTATCTATTTCAGATTTTCAGTATTTCTCTAGTCCCAAATTTATTCCGTCAAATCCAATGGCAAGTGGTGGAAATGGAAGGGGTCACGGCCGTGACGATCCTAGGCGTTCGATTTCGATGAAAGGTAAGGGTCAGATGGTCGATAATCTCGGTCATAACGACACCACCTATCACGATTATCTGCAACACCGGGCCTATGCTGAAGACCTAGGCCTAAACATTCCTACTCCCCCTTTAATAATTTCAGAACCCGATCATAATGCCACCCCCCGGCCTTAATTTGACAAGCCATTCAGAAAATATGTCTGGTATTGATACACCTCCGGATTATGATTTTGATCCACCGGAAGCAGATGAGGACGAACCGGATCCGAAGCAGAGCAAATCTGATCTATTCGTCAAACATATGAAGAAAGTTAGGCAAGAAGATGGAAGCTATGTAGCGGCTTGCAATTATTGCAATAAAGTATATAAGTGGTCCAAATCCGGAGGATATGACACTTATCGGAAGCATATTCAAACCAAACATCCAGAAGCAGAGACCAGATCGAGGTCACAAACACAAATTCCCAGGTACGCTACTCCTAACCAACAATTATTTCGTTATACTGATGAACAAAATAGGGAAGAATTAGCTAGAATGGTAGCAGTAGAACACTTATCATTCGGTTTTGGTGAAAAGGTTGGTTTTATTAATTATTGTCGACGAGCATTAAACCCTGCTGCATGTCGTGTTCCTAGATCCACTCTTGTATATACACTTGAAAAGATTTATGTAAAAGAAAAAAAAAAGTTAGAGAGATTTTTTGAAAAATATAACGGTCGTGTTTCCGTATGTGCCGACATATGGACTGACCATTGGCGATCACATTCATACTTGGGTGTCACTTGCCATTTTATGGATGATGCATGGAATATCCAAAAAAGAATTCTTGCATTTAGAGTTTTTGATGATTTACATACTACTCAAAATATTGTTAGAATGCTTAGAATTATTTTTTCAGAGTATAAAATTGAGAATAAAATTTTTGCAATTGGTTTTGATAATGCTTCTAACAATACTGCTGCTATTCCATCTTTAATTAATTTATCCAAACCATTTATTGGTGGTGTATTTTTTCATCAAAGATGTGCATGCCATGTTTTAAATTTATGTGTTCAAAATGGATTAAAAACTCTTGATTATTTTATTCTATCTATTAAACAAGCCCTTCAATTTTTATGGAAACATTCTTCTGTAATGAATGCATGGGTAAAATATTGTAAACAAAATGGTAGACGTGCCGTTAGATTTCCTCGTAATGTTCCAACACGTTGGAATTCTACTTATAAATTGCTTGCTCAAAGTTACGAGTATAGAGATCTATTAGTTTCTTTTATTCAATTTCATGTTATTGACATTCAACTTTATAAATCTCATTGGGATGTTTGTTACAACGTTTTCAATTTGTTAAAAGTTTTTCATACTGCTACAACAAATTTATCTGGTGTTTATTATCTTACAACTCATTTATTTATTATTGAAAGTCTAAATATTGCTGGTGTATTTGCTTATTGTGAATCCGATATAGAAATAGGGGAAGCCGTTAATGCTATGAAGGAAAAATGGTTACGTTATTATCATGAGTTGCCAGATATTTATTTGATTGCCATGATTTTTGATCCACATTGTAAATTACAAAACTTTTGTTATTATCTCAATGGTTATTATGGCATCCAAGGTTTAAACATAGAATATAATGTTAATGTGTGTTATGATAGAATTAAGAAATTATTGTATTCTTTATATGATGAATATCTTTTAGTTTATGGATCCTTACTCAACTTAGATGTTACACGAACACAAACTGCACAGCCCACATCATCAACCTCCAGATTTTTGAATTTATGATATAGTCTATTATAAAAAAAAAACAAAAAATCCTAGATCTTCTTCTTCATCAAGCATTGACAAGTATTCTGAGCTTGAATCTTATCTAAATGATTCTTATGAGTTTATAGAATCCACGTCAGACAAACAATTTGATATATTACAATATTGGAAAGAGTACGCAAAGTACCATCCAATCATGGCTATCATAGACAAAAATATTTTTTTAACACCAGTTTCTACAGTGGCGGTGGAACAAGAGTTCAGCGCCGAGGGGAATATCTTGGATGAAAGGCGTTCATGCTTGACTCCGAAAGCACTCTAGATACAGGTTTATGTGGATGATTGGACAAAGGCTCAATATAGACAACAAGAAATCGAACATGAGATAACATACGATTTCTTCAAAAATGACGAACATGAAAGTGGAGAGACAAATACAACAGGCCCAGAATAGAAGATGTGGATCACGTATTCACGTCATCACAAGTCCATGTCATCAACAAACCTGCAATAAAAGGTAAAAGAACTACGTGGCCTTTGATTCCTCTAAACCCCCCAAGAGGATACGTAGGCAATTTAATTGTAGTGAAAATTAAGTGCAAGGCTAATAATTTTACATTTTTTTTTGTTTTATTTTAATTTAATTTTGTAATTTATTATTTATTTAGTTTATGTTATTTTCGAATTTCGGGTGACCTAATTCCCAAATATCCAATGAAATGTAATATGTAATTTGTAATTTGACATTTTGTTTATTTTATTTTAATTTCCTTTTGTAATTTGTATTTTGTCATTTGTTTATTTTCTAATTTGTCATTTATATATTTTATTTTATTTTATTATTTAAAAGTACATTATTACAAGTTTAGTAGTTTACAATTTAGAAGTCTTTTTTTATAAAATTAAAAAAAAAAAAAATTTCCGGTTCAAAACCGCCGGTTCCTCTGGAACCGAAACCGAAACCGAAATTAGCGTATGCCGGTTCCAGTTCCAGATTCCGGTGGAACCGGAACCGGAACCTTACCACCATTAGTTAGAAGTATCATATGCTCTAATAAAGCTAATTATCATCCCAATACATTTTTTAATATAAAAATATATAAATCGAGCAAATTGCACAAAACCTATCTAAAGTTAAAATATATATCGAGCAAAGTAAATATATATTTGCATTGGAGATGCTCTAAAATTAAAAACTCAATTTTATATTCTCTAAAAAAAAAAATTGTCACATCTTTTTATAATTAAATTAGATAATTGTATTGAAAAAATATACTCAAGGGTTTGAGTGTTTGACCTTAATTTCGTGGTCTTGAATTTCATTGACTTGGGCCGTGCAAGTTCACCCGCGACAATCATCGGAATTTCTGGCTTGACTTAAATGGCAAATTATGTAAAGATCCCTATATTCTTCCATATTCACATAAATTTCAATATTTCCTAGCTCTTTATGCTTTTACCCTCGATTTATCCAAAATTACACCAATGCCTGTGAATTCCCAAAATCATCCGAAACACTTATTTAAACCCATTAAATACACACACAAAAAGGCCAGGAAGCAAGCGCAAACAATAGGAAATGGGGGAATAAAATATATATAGAAATTGTGCGATCGAGTGTGAGGGCATGAGATCTGTTGTGTAATCCCACATGTGGCTAAGTGATTTTGAAAGACATTCGAGGTGAATTCTCCTCCTCTATCACATTGAAAAATCTTAATTTTCTTGTCAAAGAGAATCTCAATAAATGCTTGAAACTTAAGAAAACAAGTAAGAAAATCAGATTTATTTTTTAACCATGTGTAACGAGTGAAATCATCAATGAAAATAACATAGTATTGAAAATTTTGAGAAGAAAGTAATAGGGCTGGACCCCATAAATCACTATGAATTTTTTTCCAAAGGGATTTATTGAATGAAAGTTTACTGTGTTTTCCAAGTTGACAACTAGTACAAATAGAGTCTTTGTTCATCCATTGTGAAACACTAAAAACTTTCTTATTTTCTAAAGATTGTAAGAAATTTAAATTGGGATGTCCTAAGCTGGCATGCCATGTTTCTAAAGGAGCTCCTTTAACTTTGATTGCAGTAAGTGCTTCAAGATTCCCTTTGCCAAGCACAAATAGATTTCCTTGTCTATGTCCTTTTGCTAGAATCTGTTGCTTCTGATCCTTAATGACAAAACCAGTGGAGTTAAACTCAAAAGTGCAAGAATTATCATCAATAAGTTGGCTAACAGAAAGTAATTTCTTTCTAATTTTTGGAACCACTAAAACATTATTTAAAGCAGGCTTACCTTGTGTGGTTTTTAGCAATGTCTTACTAGTGTGTGTGATAGGTAAGGCTTGCCCATTACCAATAAAAATTGAATTAGTACCAAAATAAGGTTTCAAAAATTTCAAGTTACCTCCTTGATTTGTTATATGGGCATTTGCACCAGATCATAGAAATTTGGATCATCCTCATCATTCAAGGTCATTGCCACTAGAGCTTCTTGAGTGTTGTCTTCATCAGCATAATTGTACCTATAAAAGCACTTGTCAGCAGTATGATTTGTACGATGACAGATTTGGCAAGCTTCTTTATTAGAGTTATGCTTGCTTGATTGTCTCTTCGAAGTGTTATTGGTGTGATTGGACCTCTGTTGATTTTGGACAGTAGAAGGTTGATTATTTTGAGCCCGATTGTGAGTGGAAGAGTTTGGTCCTCGTCCTCGTCCTCTTATGTTACCTTTTCCTCCGTGGCATCCTCGTCCTCTTCCTCTTTGTGCATAAAAGGCTTGATTATGGTTTACTTGATGTCTTTCCTCTACAAGATAAACCTGCTCAAAGTTTTGTAAAGACTTGATAAATTGATTAGATGATGGATACAGAGGTTTGGGTATAACCGCAATTTGAAACTCCTTGTATTTTGGGTGAAGTGCTCTGGAAAGTTGAAAGACTTTGTCAACATCTAACATAGGCTTTCCGATAGCTGCAAGTTCATCGCAGGTCTCCTTAAATTTTCAAAGAAAATCATCAAGAGAAAGAGCTTCTTGAGATAGAGAATATAGCCCATTTTTTAACTGAGCTTCATTTTCCTCGGCGTTAGGCAACAACTGCTCTTGGAGACTATTCCAAATTGAATACAATGTATCCCCACCAAAGATCATACTGATGACCTCTTCTTTCATAGTTTCATGTTTCCGAGAAGCCAGGACATGAGTAAGCCATCGTTGTTGATCCAATCTTTAGAGTTTGGATTTTGTGATTTCTTAATAGCAGAATCAATAATTTCATCAACTAGCTTTTGAGAATTATTAATGTGGTGTTCTAATCCTAGGCTTCGAATGAGAAGAAATATTTGAGATTTCCAAAGGAGATCATTTGTGGTAGATAATTTTATGGAGATGAAGCTAGAACATTGATGAAATGACTGTATGGTTAATGTGGGCTCTTCAAAGGATGACATATTAGAGCAATGCTCTAATACCATCAGTCCATAACGAAAATAAAGAAAAATGTTTGGCTGTAAGAAAGAAAACTCAGAGAAGAATAAACTCTTGTATTGCTTTGCAAGACAAATACAGAGGATTTTATACAAGTTATTTTCTAACGGTAAAATATTTAAAAGGAAGACAATGAATGATGAAAAATCATTCTCAAGATAATTCTACACTAATTAACAAAATCTTGATAGCTTGATTCCTTTTGTAATGGTTGTGCATTCCGCAAGATTAGCTTACAAGACTTTATTGTTTCTAACGTTCTTCCATTAGTTTTGCCAAGAATTTTGGTTTGACTTGAGTCCTGATTTTTTGCTTGATTCTGTGGGATCTTATCAATGTCTTTGGTGTACTGATATCCCATTGAAGGTGAAGGTGTTTATTTAGAAAGCTTGTAAAGAGTGGATCCCTATGATGTTAAATCTTTCTCGTCATGGCCGGTGTTCCTGTTAGCCCTATTTGGCCACTTTGTGCTTGTAAGAATGAATCTACCTGGCATGCTTTGTGGGGTTACCGGCGTCTGAAGATATGCATTTGGCACTGCCTTTAAAAATAGACCACGACTGCTGGATGAGGTACTCAACTTTTTGATTTTATTCATGCTGGTTTTAGAGTTTGGATATATGAGAATTGGGTCTTCTTTGTGTTGTGCTTTGGAAGAATTAGTTTCACAAAAATCAAATAGTGAAAGGCTTAAAGAATGAGGATGTTGTTGATGATGTTGTGGGCTGGTCTAGAAGCTACATTACTGAATTTCGTGATTGTAATCAGCCTGCACAGCAAAGAAACCAGGAAGGAATGGGGGTTGTTGTGTGGAAGCCCCTTAACTTGGGATGGTACAAAGCAAACACTGATGATGCTATTAAAATAAATGAAAAAAAGATTGGTTTTGGAATGGTGATTCGGGATACAACTGGTTTTGTAATGGCTTCTAGTTCTAGGAGTGTAACAACAACCTTTTCTCCCCTTGTGGCCTAAGCTCCCCTTATGGCTGAAGTGGAGGCTATTCTTCGTGGGCTGCATTTTACCTGCGATTCTAGGTTGCTTCCGCTGATAATTGTGTTTGATACGGCTATGGTGGTTAAATGGATTAATGAGGAGAGCCATTACAGTTCGGATGTAGGTCTTGTGTTAGAAGAAATTTTAACTTTGATCAATTTTTTGGGCTGTGTGGCTGTCAATTATGTGCCTCGGAAGTAGAGGTGGCCACGGTTCGGTTTCGATTCCGTGGCCACCCAAAATCTAAACCGTAATAGGAAAACCGATTTGGTACACAATTTCTAATCGGCGGTTTTACGGTTTCGGTTTAGAAACCGTCGGTTTTGGGTTCGGTTTCGGTTTTTCAATTTTTTTTTCAAAAAAAGTGCCACGTGGCAGCTTATGATTAGTTAAATTTTTTTTAAAAAAAAAAACCGGCGGTTTAACTGCCAATTTTTGATCGTTTTTGACCAACCCAAACCGAAACCGTAACTGTAACCGGTTCAACCGGTTTTCGACTGGTTTTGAAACCGCCGATTTCGGTTCCGGTTCCGATTTTGGAGCTGTTTTTGGAAGTACGGTTTCAGTTAAACCGTGGGCAAAATCGTCAGTTTAATCAAAACCATGGCCACTTCTACTCGGAAGGCTAACCAAGTTGCTCATTTCTTATCTAAAACTGTTATATCAAGTGCGGATGATAGTTTTTGGATGGAGGAATATCCTCCTTGTGTTCGTAGTTTTGTTTTGGCTGATTGCCAAGTTTCTTTGTAATCTCTAGTTTTATTCTTAATAAAGACCTTTATTTCAGAAGAAAAAAAAAAAAAAAGCAATACTTCTTGAGATTTTTATTTTTTTAAAAATACAGAAACAATCAAAAACTAAGATCAACCTCTCGGCTCTCCTATGACCCTTACAATTAGATCCGTTAAAATTAATCATTGGCCAACTTTTACAGTTAAAAAGATAAATTGTGCTTGACATAATAACTAAAATTGCCAAAATAACCTTAATTAAAATAAAATATCTATAAAAAAAATTATAAGAAAAATATGGGGATGGAGGAACCAATATACATCATTTTCTCGATTTCCATCATTGCCTGCACATTCATTGTGTCCTTTTATGGATGTTTCGAAATAAATTTTGTTATCCCAACCATGAAATCAAAAGATTTGCTGAACTGTTTTATGATCATATATATATATATTGCTTTTGGTAGGATTTGCATGTTTTTGAGTTTAATATTTTGATAATCAAACATGGTCAACGGTTAAATTTGGCCAAGTTGAACTCGAAAGTAGGGATGGACATTTCTCCATAGAGGACCCATCCTCACGGGGCCAATCCCTATTTGGGGAAAAATTTCACCCCCAAATGGGGTTTGGGGATGGGGATGGGGGTGAGGGCAAATTTGACCCCCAAATACTAAATAGGGGTGGGGGTGGGGATGGAGGCCCATTTCTCAATTTGAGTAAATATTATATATATACATTATTTTTATTTTCTTTTCATAAAATTTATTTAACTCTAAGTCTCTATAAATATATATATATATATATTCAAGTCAGTACGCACTAACTTCATTAGTACGTTGGATGTGGACCATTAGATTTACGTACTTTGACTCAAAATGTATGCACTTGTCAAAACTTCTCCACAATCAATGGTCCATATGCATTGGTACTGATGTAGTTACATCAGTGCACACTGATCAGAATGGGATCGTATATATATATAGAAATGTTCAAGTTAGTGTGCACTGATATAACTTCATCAGTGCGTTGGATGTGGGCCATTAGATTTACATACTTTAACTCAAAGTGTATATATTTGTCAAAACTTCTCTATAATCAGTGGTCCACACATGCATTGGTACTGATGTAGTTACATCAGTACGCACTGATGTGAACGAGACTGTATATATAAATATATATATATGTTAATGCCAAAATTTCATCGTCTATCTAATGGAGAATTCTCAAGACATTTCTCTAGGAGGATCCCCACTTGAGCCTCTTTAGAAGATCTCCTCAATATCCCCTTACCTAGATCTCCCTAGGATCCCCTACGCGAACATCCTCTCACGATCTCCTATATGGATCCCCTCTTGGCAACAGGTCTGCACCAATGCAACTTTTCTTTAGCGGATCCCCTCTACAACAGATATGCATTAAGGCCACCAGAGTTAGGGATGTCAATTTGGGTTGGCGGGTTGTGTTTGGGTCAACCCGAACACGACACGAATAATTTTGGGTCAACCCGAACAGGACACGATTATTAAACGGGTCAGACCCCCTCGACCCAAACATGACACGTTTAAATATAGGACAACACGAACATGACACGAATAATCCATTTATTAAACGGGTTTAACGGGTCGTGTCAAATGACCTATTTAAATTACCCATATAGATGACCCGTTTAACCTTTAATACAAATTTCACTAAAATACACATTAAAAATAAAAAATAATCAACAAGTTCACGGTAGAATAAGTCCACAAATGCAAATCCACAAGTTCGTAGATACAAATCCTAGTTAGCAAATACAAATCAATAAGTTCACAGATACAAATCCTTAATCGCAAAACGTGTTAACTCTTCTTCTTGTTGTCCATAATCCTCACGATAGCCGATGTTAATAACATCAACCGAAAATTGGGCATTTAAGTTGAAGACACATAAAATGATGGTGTTAGAAGTAAGATGTGAAATTAAGACAAGTTCTAAAGCAATGAAATTAAGACGAGGAAACCAAAATAAAAGCAATGGAATTAATGATCTAAAATTGAAAAACTGGTCTTATGCTTTATTTGAAAAACCCAAAATCTAATTCTAGTATTCCACTAACAAATATATCAACACTCAAACTTACTACCCTATTTTCAGGCGTAAATATAAGAAAACAATAAAGTAATCAAATAAAAATAGAAAAATTATAGCTTATTTCAATTATCAATAATCCCTAGAAAAAACAACAAGTGATATCAACTTACATCCTTATCAATGCTGTTAAGAACATCAACCGAAAATTGGCATTTGAGCTGAAGACGCATAAAATGATGGTGTTAGAGGTAAGATGTGAAATTAAGACAAGTTCCAAAGCAATGAAATTAAGACGAGGAAACCAAAACAAAAGCAATGGAATTAAAGATCTAAAATTGGAAAACTAGTCTTATGCTTTAATTGAAAAACCTAAAATCTAATTTTAGTATTCCACTAACAAATATATCAACACTCAAACTTACTAACCTACTTTCAGGCGTAAATATAAGAAAACAATAAAGTAATCAAATAAAAATAGAAAAATTACAGATTATTTCAGTTATCAATAAACCCTAGAAAAAACAACAAGCGATATCAACTTATATCGTTATCAAATTGGGACCAACACTATTTTTTTTAATTAAAAAAAACACCTATATATGGACTAGCAATACCAACAAAAGCAAACTTTGTCAATATTACATGCCATAGTTGAATAATAATCCAACCAATGCAAACCCAGATTATGAATAACAATGTTATGAATTAAGAAAACAAGATTATGAATTGATTTTTAAAATATTATGAATAATACAAACCCTAAATCGGCCTTGAAGCGGAACAACTTTAGTCTCAAACTGCCTCATTTTCCAACAATGCAAATCAGAGCATGTTAAGACTTTAGGACTCTTTCAATCTTTACCGGTACCATCTAAACCATGGATTGACATTGCTCTTGACTTCATTGAAGGGTTGCCTAATTCTAGTGGAAAAGACACAATACTAGTGATCATCGACAAGTATACAAAATATGGTCATTTTCTACCTTTAGCTCACCCATTCATAGCCTCTCAGGTCGCTAAATGACAACACGTCTTTGCGGTGTCGGTCAAAAGATGAACATTAAGTTCGACCTCGCTAGCGCGCGAGTCACAGAGACTAGCACAGTTGCAAGTGACGATATCGTTCCGTAGGGAGGTGGGATCTGCCGACCGTCACCGGTTCTAGCTATTATTACAACACTCCGAGAGAACTCGTGTGTTGCGTTTACGAAAAAGTAAATAATAATATAAATAAATAAATTAACTAACATAATATATACACGGATATAATGGAATGGAGAGATGTATGAACTGTGGTTACACTAAGGAAACGACTTAACTGTAGCAATCCACATAATTATGCTCTAGACTCACTTAGTCCCTCAATGTGCAAGTATATCATAGGCTCGTGTCCCCTTTAATTGATCTCTAATCTCTCTCGAGTCTTAGAAATCACATCCACACAACACATGGATTCATTAAGTTCTTTGGGACACACATACAAGCTATGTACGCCAACCTAGTGATCTCTCAACTATCTGGTCATATACAGTGGTTATTTCGTTAGGCATGTAATGCGCAACCACATGAGCCATACTATAGCCAATAATTCATTTACAATGGCTAACTAAATACGTGATGGCAAACAAGTAAAAACATTATGAATACGAGATACCCATACAACACATAGGTTATATGCTCATGTCCCCTTAATTAATCTCTAATTTCTCTCGATGTCTTAGAGATTATATCCATACATAAATGCTTGGATTCAATAAGAACTGTGAGACACACACACAAGTTCTACACGCCAGTCTAGTGATCTCTCAACTTACTGGTCAAATGTAGAGGATATCATGTTGGACATGTTAATGCGAACCACAAGATATATAAAACATAGCCCAAATATCATCCACATGGTGACTAACCGAGTGAAAGCATTAAGCAATGAAATACCTCTATAACTACACAAGCACACGAGGAATTCAATTTGTCTTTACTCTAGATAAAGATTCGATTTTATCAATCTCCCTAAGATGGCTAGACATGGGAAACAAGCTTACCAAACAACAATATGCAAATAAGTTGGTTGTTAAACATTAAGGACATTCAATCTAGGTTAAGGGTTCATCCTCTTGATTTGAGAATTATCCCTAAATCAATTTATTACCCAATCCAGCCAAGGATGGATAATTGTGTCTTAAAAAGACCCATTAAGCACAAGGATTTAAACCAAGGCCAATTTAGCAACTAAAAGCATGAACTAAAACCTTTCCCGCTATTTGGAGATAAATCTCTAACACTCTAATTACTCTAAACATGGCATTTTGGTCATCCATCAATCAATCAACAATCATGGGATGCTAAATTACACTACTCCTACTCTAAATTACTCTACTCCTAATCCCATTTATGGACATATATCAATTTCAGACTTCTACACACATGGATATTGCAATTAAAGCTTAATAAATGTGATTGGCAAATAGTAAAACAACACCCAACCAAATTTAAGAACAAACATACATATATTACACATGTGAAGGTTTACAATATTCCCCAAATCGAGGTTACAAATCGAGGTTACAAATCAAAGAAGCAAGAAATACAAAGAAATGAGTAAAAATGAGACAACCTTTGAAGAAAAACCCTCCAAAGAAGCTCTTAGCTTTCCTAGCTCAGATTTGGTTCGAAAACCACTTTTATTTCCTTGCAAACTACTCTAAAATGGATGGAAGAAGTGTAAAATGGGATTTTGGAGATGTATGGGGAGCTCCCATGGAAGAAAAACCTCAATGGAAGCTTAGATCTCTCACTTATTTGGTGGGTTGGGAAATTGTTCGGGAACAACATCCTAACAATTGTGGCAAATGGAGTAGATTATGGCAGTTTGAGGATGTTTACCATGTGTTGACAGACAATAAGGTAATATATTGTTTTAATATATATATAATTTCAATTAAATGAAAAACTTTTACTGTTTTTATTAACTGTTCTATATATTATATTCACATATCACATTCTCGCTTCTTATTTATTAGGGTACACATGCAGTGGAAGGTATAATGCTTAACAAGTCTAAACGGCAAATTCCTCACTTGGATGGCAAATCCTTTTCAAGCATAAGCAAACTAAGGCTGCTCAAAATCAGCAATGTTGACCATTCAAAAGACCTGATATACCTCTCAAATGAGTTGCGATTTCTCGAATGGGATGGATACCCTTCAAATTCTTTGCCGTCAACGTTCCAAGCTCAGAAACTTTTTGAACTCAATCTCTGTCCTAGCAAGATAAAATACCTTTGGAAAGGCATGAAGGTATTATTATATCTTAATTTCATTGGGTACATTGCAAAGTTCATGGAATTGAAGCAATTTTTAATAATTAATCTAATTAACTTTTTTGCTATAATAGACATTTGAGAAGTTGAAAAATATTAAGCTCAGTTACTCACACAACCTTATCGAAACCCCAGACTTTACAAGTGTTACAAACCTTGAGAAATTGAATCTTGAAGGTTGTTCAAGATTGCGTGAGTTGCACAAGTCAGTTGGATTTCTACAGCGGCTTTTTATGTTGAATTTAAAAGGCTGCAAGAATCTTGAGAGTTTTCCAAGCAACATTGGGGGTTTGAAATATTGTTTGAGGACCCTGAATCTAGAAGACTGTTCAAAACTAGACAAACTTCCTCAAAACTTGGAGGTACTTGAGTGTTTGGAGGAGCTAAATGCCGGTGGGACTTCAATAAGACAAGTACCATCCTCCATTGTAAAGTTGACCAACCTTCAAAAATTGTCTTTCCGTGACTGTAGAGATCAACCATCCCAAACCTTGATATCTTTTCTCTGGTCATATATGTTCCCTCAATCAAGAAATCAAAGTTTACGGTTGCCTTCTCTCGCAGGTCATCACTCTCTAAAAAGTTTGGTTCTTAGTGGCTGCAATTTATCGGAAGGAACACTTCCCGATGATCTTGGCTCTTTACCCTCGTTAGAACAATTAGATTTAAGCAGAAACAATTTTATTAACCTACCAGAAAGCATCAGTCGGCTACCTAAACTTGAAATTCTTTGCTTAGGGGAATGCTTGAGACTTCGGTCATTACCAGAGCTTCCAGGACAGATATATTTTGTAGGGACAGATCATTGTACTTCGTTAGAAGCTATGTCATGGAGTACACTATGCACTTCAAGAAACTTTTTACTACTGCACCTTTTCAATTGCTTCAAACTGGTAGAGAATCAGGACAGGGAAAATAGCTTGGCTGTAACGTTGCTGAAACTCCACCTTCGGGTATGTATCTCTTTTTTTTTTTTCCCAATTTTTTTAAGATTAGTAATTGCAACTACTATTTTTAAGACAAAAAAGTCAATAAAGGTAATTAATTGCAGGAAAAAAAAAAATTAGTGGGCAAAGGATTAATTAATAGAATTTTGTAAGCGATGGAGCCTTTTGGTCTTATAGGAAAATTTTCAAATTTTTAGAATTATGGTCGTTAATCTGCATCTTTAGAAAGAAAGAAAAAAAAAAACTATATAGATATAGTTTTTGTAGTCTTATGATATGAATGCCATTTGGATCTTGTTTCTTTCTATTTTGTATTTACAGAAGATAATTTATTTTCAATTTTTTATATGCTGATAAAATTAAATATTAGTTATACCTGATCCTATTACATTATAGGAATTCTCCTTCAAATCTGTTGGATTTCATATTTTTCTTCCCGGAAGTGAAATTCCAGCTGCATTTAAGCATTGGAGTACTGAAGGGTCAAAAATAGAATTTGGACTATCTCCCAATTGGTATACTGACGAATTCATGGGAATTGCTCTGTGTGCCGTACTTCCAGATCTCAGCAGCGAATTGTATGGATTATATAAATGTCAGATTGGTTGTTTTATCTCTATAAGATCAAGGGAGATGATCTATCTTATCACCATTCCTAGTCATGTCCACTCTGATCACCTTTGGCTGGGGTATTTGTCAATTCAGGAGATGATAGCAACACAATATTCAGATCCAAATGATTTCAGATGCATTCACGTTCGAGTACTATTTTGTATGTACTATCAGGACCCTCTGAACAGAGTTGCAGACAATAGAAGTCCAATAATATTGCGAGCAAAAGGATGTGGGATTCGTATGGTTTATGAATCAGAGTTGGAAAACTTCGAGGAATTTCCTGCAGGTTCTAATATATTCCAGCACAACCACGGTGATGTTTGTCACGCACCCGATACCATGAAAGATTTTCACGCACCCGATACCATGAAAGATGTTCCCATGAGTGACTTATCTCCTCCTCGTATAATAAACTGTGAAAGTAACTCATTGGGTTTGAGAGCACCATCACCACATATTTTGGGGACCTATATCCACACATCCCTATCCCCATTTGGGGGAATCGAGAATTTTTTGGGAGAATTGGTTTGGGGGGGGGGGGGGGGGGGTGTGATTTTTATCAAGAATTTTTAGGGAAATTTAGAGAAATGATGCGGGGAGTGTGATTTTTATCTCCAAATTAAAATGAGGATGGTCTCCATTTCCATGGGGGGAGGTGCCCCATCTCTATTTCTCCAATTTCTCCAAACATTATATATAATATATTATAATATACAGTATATATATATATATTAAATATTTTTATTCTTCTCCTATTCTTCTATATATATATTTTTTAATTCTGTATTTGAATTTATAATGGATTTTGTGTTTTTCGAGTATGTAATTTTTAGTTAAACATGAGAAATAAGGAAGATGGGGAAACGGGAAAAACGGAAGAAGACGAGTAAAAACAAGAAAAATAGGGAAATGAGGATGGTGATGGGGAGACCTCCCCCCAAAAACTCCCCCATTCCCATTTTCCCCAAATGGGGAAAGGAAGGGATGGGGGAGGGTTTCGAAAGTGGGGATCGGGATGGAGATTGGAGGACCCTATATCCATCCTCATTCTCCAAATGTTTATCCCTAAATTTTGTTTGGTACTCATAGGGTTTCAGCTGGCGCCCCTAATCCTGCTGTTTCTTTTCAATAAATATCCTTTTGTGAAACCCAGACCTATTGGTAATTAAAATCACGAGTATTTTTTCTTTTTTTTTTTGGACATGTTTAGTATCATGAGTTGACATTACTATTTACTTAGATGGATATTTTTGTCTCAAGGACTCATTTCATCAAATGATATATAGTCTCAAATAGGTAGATTAAAAGATGATTAGATAGATGTTATTGTAGATAAGATGTTTTAAAGTCACTTGTCATATCTATTGAGTTTTTATTAATTCTAATTAAAGTATACCATCATTACCACACACAAAAATTGATGAACCACGCACTTTTTATTAAAATTTTACATCATAAAAATATATATAAACAAAATTACCAACAGATAAAACATAAGTACATAGCTTATAGCTTATAGTTTATTTTAAAAGTTGAAATCGACTCATTTTATAATTTTAACATAAAACTTCTAAAAGTAATAAATTGATAATTTCACATGTTTTGACAATAATTTTAAAGGAGTAACTTTTTAAAAGTGATTATTGAATAACCTATTTTAAAATTTAATAAATCTTTTAAAATATCATTATCCTCCTTATGAAATCAAGTTAAATTCATTTATATATCTTATTTTATCTCAAAATTAAATATTCTACTTAAATATTGATTTGATTTATAAATTTTTTTTTTAATTGTTCCTATGGAATTTTTTTTCTAATTTAAATATTCTAATTAAATATTGATTTAATATATATAATTAATAAATAAAAAAACGAAGTTGGATTCTAAAATCATGTATATTTTAATCATTATAACTGATTTCAACACTTTTACAATAAAATTATCAAACATAGTATACACTTTTGAGCACTTTTGAGCTATACAGTAATTTAAAAATTACAATTAACCAATAATTTACCGCTTGACTTCATAAATAAAATAAAAATCATTTTCTAACTGTTGTAAGGTACAAATAGTTTGAATTTCCGGTGAGATTTTGACCAAGAAGTATTCTTTTGCTTTCATTTGTAAACTTCGATAATCTAGAAAGTTCACACAACAAAGCTCTAATCTTTATTTGTCGGTGTGACAGTATGTCAAACTATAAAAAGGGTATTACTTTATTTTCAAATTATGTTAAATCTAGGGTTGAGCACAGTCCGGTTTGGTCCGGTTTCGACTAGAACCGGACCAAACCAAAAATTTTAGTCTTTTAAAAACTATGACTAGTTTGAACCATTTTTTTTTTTTTTTTCAGATTAGACAAGACCAAATTATATTTATTCGGTTTGGTCTGATTCAATCTAATGGTCTTTGACTTAAAATAATTGATGGGATTATATTATCATATCCCATCACTAAGCCAAACATAGGAAAGTGACTAAAAATAATCTCAATCTCATCCTATCCGAGGTGCCAAACATGGCCTTAATTCTGTATGTAGTCAAGAATATAATTGGTAAGAAAAAAGGTCATTTGAGATGGATTTTTAATATTTGAATGAACAGAAAAATCTAGTGAGAGAAAATCCTTGAGAACAATGAGAGGAGAGAGGGGACTTAGAAGAGAGAAAAAATTGAAGCAAATATAGATTTATTTTCATTAATAAGAAGAGAAAAAAATTTGTGTTAAAGTATACACCAACTTGTGTTCCTTAAACTATTAGTTGATCTCAAGTCTCAACCATCAATAACATCTTAATCCACGAGTCAGTAAAGGGTGTAAAATGGGACTATGGACCTTGTTCCTATATATATTGTCATTTTCTCCTCGGTGTATGCTGATATAAAATTCATCGGTACATTGCATGTGGATTATACTTTTATAAAAATCTGAACATAATCCAAGTCATTCAGAGACTCATGTAATTCTTGAGAGAGAGAGAGAGTTTATACATAATACATTCATAGCTTCATCAAGTTATCAGGTAGGTACCTTCCTTACCAATATCAAAGAAATTCAATTTTACAAATGGCAGAACTCCATTGCCGGATGTTCATACTTTCCTTCACCGACTCTAATCTCTAACTCTACTCGATTTCTCCATTTTTAAGCAGAAAACACTAGTTAAAAGCATGTAAGGCGGTTTTATCTTTCAATGAGATATTTCTTCCATTGAAATTCACTCTAACACCACTAGAGAAATCAGAATACAAGAAACATGAAGATACACTATGGAAGCAATTCCATTTATGTTTTTAAGAAATTTAAACATTAGAGAAACCACTAGTGGAACCTTGAGACCAAAAAGGGTATTATATAACTTGAAAAAGTTAACAAGACATTGCACTTGCAGACGGAAGCTATAGCTCTTCTAGGTTTTATAAGATGCACTAAGAGAGCAATGTAATAAATTGAGCATAATTAGACTCACCGGAGCATATTTGTTAATCAAACATGGAAATGATTTCTTAGGAGCATTTTGCCAAGTACGTATCCCAACCTTGAAGGTGCTACTCACGACTCGCGAGCTGTCTCTGCAGTGTCTGCTGCCTTTATGATTCCACGACCCACAATTATAATATATCACTACCCCTTTCATTGATGACCTGGAAAATCATTTGTCTCACAAATGATTAAACTGCAACGACATCAATCAACAAGAATATACTGCCAGCATTCATTTTGAGTGCATGAAAAATCTAAATTATTTAGCCTGCAAGGGTAATCTTAATAGAAGAGTATGTGTTTTGATAAGAGAATTGATTCTCATGATATATATATATCAAGAGAGACCAACACAAACAAGTGTAAGAAATGGATTTATGCAATGAAGTAAACAAAAGCACTTCAAAATCTCAAAACAGGGCCATCCATGATCCCCTGCCCTGTATTGCCTTCGTCATAGCCAGCTAGTCGCTTATAATTTAAGATTGCATGGTTTTTTATTTGATGCAGCAAGATAAGAAAAGATTTGCTTGAGAACATTGAAAAACCGAAGCACATTACTTCATGAGGTTACTCATTGAGCAAAGAAGGGACTGACCCTAACATAACCCATCCCAACCCAACCCACAACTGGCTCCTTATTCTATTTGTTTTTATTTGATAGACCACTGTTTTTATGATATTGGTTGAAAACACAACTCCATTTTAACAAATCTTTATTGGGAAAAACCCAAAAAGGTGACATTATCAAGTATCATAGGTTAAATATACACAAATTTGTTTCAAAAGGTCATGGATTTGTAGAGGAAGTACATATTAAATTAGGACTAATATGATAAGGTTCAGTAAAACTAAAAAAGATCCAAGCAGGTGAAAAGAAAAACAAAAAAGTGATAAAACTCTGTAAATGATTATACATGTTCCCATATTTGTTTTCACTTCTCGAGCCTACCTAGAAATAAGATTTCAAGTCAAAATGTTGTGAATCTACCACCAAATGAAAGACTTAAAATCACCATTAACTGAATGGAATATACAGTGAACTAAGGTATATTCAATAAAGAAAAGCATGACAGATGGAATGTTACGAAATATATAAAAGGAATACCAAATGGATATCTGATTATCACCGCCCTTTACCATCTGAACTCCAGGCGTTGCCTGAATAAATGCTGGATTGACTGGTGCCCCTGGCCATGACGCTGGATTAACTGAGATGAATCCAATGACAAAATCAGAACGTTCCTCTGCAATTTTCACAGCTGCAGCCGTGTAGTCTCCTGCTACTAGGTTGCCAGCTGAGCTCATTTCAGCAAGCAGCAACAGTCCCCTCCCACGAGTAAGAAAACCTTTAGAAATGTATTACTCAAACTCTTACTAAAAGCCAGCTAAGTTATGTTGAAAGGTTAATACCAAGTACTAACCTTCAATTTCAACCCATCCACAATTCCCGGTCCAGAGATTATGTGAGCATTAACAATATCAGCCCAATCCAATATATGGAATATACCTCTGCGACAACCAAATCAAGATCCCCTCAGGCAAGAGCAAGGACATGTAAAGAAATTGGGAAAAGTGAAGAAGGTAACAGAGTCTTACCCTTCATACTGCATAGTCACTGTATTACCGATGTCTGCAAACTTACGATCTTCAAAAATTAGGAAATTATGCTTTTCTACGATCTTCGGGAGAATACTTAACATCTAGCTTTAACTTAGCAGAAACTTCAATTCACAAACACTTCATAAGAACCTACATAACTGGAATATAGAATATGTATCTGAATGGTACAAGCAGTTTACAAATCTACCCACCAGTTAAAACTATTCTCTTCTACAAAACAAAAGAGAAAAAAAAAAAAAAAGTTCAACCATCATGGAACAGAATTTCTGAAGCAATCCTTCAAAGAAAGGCTTCAACAACAAAGAATATTTTGAATCATTATGATATAGATAAGTAACTTCTATAGAAGTTACTGTGATGTAGGACACTTCTAGAATCCCGGGAAAGGGGCAAACGATGTTGGATTTGGGATCATAATATGTCGTTTTCCCAATTTCAATAGGTTTGGCCTCTGATTTTGTGTTTTTACCTTTTCAAGCAGTATTTTCAAATCTTAATATTTTTTTAGTAAGGATTTTTGTTTTTAGTATGATTTGTTTTGTTGAGTTCGATTGGGAAAGTTCTTTTCAAATCTTAACTACGTTAGAATATCTATCTAATGCTTTGCTAAATTATCTTTTTTGGTTGATGATGACTGATGAGTTAGTTTGGACCGAGTAGTCTCCTCCCTGTGTGGAGGCTTTTGTCCTGGTTATCATCTAGGTTTGTTAGTAACAGAGCTTTGCATTAACATATCTCCCTTTCCTCTTTCAAAAAAAGCAAAACTTATCTATCTAGTTCTATCATAATTCATAAATCACATCAATCAATAAAACCCAAGATTTGTATGTATATGAGAGACTGAGAAAAAAAAAAATAAAAAAAAATAAAAAGTCCTTGTCAGCAATTTGAAGCAACTCAGCAGCAGTAGCAACATCAGCAGCCAAGCACAAATTCGTCTCCTTCTTGACCATAACTTCAAACAGCTTCCTCCCAGTCTCATTCTTGACCATTTTAGCCCTCTCCTCATACCTCAAACCCTTAACCCTGACCCTACCAGCAGACACATTGCCCGGAACTGGCATGGTCACCTTCCTGTTCTCCTCTAGAAACTTTGTTAAAAGTGTATTTAAAAAGTTTGAATTTAAAAATTGCATAACAGTTATGTTTTTGTTTTACTGTTATAAAATAAAATTTTGAAAGTAATTACTATAAAAAATAAATAAAACAGTTTTGTTTAAATGAGTGTATTAATTATAAAACATTTTTTGATAACAACTTTAATTTGATATAAAGACATTGTGTTTGAATATTTTTATCTGATAACAAAAACATATAAAACGTTTTTATTTAAAATTGTAGTTATTACTAAATCAGTTTTTATTTCATTTTAATGGCCGGTTTTAATTTGTCTTTTCAGTTATGATTTTCTAATCCTATAATAGAGGTTTTGCCTCATTCACAAAAGATACAACATTTTTATGAAACAACAAAAACTCTCAGTTATAATTTAAAAAGAAATTCTTAAGTGTTCATTGTTAGTATTCCGAGCAATCTTTGAAAGAGTTTGAACATTCCTGTTCTTCTTCGTGCAAAGAAGTTCTGAGACAAAGGTGATTCTGGGCTGTTTTATCCTGTGGACGACGTGGTAACTTTGGAACTGCTTGTACAATCTGGGTAGAGCCACGAAACGTCTTAAAGAGAGCGACATTGTCCTCGACTCAGCCACTTTCTAGGTTTTTCTACTCTAATTATATTGTGTACTGTTTGAAATAATTTCCAGCAACAAAATTGTTTTTAAAATAATTTCCAGCAACACAATTGTTTTTTAAAAATAATTACCAGCAACACAATTTATTTTTGAAACACTTTCCATCAACTATTTGTATTGAAGAATTTTGCAACAACAATTTTAAGACGTTTCATAGTCTTTTTTAATCAAAGTTTTTTTTTCTAATGGATTATAAGTCATCCGGCCTAAACCGACCCTTCAGCTTTGAGGGTGTTCAATTCAATTTTAAAAAAATAGCCACTATTGTTAACACTAAAAAAACTGGTTCTTCCCAAAAACCCAATAAAGAACTAGAACTGGAATCAGAATAAGAACCGCAACAACAAAACACGTAGTAAGAATCCACAAAATCAGAATAAGCAACAACCTCCCTCATGGAACAATGATTCGTCACAGTTTTCTTGTTATAACTGTGGCAAGCCAGGGCATCTTGTTCGGAATTGCCGAAATAGGCAAGTTGCACGTCCTGCTCCTCAGGCTAACTTAACCATAGACCAATTGGTTGCTATGATTTCAGAAGTCAACTTAGTTGATGGATCTGAGGGATGACGGGTAGACACTGGTGCTTCTTGCCATGTCTACTATGATCGAGCGATGTTTAAGTCTTATTCTAATGTTGTGGACAAAATGGTGTTGTTGGGTGACTCACACTCCACCGTTGTTGCTGGTAGTGGGGAAGTTGAACTAAACTGTACTTCTGGGAAGACTATCATTCTTAAAGATGTCTTGCATACCCCAAAAATAAGAAAGAATCTGATATCTGGTTATCTCCTCAACAAAGCAGGATTCACTCAGACTGTTGGAGCGGATTTGTTTACTCTCACAAAAAATGGAATTTTTGTTGGCAAAGGCTATGCTACTGAAGGTATGTTCAAACTTAATGTTGATGTTAATAAAGTTAATATTTCTGCTTACATGATTTGTTCTTTTAATACTTGGCATTCTAGACTTTGTCACATCATCAAAAGATTAGTAAAAAATATGAGTAGCCTAGGATTAATTCAAGAACTACCTCTAAAAGATTTTGAAAAATGTGAATCTTGTAGTCAAGCGAAAATCACAAAAACCCCTCATAAATCTGTAATTAGGGTTTTTGAACCTCTTGACCTAATTCACTTTGATATTTGTGAATTTGAAGGAATTTTGACTAGAAATGGAAAAAGGTACTTTATTAACTTTATAGATGATTGTTCTAATTTTTCCTATGTCTATCTTTTGAAGAACAAAAGTGAAGCCATAGACATGTTTAATTTTTTTTTTTTTTAAGTGAAATAGAAAATCAATTCAACCGGAAAGTTAAAAGATTTCATAGTGATAGAGGGATTGAATATGGCTCGGATAAATTTCCCTTTAAATAAAGAAATAGTGGGGGATCTAGTGGGGGTTGGCATCTAGTAGTGAACTTAGATCTAACGAAAGTGACAAGTGCATTTATTATAAATATGAGAATGATGTTTGCACAGTTATTTGTTTATATGTGGATGACTTGCTTATTTTTGGCTCAAATATTCATGTTGTGAATGCTACAAAATGTTTATTGACTGCTAACTTTGCAATGAAAGATTTGGGTGAAGTTAGTGTAATCCTGGGTATAAAAACAACTAGGTCAAAAAGGGGAATTTATTTAGATCAATCTCATATTATTGAGAAAATTCTAAAGAAATGTAATTACTTTGACTGTAAGCCTGTATGTACTCGATATGATCCTAGTGAAAAGTTGTTCAAGAACACTGGTAACAGTGTTAGACAAAATGAGTATGCGAGCATCATTGGTAATCTTCATTATGCTACTGATTGCACTAGGCCCGATATAGCTTTTGCTATAGGAGTACTATGTAGGTTTACTAGTAGACCTGGTAATGAGCATTGGCGAGCTCTTGAGAGAGTCATGCGTTATCTCAAGAGAACAATGAACCTCAGATTACATTATGGAAAGTTTCCCACTGTACTTGAAGGTTACAGTGATGTTGATTGGAATACTCTTTCTGATGATTCCAGAGCCACTAGTGAATACATTTTTAGTATCACTGAAGGTGTAATATCATGGAAGTCTAAGAAACAGACTATTTTAGCTCAATCCACAATGGAGTCAAAAATGATAGCACTAGCTACTGCTAGTGAGGAAGCAGATTGGTTGAGAAGTCTGTTATTAGATACCCCTTTATGGGAGAAACCGGTTTGAGCCGTCCTTATTCACTGCGATAGTACCGCGACTATTGCAAAAGTCCAGAACCGTTATTATAACGGCAAGAGGTGACAAATACATCGCAAGCACAGTACAGTTAGAGATTTTCTCTCAACTGGGATTGTAAGAGTGGATCATGTACGGTTTGAGGAGAATTTGGCTGATCCTTTGACGAAAGGATTAGCATGAGAAAAGGTTTGGAAAACCTCGGAAGGGATGGGACTAAAGCCCATTAATATTTGAGTCACTTGTGATGTTAACCCAACCTACAGACTGGAGATCCCAAGAAGTAGGTTCAAAGGGTAATAACAAATCATGAAGTGATATGTGGAATCATGCTATTGTGATATGATGTTAACACACCAAGTCCATCCCTATGGAGCATGATATCCTGAAGTGATTTAAGGTTGAATTAGATGTAACTCTTAATGAACTCTATACTTTATGTGGAGTTGGGTACCTAGCTACAGGAGTATCTGTGATAGGCTCACCTATGTGAATGTGGAAGAGAGGTCACTTCCTATGAAATTCTAGGCAAAATTTCTAGAGCATTCGCTATACTGGGATATAAGCCAATGGCCGTAAAGTGCTGATTTTAGAACTTAACTCTAGTATGGTTGTGTGTGTGGTGTTGTCCGTGATAGAGTTCAAAACTACAAGTTACTATAGTATATATAGAAGCATCATCACTATGTAAAGGTACAAGTCACACGACACCTTTATTTATGTACAATCATATAAAATATTACTTGATGAACTTAATATTTTTTAAATACAAGTGAGGGATTGTTAAAGTGTATTTAAAAAGTTTGAATTCAAAAATTGCATAACAGTTATGTTTTTGTTCTACTGTCATAAAATAAAATTTTGAAAGTAATTACTATAAAAAATAAATAAAACCGTTTTGTTTAAATGAGTGTATTAATTATAAAACATTTTTTGATAACAACTTTAATTTGATATAAAGACATTGTGTTTGAATATTGTTAACTGATAACAATTTTATATAAAACGTTTTTATTTAAAATTGTAGTTATTACTAAATTAGTTTTTATTTCATTTTAATGGCCGGTTTTAATTTGTCTTTTCAGTCATGATTTTCTAATCCTATAATAGAGGCTTTGCCTCATTCACAAAAGATACAACATTTTTATGAAACAACAAAAGCTCTCAGCTATAATTTAAAAAGAAATTCTTGAGTGTTCATTGTTAGTATTTTGAGCAATCTTTGAAAGAGTTTGAGTATTCCGGTTCTTCTTCGTGCAAAGAAGTTTCGAGACAGAGGTGATTCTGAGCTGTTTTATCTTGGGACGACGTGGTAACTTTGGAATTACTTGCACAATTTGGGTAAAGCCGCGGAACGTCTTAAAGAGAGCGACATTGTCCGCGACTCAACCACTTTCCATGTTTTTCCACTCTAATTATATTGTGTACTGTGTGAAATAATTTCCAGCAACACAATTTATTCTTGAAACACTTTCCATCAACTATTTGTATCGAAGAATTTTGCAGCAACAAACTTCATCAGCATCTTCTCCATCTTCTCATCCACCTTACCTCTCTCCCGCAAAATCCTAAACAACTCGCTCAGTTTAATCATCGAATGCAACTCGATACCGTTTTTCTTAAGTACCTCCCTCCCGCCGTGCTCTCTGTCGATCAAAACGACGGCATCCTTCACCACCAGCCCCGCCTCCCTCAGCGGCGCCACTGTCTCGAGAACCGAAGCTCCACTAGTGACGAGATCTTCGATGATCAGACAGACGTCATCTCTCTTGAAGGATCCTTCTATGGCCTTGGAGGTGCCGTAGTCCTTAATCTCCTTGCGGCGCATGAGCATGGGGACGTCATTGAAGGTGGAGACGCGGGTGGCAATGGGGAGGGCGGTGTAAGGAAGACAACGTCGTATTTGGTTGAGGAAGGGAGGGAGGAGATTAGGATTTTGGAGATTTGGCGGAGGAGGGAAGGGTAAGAGACAATGAGACGGAGGTCGATGTATGTCGGCGAGGAAATGCCGGATTTGAGCTTGAAGTTGCCGAACTTCACCACCGAGATGTCGTGAAGCTGGAGAATGAGAGACTCCATCCCCGACGACGTCTACATTGGTGCTCTGAATTTTGAGTGAAGAAGAAGATTGAGAATTGAAAAGGGTGAGTAGTATTATAGTGATGAGGTTGTGATAGAAATATGAATCATCACCATCACTATCAGCTGCAATTATTAAATGCAATTCTCCTAAACAAAACAAATCTTGACTCGAATTCAAACTCACAGAGAAATTTCGTCGCATACATTTAGGTGGCAGAAGGGATAGAGGATCAAGCTCTTATCTTTTAAACATATGCATATATACGTGTCAGCCAACACGAATATATTTATTATTATTATTATTTTATTTTATTTTTTTCTTGTGAAAATGGTAAAAAATACAACAGAAATTATAAAGTAAATTGCACATCACATCATCTCTTGGTACAAATTGTAGTACAACTCCCTTCCAAGTCTGATGATTAGGATTCGATTCCCACCATATGGATTTTATAAATATGTATTGGGGATTTTTTTTCCGAGCACGTTTGTCTGATCTTAACATATCTCGGTAATAAATTACACCAAACCTTTAATCTTTTAAACTAGGAAACAATTTTATCGAAAATTAACACTCACATTTCTTTATCATTAGTCAAACTTGTCCAAACATAATTTTTGACCAAATTTGACACTTTGACTATCAAAATGCCAAACTCAAATACATGTAAATCCTACCTAAAGCCAAAAAAATAAAAATAAAAAATCATAAAACCATTCGACAAATCATCTTGTGATTTCATGGTAGTGAGGATAGTAAAATTTGTTTCAAAACATCCATAAAATAACATTGATGAATGTGTAGGGATGGAAATTGAAGAAATAAAATATTTTATTTTAGTTTTTTTTTTTTTTTTTTTTTTAGTTAAGGTTATTTTGGTAATTTTAATTATTATATCAAGGGTAATTTTATGTTTTTAACAGTAAAAATTGGTCAACGATTAACTTTAACGGATCTTGATTAATGGTAGGAGTCATGGGGAAGGTCAATCTTAAGGGTCGTTTGTTTTTTCCACTTAAAACTTAATGGGTCTAAATCATAATTATTAAATTGCTTTGTTTATTTTTTTATGTGGTCACACAATTTAAAAATACTAAAAAAGACAATTTAAAATAAAAAGTAAAAAAATCCTAACTTTTAACTTAATTGCAAATCACTGAATTACATTAAATGCAATCCAAAATCTTTTCTTCTGATATTATCCCTCATATATAATATATTTCCAATTTCATCATAATTATAATGGTATAGAAATCTTTATTTTAATGTATTAGTTATTTTAAATAGCTTTAAAAATAAAAAAGAACCATAATTACTTCTCAGATTGATGTTTAATATCAATACTTTATTATGATATTATGGTGATGTATCTATATATTATTTTTTTAGAATATTTTGTGTGAATTTTTCTACTACCCTTTTTAATTTTATTTATAAAAAAAAAAAAAAAAAACTTTTCTTTTCTTAGTAAAAATGAAATTTGTTTGTAATTGAAGAAGAAGATCATGATCATATGTGTTCTATATAATTATTATTTTTGAATTGTTATTATTCCATATTATATGTATACTTGTTTAACATAGGTTTTCAGATAATTTTACTTTTAAAAAACAAACATGTTGACAATACATTCAGATGTGAGGAAAAAAAAAAACAAATATGTTATTCATGTTCAGATTTCAGTCTCTATTCAGTCTTTAAAAAAATTCAGGATTGTTCAGTCTTTAGACAAAAAAAACAAACGACCCCTTAGTTTTTGATGTATTTCCACATTTAAAGAAACAAATCTCAAAAGAGTTTTTGTGTAATTTGCTCAAACACAAAATATGGTTTAGGAGAATATTTTTGAATGATTTGTTTTGCAAATACATACTTGCCAATGGGGAGGGTCAATCTTTGTTTTTCGAATGAAGTAAATTAATTTTACAATGTTTTAAGCAGAATAAATAAATCACATCCGTCAAATACATTTAACATTCTGAACAAAAGACTTGTATTTTAAAATTTTTGAATGACACTCGTAAAATAATTTATAATCTAATGTTACTTATTATGGTGAAAATTTAATATTTGTTTCAATTATTTTTAATCTTTTTAAAACTAAAATCAAAATGAGATAAGAAATTTCTGAAAATCGAAATAAAATAAAAAGTATAATTAAACTTTTTTTTTTTTAAAGAAGTTGACTAATTATGGAAAAAAGGCAACAACAAAAAACAAAAATGTGAGGGAAAAATATTCTAAACCCGACCCGACTGGACTTGGGCATGCCGACAGAACAAAAAAAAAGTTTAATACATAGATGTGCACAGTTATATATCTACTTGAGTTGGAAGAATCAGGGCCGTTGATTTTGGATACCTTTTTTTTGTCGCATTTTTAGATTTAAAAACAGATTTGGTTGCCTATTTGCATTGCACCAAGAGCTTGCATGCGTCTCACGCGCCAGTCGTCACTAACAAAACTCCATTTAGTTAATTTTTTTTTTTGTAAATAACTTTTAAAAATAAGATGCAGTTTCGAATTAATTTACAATTCAACCAATTTTTTTTTTTTCAAAATTCCATATTAGTTATTATGAAAATAAAAAAATTATTTGTATGACAAAATAAATTTACCATTATAAATATGGATGCAAAATAATAAACTTTTAAACATATAAGATAAATCATATTTATAAATTATGAAAATAGAACCTTTATCAATCAAATAAGATATGATTTATGTTATTTAAAGCTTAGTACAATTTGTTTAAATATTGAGATAAAACTATATATTAATTGACAATTGTGATGATATATTATTAAGTCCCTCACACTCACATTAATAAAACTATGGATTCGAACTAAATTTTTCTTCATTATAAATTTATAATAATTGTATGTTGTGATTCATGATAGTACATGGGAAATTATGGTTGCTTTTGCTGCTAAGTTTTTAGCCCTTAGATGTATGGAGGATGTTGAAGTAATGACCATGTTCCATGTTTTTTTTTTTTTGTTTTTTGTTTTTTATACAAGTCTATTCTTTGTACGTGTTGAGTCATATTTAAAGACTCTCGTATTGTGTCAAGAGTAGTAGAGCAAAAAAATTAAATGGTGGACAATTCACATACATTAGTCTGATTGAACCAGCTCTCTGAACTCTGCTTACAATTGGCTATCAAAAATAGACCACAATCAAAAAAATTAGGTTGTATTGGACATTGGGCGAATGCATTGACAGTAAAGGATTTGAAGTTCATGTTTAAATTGTGAGATTCCAAAAACCATTGGTCCAGAAACGCAAGCTGCATATCATATCATTTTTACATTAAAAAAAATGAATTCTTGCATAAATGAATAAGTATTTAAGGATATTAACAACTTTTTTTGCCGACTCCAGTCTTTGTATATTTTTCTCATCCACGGGTAAGTTATCCCATACTTCAGCAATTTTGCCTGAAACATTTATCACGAATAAGAATCAGTGCTGATTGTTATCGTTCATGGGAATAAAAATTTTGTCACAAAGCTGTTCATATCCCTCATAAAATTGAAGAAAGCTGATGCGTTCCACCGACCTTCAATCTTTCAACCAAGTAGTGTAGTCTGTTGTTGCATAAACCTGCTTATGAATGGGCTGTAAGAACCTTGACATATATATGTAGCAATGCAATTCAATGCGGCAATGAAGTCCACGTATCTGTTCAAACAAATAATTTAAAAAAATAAAGTAAGGTTTAATGGGGTTAATAGTATCAGTACCCCTTGAACATATAGCAAAATCGCATAGTACCCCCTGAATTTTTTTTCCTTGCATTAAACCCCTCGAACTATCATAAATAGGCAAAAATGGATGGAAGATGGACGGACATCAAAGACAAATTACATTTACACACTCTGATTATGCATAATTGCATTAAAACTGAAAAAATATAATAATATCACACAAACACCCTATAGTCAGGGATAAAGTTGGTAATTCTAGTATTTTTTAAAAAACAGAAATAAAATAAATAAATATATATATATTAAATGTATATAAATTAATAAATTAAATTAAATTAAATAATAAAATTTTAAAAAATCAATCAACCCTAAAAAAAATAACAAAAATTAAAATTAAAAAAAAATTAACTCTCTCGTCGTTTGTGTTTTCCCCAAACAATTGTTTTTGTCCAGATCACTTCAAGAAATCCGGAAAAAATTCCAGATTTGAAGTTTATAAAAAATAAATTTTTTAAATAAAAGAATTTTAAAAAAAGGATCTCCAAAGATTTTGTTTTAAGTTTCAATTTTTTAAAATTTCCATAAGCATACCAAATCAAATTAACATCAACACCACCAAACTAAATCAAAAAATTCATCATCAAAAAATGAAAAAAAAAAAAAAAACTAATACTAAATTTATAATTAATTAAATTTAAAAATAAAACCAATTAAATTTATAATTAATGAATTAATTAACCCTAAATTTAAAGGAATTTATTTTGATTAGGTGGAGATCCAGTTGGATCTCCACTGTCCATCACATGTTGGATCTCCACCTAATCAAAATAAATAAATCACCCAGCAAAGAACAATCATCTTCATTCTATCAAACCCTAACCAATATTCAATCAAAACCAAAATCAATCTATCACACAAACCCAGATCCAAACCAGAAATCTTCTTCATCTTCTTCGACAAACCAAAAATCCCTAGTAAAAAAAATTCAAAAATCCCCCAAATCTTCTTCATCTTCTTCGACAAATCAAACCAAAAATCCCTAGAAAAAAAATCCCCAATTTTCCCTATTGTTTTATGAAATCCCTAAATCGACCACTATCACCTTATCCTCCTCCTCCGGTCCTCCTTCGCCTACCCACCACCATCCAAAGGCCAAGACCTGGCGCGATTAATCAATAAACCCTCTTTTTCACCAAGAAACCCCTTTCACTCGTTCGATCCAGAGAACAAGACCTAGCACAGACCGTACGATCTCTTTCCAGATCCGAACATGTTCTTCTTGACGATCGTATTCTTTGACGACAATCTTCTAATTCTGATGGGACTACTCGGTGATGCGGCGGATCAACTGGCATTAGATTATTTGGAGGGGTGGGATTTGAAACAAACCAAGTAAGGCTAAACCCGGGCGGCGGAATCAGAATGATTTGAAATTTTGACAGCTGATGCGTTTCGGCGTTTCCGGAACTACTACGTAGCTTTGCTGCGTAAGCACGTCCTTTTTTAGGCAAATTCCGTCGTTTAGGCCTCGAAGTTGCAATTTTTGCCGTTTTAGGAAAGTTTCTTTTTCGCAATAATTTGAGTTTCCCAATTCCGAATCGACTTCCGTCAATTCTGGAGTGTTTAGGATTCTCAGTAGAATTAGTTTTTGCTTTAATTTCGTTTTTGCCTTTTTTTGGTAAATTTCCGTTTTTAAGTCGTTTTTCTTGCTTTCCAAGGAATTCGATTAGGTTTAGGATTTATTTTGCTTTAAATAAAGATGTAGGCCGAATTGGCCATTCAGCTTTTGATTTATAAAATTTTAGAGTTTTCTCTAAGTATTTCAATTTCGGTATTCATCGTGAATCAACGAATTGAAGCCTAACTTTCCGGTATTTGTGCGCAAATCAACGGAACTTTAGTAGGTTGTTTCTAATCGTTTTACGCAGGTTTTTCTCGATAGAGCTTCCGCTACATCACTCGGTGTGCCGGAGAGCGTGAGTAGTGTGAAAGTGTGGGAATGATGGTGGGGTTTGGTTTGGGTTTGAGTGTGGGATTGGGTTGGTTTCTGGATGCTGTTGAATTTGGATTTTGGTTCAATGATGATGAATATGGATTGGCTTGGTTTGATTTTCGTTTGAATTTGGATTTTGGTTTGGTTTGGTTTTACGGTGGGGTTTCTGGAGAAGATGATGTGAGGGGATTTTTTATTTTTTGTTTTGGATTAGATGGAGATCCAGATTGGATCTCCACCTAATCAAAACAATTTCCTAATTGATTATTTTTGGATTATTAATAAAATATTAATATTATTAATAAAAAAAATCTGCATATTTAATTAATAAAAATATTTTTGGATTATTTTTAACTATTTCTAAGTTGATAAATTAAATTAAATATATGCTAAATGTATAAAATACACTCCCTTAATTGTTATTATTATTATTATTATTAAAAAATTATTAATAATTTTTTTAGACATCAGTCAAACAAGTCAAAGGGTGTTTGTGTGATATTATTATATTTTTCCAGTTTTAATGCAATTATATATAATCAGGGTGTGTAAATGTAATTTGTCTTGGACGTCTGTCCATTTTTCGTCTATTTTTGCCTATTTATGGGAGTTTGAGAGGTTTAATTTTAGGAAAAAAAAATTCAAGGGGCACTATGCGATTTCGCTTTATGTTCAGGGGGTACTGGTACTATTAACCCGGTTTAATGGGCTAACCGAAAAGTATATTGACAGATACCACACATTTTTTGAGGTGTCACAGGATAGATTGTACAAGGTCATGTTAATGAGCTGCACAGTTGATAATTATCAACAATTTATTACATTGGATTTATAGGAATAAATATGTAAGAAAAAATTAATGTAGCATGATTCACTGTATCTTTTAACCACTTTTTTGGCAAAAGATTTTCCTGAACATCTTTCCAACATAGGCAATAATACTCATTTTCAATGACCGCTTCACTAAATGAAAACAGTTAATTGAAATTAGCCAATATTTTATACAATTATTTAAAGAATATGGTGACCACACATTATTGAAAATGGAACAAATATAAAACACTAGCCACATTAATTTATTAAAGACAAACGTGATGAACATTCAAAAATAGTGAAGTGAAATCGGTTTTACCTTTGCTTCTCTTTTGTTAGGTAACCGAACAGAACATTCAATAAATGAATGTCATCATTCAAAAATGATGAGAGAGGACCGTTTGAAGGAAATAATAATCGTCTCCTCATTCTTCTAGAATCTGGTTTCAAATGGATTTCAACCTTAGATTTACCGACTAAAACTTTTTTCTTTTCAACATTGCTTTGTAGCCGTGTCTTTTGTCTAGTTAAATACGGGCTACGTGATCAAGACTCCGTACTCGAGCAAATGACAATAGTCTCCTAAATGGGTATACAAAGAATCAAAGATTTTGTCATTGATATATTCCAAAAGGATGTTCCCAAATCAAAACATTGTGTGTGTGTGTGTGTGAGGGAGGGGGGGTGGGTGTTAGTAAGTGTTGGTAAAAAAAAAAAAAACGTGGAGAATTAAATTGAAAATGACAAACCATACTCTTTCATGGGAAGCGATGTGGTCAGCTTCATTGGATTGTTTTGTAATCAATTTCAACATGTCAACCTTAAACCTCTCTAACATGGGTGCAACTGCCTTTTCCACCAAATCTTGTATTTCAACAGGTTTTTGGATGGAGGAAAGATGTTCGACTGACTGTTCAATAGAAGCAACTTTTACTTTAAGATTTTCTACTTCGTGTTCAACACCTTGGTGCTTTACAACCTAATATGGCTCGTCCACCTCTACTGTGGAGCTGTAAAAAAAGTTATCTTTTGCCACCAACTTATGAAGTGCTGCAGCCTTGTTTTCGCTCCAAGCAACCAAAGGTACTTGGACCCTATATACATACACTTGTTTTTGTGAAATACATCCCCAATAGAAGATCTGAAGAAACGAAATACAACCTTGAAAAACTTATTGAAACTCTTTCCTTTAACTTTCTAACACCATCCATTAGATGCAAAAAACAATATGTTGCCCACTTCTTATGCCTTATTAGTCTAGGATCCTTTAGTTATGTGAGCAATGCTTCATTGATTTTTGATGATTCTGGAGGGCATAACAAGGTGGAGATCATAAACAAAATGAAGGAAATCCTGAAAACATCATTCGCATCTTTCATATTCTTTAGTTTCTTCATCAAGCTTGACAAAGTAATTGTGTTCTTATTTTTTTTAAGGGAAGGTTCTTCATCCTAATGCATGTTTCGTCAAACTCACCTATGTCACGCTCGACATCCTCAGTGTCGTTAGGCAACCTTATCACTTTTTCAAAGTCGGACTCCGTCATTGGAATCGGCTTTCCATGTGGCACAATTTCTTTTTTCTCCTGTGCAATGGATTTTACCAACATCTCGCATAAAGGGAGTGGAATACAAGGCAGTTCATGTTCAACAACACCCCAAATCCCATATCTTCAATGCATTCTCGCTGTTTTGTAGTCAAGCCTTTTACAATTCGGATGAAATTTTTTAGGCTGCACATATTATGCAATTCAGTTTCAGTATTTTTAATGGAGGACATTGTTATAAAGGTTCAAAAGTGTGAAACTTTTTCGGTTTTGAGAGTGGGGATGAAGAGATGAACAATTGAACAAATGAGCAAATGAACATATGAATAGATGAAGAGACGAATTATGTCATTAATTAGCAGTCATGCATGGGTGGACGACTGTTTATTTTATTAAGATTAACCAATTGTGTGAGAAACCTACTTTATCTCTTACGTTATTCCATGCCTTCTTTAGAGGCTATTAATCATAACATACACGTTACTCTATGCAAAATCTCAGTAGACAAATATAAGATATAATGAAGACTATTTATTGGTGATCTGACTTCCAATTTCGAATATTATTGAAAACCGTGGATTTTGACAGTATTCATGTATATAAAGATGAATGTGGTGTGTACGTACGACCGTAAATATATATGTGATTACTATAGCTAGAAAGTGATCACTCTCTGATTGTATTAGCTAAGAAAAAAGTTCAGCGTAAAAATTTCAAAAAATAAAATGAAACTGATGTAAGTTTGATCTAATATACAGTATTGTGATCACTCTATTAATTTGTAATCTTATTGTGATCACATATAAATAATAGTAATCGATTATAAAAATTGTGTTTACTTGGATTTGTAACCTTATTGTTTATTTTACACGGACCAAATCATAACACAACTTTTGCATTGTGAACAGTAAATGGTGTGTACATATGAAAATAATAAGATAATGTGATCACTCTATTGATTTGTAACCATATTGTGATCACATATAAATAATAGTGATAGATTATAAATAATTTTGTTCACTTGGATTTGTAAGATTATTGATTATTTTACAAAGACCAAATCATAACACAACTTTTGAATTATGAACAGTAAAAGAAGTATACATATGAAAATAATAAAATTATGTGATCACTCTATTCATTAAGCGTATTTAGGTTTATTAGCCAATCCAAATATTGTTTACAGGTTCGATAGAATAAACACATGATTCGTTTTGAATTGTGAACAAATAATACGATTATGTGATCACTCTATTCATTAAGCGTATTTAAGTTTATTAGCCAATCCAAATATTGTTTACAGGTTCGATAGAATAAACACAGGATTCGTAAATATTAGGCATGCACGCGAGGTCCTTAATAAATTCATCATGCATGCATGAGAGGTTTGGCCAATAAGGCTGCGTTTAATTTTGATATTCAAAATAACATTCATTGCTTTTTAAATTTGAAATCCAATGAATGCATTTGAAATTTTAAAAGAAGGGATTTATTGCCTTGGGAAATAAAAAGATGTATCATTAATTTGAATTGGAGAGATCAAATGGTGACCGTCTGCATGGGTTAAAGGTGGATAGCAGGTTAACGGGTCATGTGCCAAGCATGTGTTTTTTAAAATTGTATGCTATCATGTGCACCGAAGGGCACCCCTCTATATATACAGAAATATTCAAGCCAGTGCGCACTGATATAACTTTGTCAGTGCGATATATAACTTCATCAGTGCGTTTGATGCAGCAGCAATGGAACATATGGCATTGGAGTAGTGGTGGCCACGGTTCAGTTTCGGTTCGGTTTCGGTTCCGTGGCCACCCAAAACCGAAATCGTAACCGGAAAATCGGTTTGGTACACAGTTTCTAACCGGCGGTTTTACGGTTTCGGTTTAAAAACCGACGGTTTTGGGTTGGTTTAGGTTTTTCAAAGAAAAATTCAAAAAAAATGCCACGTGTCAGCTTCTGATTAGTCGATTTTTTTAAATTTTTTTATAAAAAAACCGGCGGTTTAACCGCGGTTAAAACCACCGGTTTTTGGCGGTTTTTAGAAGTATCCAAACCGAAACCATAACCGGTTCAACCGGTTTCCGATCGGTTTTGAAACCGTCGGTTTCGGTTTCGGTTTTGGGGCGGTTTTTGGAAGTACGGTTTCGGTTAAACCGCGGGTAAAACCGTCGGTTTAACCGAAACCATGACCACCTCTACATTGGAGTATATGGAGGGGTGGGATAGGAAAAAGACCAAGAAAAAAGGCCAATCCAATCCTACTAATCCAGGCGTCGGAGTCAGAATGACGTGAAACTTAGTCAGTTGATGTGTTTCGGCGAGATCTTCAATAGTCACCAGCGCTTCGCTCGTGAGGCATACCCTATTTTTAGTCGAATTCCATCGTTTAGGGCCCGAAAAGGCCGTTTTTGCCGTTTTTGCCGTTTTTGCCGTTTTAGGAAAGTTTCGTTTTTGCAATAAATTGAGATTTTTGAGTCCGAATCGAATTCCGTCAATTCCGGTCTTCTTAGGATTCTCCATAGAATTAGTTTTTGCATTAATCTCAATTTTACCATTTTGGGTAATTTTTGGGTTTTTTCGTATTTAGACTCGTTTTCCTGTTCTGTAAGGATTACGATTAGGGTTAGGAGTTGTTTGCTTTAAATAGTGCTGTAATTTGAAAGGCAACTCAGTTTTTTGATTTATAAAATTTAGAGTTTTCTCTATTATCTCCCAATTTCGGTATTCTTAGTGAATCAACGAACTTGAAACCTAATATTCCGGTATTCGTGAGCGAATCAACGGAACTTTAGTAGGTTGTTTCTAATTTGTTTCTAATTTGTTTCTTGCAGGTTTTTCTCGACAGAGCTTTCGCTACATCAGTTTGGTATCAGAGCCGTGTTCGTTCGGGACGACATCAACATGCCGCCGAGAAGACGTCCACATGTTACCGTAGAAGAAGCCATCGAACGTGACCGCGTGTTACAGTTGGAACAACAGGTTGTGCAATTAACGGAGCAGCTTGCGACGATGAGGGACAACCAAAACCAAAACCCTTTTCAGAACCTAAATCCTGAAATGGGTGGTAATAGTGACGAAGAGGAAGAGAGCGACGAAGAGAACGAGATTCCGCAACATAGGCAAAGGGTGCCAGAGGCTGATGACAACAGGCGTTGGGAATCAGGGATGCGGACAGAGGTGCCAGAAGTTCAGGGCAGTCTACAGCCAGAGGAGTTCCTTGAATGGGATGGAATTGTTGAAGAGATCCTAGAATTCAAGAAAGTTCCTGAGAGAGAGAAGGTAGCATTGGTGTCTACCAGACTTCGGGGAAGAGCCGCGACATGGTGGCAACAACTCAAACTTACTCGAAATCGTTCGGGGAAACCTAAGATTTCCGATTGGGAGAAGATGAAAGGAAAGTTGTGTGCTGAGTTTTTACCCCATAATTTTCAAAGGTTGATTTACCAGAGGCTACAGAATTTACGACAGGGGATGAAATCCATTGATGAGTATACCACAGAGTTCTATCAACTACTGGTGCGGAACGACATTCAAGAGACACAAGATCAATTGGTGTCGCGCTACTGTGGCGGATTGCGAACACAAATCCTTGACATGATTAATCTCTTTGATTCGGTGACAGTGACAGAGGCACATTAGAGAGCTTTACAGTTGGAGAAAAGTTTATCTCGAAAACCTAGTACTGGGACGTTTTCGAATTTCGGAGGAGGTTCTAACAGTCGAAGCGGGACGACAAATGGGAAAAGCAGTGGTGGTACTAAAGCAGGGAACCGATGGGGAGCCAGTGGCAGTTCTAATCCCACACAACGAAACCCTACGAATCCAACTCAGCCTCTCAGGACAACGGGTGGTTTTCGATGTTTCGGTTGTGTTGAGACGGGTCATCGATTATCTGAATGCAAGAGACCAGCTAAGAAGGTTTTATTTATTGATCCAGCAGAATTCAATGAAGATGATGTGGAAATAGGTGTTTATCCGTAAATAGAAGAGGAGGATGTGGTGAACGAAGAACTGGTCGACGGCGACACAGGAACCTTGTTAATGGTGCGTCGTTCATGTTTAGCACCAAGAACTGACGAAGAAAATTGGCTTCGGAACAACATATTCCAGTCGACTTGTACCATTCTGGGTAAGGTGTGCAAATTCGTCATAGATGGGGGAAGCTGTGAGAATATCGTGTCAGCTGAAGCGGTGCGAAAATTATGGGTGAAGACAGAAAAACATCCAAGACCGTATCGGTCAGCATGGCTGCAAAAAGGCGGAGAGGTAACGGTGTCGCATCGGGCATTAATCTTGTTTTCTATGGGTTCTAACTACAAAGATGAGATATGGTGTGATGTGGTGAATATGGATGCTTGCCACCTATTGTTAGGGAGGCCATGGCAACATGATAGAAAGGTACATCATGATGGGTTTAAAAACACCTATTCATTCGATTTTAATGGAACCAAGATTGTGCTATTGCAGAGCAAACCAACTGAAAAATCAAAGTTGCCTGAAGATAATGCGAACTTATTGACCTATGCGAAGTTTGAGTTGGAACTGGAGGAATCTGAGATGGTGAATGTGTTGGTTGGAAAAGAAACAAGTGTTGAATTGGAGGTTCCTGAAGCTGCAGCTCCTCTGATTTCAGAATTTGGTGATGTGTTTCCGGAAGAGTTACCAGAAGGACTTCCACCCCTACGAGATATTCAACATCATATCGATCTAGAACCAGGGGCGATGTTACCAAACAAGCCACATTATCGTATGAGTCCTACAGAACATGAGGAATTACGGAGGCAGGTTGAAGAGTTACATTCAAAGGGGCATATTCGTGAGAGTCTTAGCCCGTGTGCTGTACCCGCCCTTTTGATTCCAAAAAAAGATGGAACGTGGAGGATGTGTGTCGATAGCCGCGCTATTAACAAAATCACTGTGAGGTATCATTTTCCAATTCCAAAACTGGATGATTTGTTGGACCAACTTGGTGGGGCAATTGTGTTTACCAAACTGGACCTGAAGAGTGGATACCATCAAATTCGTATTCGGCCTGGGGACGAATGGAAAACAGCGTTTAAAACGCGAGAGGGTTTATATGAATGGCTAGTCATGCCTTTTGGGTTATCAAACGCACCTAGCACCTTCATGAGAGTAATGAATCAAGCCCTTTGACCCTTCATTGGTAAGTTCGTCGTTGTTTATTTTGATGATATCCTGATTTACAGTGTAAACTCCGAGCTGCACATTCAGCACATTCGAGAAGTATTGTGTATTCTACGCAGGGAAAAATTTGTTGCGGTAGCAAAAAAATGTGTTTTTATGATGCCAAAGGTGCTGTTTTTGGGTTATATTATTTCTGGAGAGGGCCTACAAGTGGATGAGTCCAAGATCGAGGCAGTGAGGCAATGGCCCCAACCGAAAACAATTACTGAGGTTCGCAGTTTTCATGGATTGGCTTCATTCTATCGCCGGTTCATTCCACACTTCAGTAGCATCATGGCCCCTGTCACAGAATGTATGAAGGGAGCCAAGTTTCAGTGGACACCCGAAGTAGAAAAAGGGTTTCAGAAAATAAAAGAGCAATTAACAACAGCCCCTATACTAGTCTTACCTGATTTTTCTCAACCATTCGAGTTGCATAGTGACGCCTCCAAAGTAGGCATCAGAGCTGTTTTGAGTCAAGTCGGAGCCAGTGGCGTATTTTAGTGAGAAACTGACAGGGTCTCGAGTTCGTTACAGTACGTATGACATAGAATTCTATGTTGTGGTCCAAGCAGTGAAACACTGGCGACATTATTTATTCCATTGTGAATTCATTTTGTACACTGATCATGACTCATTACGGCACCTTCATAGCCAAGATAAGATTTCTGTCCGACATGCAGCATGGTCCGCCTACCTACAGCAGTTTACATTCGTTCTAAAGCATAAGGCGGGAGTTTCAAACCGGGTGGCCGATGCTCTGAGTCGGAGAGTCAATTTGCTATCAACAATGACTATCCAGGTACCAGGTTTTGATTCCTTTCGTGATTTATTTGACTCTGATACGTACTTTTCTGAAGTGATGGCTGCTGTACGAGCGGGGGAAAAATTTGAATTTTTGATGGTGGATGGCTTTCTATTTCGGGGAAATCAACTCTGTGTTCCAGATTGTAGTCTGCGCCTGTAAATTATTAAGGAGTTACATGGAGAGGGCCATGTGGGCAGGGACCGTACTCTTCAGTTAGTCAAGGCGTCCTATTTTTGGCCAACAATCCGGAAGGAAGTAGAGAGATATGTCGAGCGCTGTAGGATCTGTCAAGTGTCCAAAGGAAAAGCAACGAACGCAGGTCTATACATGCCATTGCCCGTTCCTACTCAACCATGGACATATTTGAGTATGGATTTTGTCTTGGGGTTACCAAGAACTCAGTGGGGTTCTGATTCCATCTATGTAGTTGTTGATCGGTTTTCGAAGATGGTTCACTTTATTCCATGCAAAAAGACTACTGATGCTGTTCAAGTTGCCCAATTATTTTTTCGGGAGGTATATCATCTTCATGGGTTACCTACGTCAATCGTTTCTGACAGGGACACTCGTTTCCTCAGTCACTTCTGGCGGAGCCTTTGGGAAAATGGTCAATACGAGGTTGGATTTCAGTAGTGCATACCACCCACAAACGGATGGGCAGACTGAGGTGGTGAACCCCGCTCTGGGAGATTTGTTGAGATGTCTGGTAGGGGACAATGTTCGGTCATGGGATCTGAAACTTAGCCAAGCGGAATTTGCACACAATCATGCTATCAACAGAAGTTCTGGGTTCAGTCCTTTCCAGGTGGTTTACACATTGGTTCCTCGCAGCCCACTGGATTTGTTGCCTCTGCCTAGCAGGACTAGGGTGCATGGAAAGACTGAAGATTTTGTTCACGGGTTACAGGAGATTCATCAACAGGTTCAAAAAAATCTGTTACAGTCAGGCGAGAAATACAAGTTGGCTGTTGACAAAAAGCGGCGACATTTGGAGTTTAACGTGGGCGATTTCGTGTGGGCAATCCTCACAAAGGACAGATTTGCTGTGGGGGAATATAACAAACTGGCTGCTAAGAAGATAGGGTCACTCGAAATTCTGGAGAAAATTAATCCAAATGCATATCGCTTGAAGCTTCCAAGCCACATTCGTACCCATGATGTGTTTAATGTCAAGCATTTGATTCCTTTTCTTGGCGATTCTTCTTCTGATGATGCTGTCGAAAATTCTAGGATGAATTTTCTCCAACCTGGGGAGAATGATGCAGTAGCAATGGAACATATGGCATTGGAGTATATGGAAGGGTGGGATAGGAAAAAGACCAAGAAAAAAGGCCAATTCAATCTTACTAGTCCGGGCGTCGGAGTCAGAATGACGTGAAACTTAGTCAGTTGATGTGTTTCGGCGAGATCTTCAATAGTCACAAGCACTTCACTCGTGAGGCATAACTTTTTTTTAGCCGAATTCCATCATTTAGGGCCCGAAAAGGCCGTTTTTGCCGTTTTAGAAAAGTTTCGTTTTTGCAATAAATTGAGATTTTTGAGTCCGAATCGACTTCCATCAATTCCGGTCTTCTTAGGATTCTCCATAGAATTAGTTTTTGCATAAATCTCAATTTTACAATTTTGGGTAATTTTTGGGTTTTTTCGTATTTAGACTCGTTTTCCTGTTCTGCAAGGATTACGATTAGGGTTAGGAGTTGTTTGCTTTAAATAGTGTTGTAAGCCGAAAGGCAACTCAGTTTTTTGATTTATAAAATTTAGAGTTTTCTCTATTATCTCCCAATTTCGGTATTCATAGTGAATCAACAAACTTGAAGCCTAATATTCCGGTATTCGTGAGCGAATCAACGGAACTTTAGTAGGTTGTTTCTAATTTGTTTCTTGCAAGTTTTTCTCGACAGAGCTTCCGCTACATCAGCGTTGGATATGGATTATTAGATTTACATAATTTGACTTAAAGTATATGCATTTGTCAAAGTTTTTACATAATCAGTGGTCCACATGCACTGGTACTGATGTAGTTATATCAGTGCGCATTGATGTGAACAGGACCGTATACATATATATATACAATTTTTCTATTGTTATAATTTGACTCAAAGTGTATGCACTTGTCAAAATTTCTCCATAATCTATGGTCTACATTCTTTGTCCTGATATAAAATATATCAGGACGAAATATAATTTTTCTATTGTCAGTTCGTCCTGATATAAAATATATTAGGACAGAGAATGTGGACTATTAGATTTACATACTTTGACTTAAAGTGTATGCACTTGTCAAAACTTCTCTATAATCTATGGTCTACATTCTTCGTCCTGATATAAAACAGTAGAAAGACTGTCTATATATATATATATATATTTCAATCTCTCATATACATTAAAATCTTTGGTTTTATTAATTGATGTGATTTATGATAGAAGTAGATAGATTTTTTTTTTAAGAGGAAATGAGGATATGTTAATGCAAGGCTCTGTTACTAAGTATGCTGGATGATATCCCAGGACAAAAGCCTCCACACAGGGAGGAGACTACTCATCCAAACTAACTCATCATCAACCCATAAAGCTAATTTAGCAAAGCATTAGATAGATATTCTAACATAGTTAAGATTTGAAAAAGAACTTTCCCAATCAAACTCAACAAAACAAATCGTACTAAAACCAAAAATTCTTGCTAGAAATATTAATATTCGAAAATACTGCTTGAAAAGTTAAAAACACAAAATCAATGGCCAAAAACTATTGAATTTGGAAAAATGATTGTGCATCAGGGGTTCCCTGGATGATTGTTGTAGGATTTTTGAGACTTGAGATGATTTCAACGACATATTATGAGCCCAAATCCAACATTGTTTAGGATTCCGGAAGTGTCATACATCACAGTAACTTCTATAGAAATCGCTTGTTTTAATGATTCAAAAAAATTCTTTGTTGTTGAAGCCTTTCTTTTAAGGCTTGCTTCAGAAATTCAGTTCCATGATGGTTGAACTTTTTTTTTTTTTTCTTTTGTTTTGTAGAGAAGAATAGTTTTAACTATTGGATAGATTTGTAAACTGCTTGTACCATTCAGACACATTTGCTCCTATGTATTAATAAGTACTAACAAATTCATCTGCAAATGTGTTCAAGATGAGATGTAGAAACATGCAAAGTAGAGGAAAAACAACATAAAAGTAAACAAAACTTTGTGTGTTCTAACAAGGCTAACTACAGTGCATTCATCTCTCATTGTCATAGGTATATATGAGAAATCAAGCTCCTCACTCGTGTTTTCCCTTGTGCTCTTGCGGTCCTCGTTTACAAGAATGTGTGCCACTAGATTCATGATCACAATAGAGTTTGATTATCTGGTTTTTCTGAGAAAGAAATGGAATTTTTGTTTCTGATTTTTTTTTTTATTTTAATTTTAATGTAGGTTTGGGCCAGAGATCTGCATATTGGAAACCCATGTTGATATATTGCCTAATTTCACTCCAGATTTCGGTTCCGAACTTCGAGCGGTACATCGCTGAAATTCTGCATGGGCAATAAATGTATAACTTCTATATTTCAATTCTTAAGAAGTGTTTGTGAATTGAAGTTTCTGCTAAGTTAAAGCTAAATGTTAAGTATTCTCCTGAAGATTGCAAAAAAGCATAGTTTCCTAATTTTTGAAGATAGTAAGTTTGCTGACATTGGTAATACAATGACTATGCAGTATAAAGGGTAAGACTCTGGTACCTTCCTCTGCTTTTCCTAATTTCTTTAAATGTCCTTGTCCTTGCCTGAGGGGCTCTTGGCTCGGTTGTCACAGAGGTATATTCCATGTATTGGATTGGGCTGATATTGTTAATGCTCACATAATCTCTGGACCAGGAATGGTGGATGGGCTGAAATTGAAGGCTAGTATTAACATTTCAACATAACTTAGCTGTCTTGTAGTAAGAGTTTGACTAATCCATTTCTAAAGGTTTTTCTACTCTTCCTGTAATCAGGGTTTGCCTCGTGGGAGGGAACTGTTGCTGCTTGCTGAAATGAGTTTAGTTGGCAACCTAGCAACATGAGACTACACGACTACAGCTGTGAACATTCTGATTTTGTCATTGGATTCATCTCAGTGAATCTAGCATCACGGCCAGGGGCACCAGTCAATCCAGCATTTATTCAGGCAACACCTGGAATTCAAATGGTAAAGGGCGGTGATAATCTAGGCTAGCAGTATAACACTCCTTATTCTGTAAGTATTGTTTGCGCTCAGCAGTTCTCCTTTAGGAATTACTTTTTATATTTCTTAACATTCCATCTGTCATGCTTTTCTTATTAAATATACATTAGTTCACTGTATAATCTATTCTGTTAATGGTGATTTTAAGTCTACATCTTTTGATGGTAGGTTGACAACATTTTGGCTTGAAAACTTACTTCTAGCTAGGCTCGAGAAGTGAAAACAAATATGGGAACACGTATAACCATTTACAGAGTTTTTTAAATTGGCATAACTGTTTTGTTTTTCTTTTTGCCTGGTTGATCTCTGTCCTTTAGTTTCCTTTTTCTTAAACCTTATCATATTAGTCCTAATTTATGACCATTTGAAACAAATTTGAGTATATTTAACATATGATACTTGATAATGTCACCTTTTTGGTAATAATGATTTTTTAAAATGGAGTTGTGTTTTCAACCAATATCATAAAAATAGTGGTCTATCAAATAAAAACAAAGAGAATAAGGAGCCAATTGTGGGTTGGGATGGGTAATTTAAGGGTCAATGCCTTCTTTGCGCTATGAGTAACCTCATGAAATAACAAGCTTTGGTTTTCAATGTTCACAAGCAAACCTTTCCTCATCTTGCTACATCCCTTTTCTTACACTTGTATGTGTGTTGGTCTCTCTTTATATATATATATATATATATATATATATATTTATATTGTGAGAATCAATTCTCTTATCAAAATGCATACTCTTCCATTAAGATGACCTTTGCTGCTTGATAATTTAGATTTTTCACGCACTCATAATGAATGCTGCAATATATTCTTATTGATTGACGTTGTTGCAGTTCAATAACTTGCAAGACAAATAATTTTCCAGGTAATCAATGAAAGAGGTAGTGATATACTGATATCATAATTGTGGGTCGTGGAATCATAAAGGCCGTAGACCCTGCAGAGACAGTTCATGAATACCGCCTTTAAGGTTGGGATGCATACTTGGCAAAATGCTCCTAAGAAATCATTTCCATGTTTGATTAACAAATATGGTCTGGTGAGTCTAATTATGCTTAATTTATGACGTTGCTCTCGTAGTGCATCTTTTCAAACCTAGAGGAGCTATAGCTTCTGTGTGCAAGTGCAATGTCTTGTTAACTTTTCAAGTTATATAATGCCCTTTTGGTCTCAAGGTTCCACAAGTGGTTTCTCCGATGTTTAATTTCTTAAACCTAATTGGAATTTACTTCCATACTTTATCCTCATGTTTATTGTATTCTGATTTCTTTAATGGTGTCAGAGTGAATTTCAATAGAAGAAATTTCTCATTGAAAAGATAAAACCACTTTAACCGTTCTTTTAACTAGTGTTTTCCGCTTGAAAATGTAGAAATCGAGTAGGGTTAGAGTCATGGTGAAGGAAAGTAATGAAGATCCGGCAATGGAATTTTGAAGGGGGTCAGGGTTTTGCCATTTATAAAATTGAATTTCTTTGATATTGGTAAGGAAGGTACCTGATAACTCGATGAAGGTTTGAATGTAGTATATGAGTCTATGAATGACTTGGATTATGTTCAGATTTTTGTCGAAGTATAGCAGCTTTCTTGTTGCATGTTTCATTGATTATGTATTCTTGGTTGTGTCAAAAACATTTTATGCTCGAGCAACAGTTGAACTATAAGTTGGGTGTACAATGCACTCTTAATTCAAATTACATCACGTGGATGTCACATTGCATAAGTGTAAATATGTTTTCAGGGGCGGAGCCCCCACAAATTTTTATTTGGAGAGGCGATGGCCCTCGTGGCCTGTCCCTCTGCCACTAAATGTTTGGTTACTCATTCCCTTGATTTTTATTCTCAATTTGAGTCGAACTTTGTTTTTTAGTATTTTTTGTTGGGGAGAATTGCATTGACATAATTGCAGCTGGATGTTCCAGACAGGGTGACCCAATTAGACTTATATAAAGTCTAAAATACCCTTACATATAGATAAAAATAAAATTGAATTTGTTTTTTGATGTTGAGCAACAATACTGACTCTTCTCTACATGTTTAGTATGTTTTTGATTTCTTAGCTGGTGATCTGATCATGATGTTGATAGCAACAATGTGAGGCATATACCCAGTCCACTACATGTTTAACTTCCCCAAGCGTATTCCCTCTTTTGGGTTATTTAAATTTATAGCACTCTTTTCAAGCAAGTTAATAATTCAAATTTAAATGGCACCAAAGTACGGTGATTGAACATTTTTACTTCTATTCTTTTTTCCATACTTTTTTTTTAAATTTTTCTTTGATTTTAAAAATAATAAATAAATAAATAAACCCTCCATTGGTAGAGGTGACTTTACCTCCATCAATGCAAATTTAAAAGTCAAAAGACTCAAAACAACCTCCAATGGAGGTTGATGAAGCAGTTAAAAAAAATATTGGGAGCAATAAGTCTCGGGTGGGGCACCTGAGACTTATTGCCTCAAAAAATATGGTAATAAGTCTCGGCTGTCTTACCCGAGATTTATTGCCAAGACTTATTACTAGTTTTTTTTTTGTGGGATTTTATCGTCTTCATCAACCTCAAATGGAGGTCTGTTCGATTTTCATTGATGAATTAATGAAGGTTTTGAAAAGAAAAAAAAAAAGAGAGGAAGAAAGTGAGAATTAAAAAGAAAAAAAAAAAAGTAAAAGAATAAGAGGAGGCATTTTGGTCTCACCATATACTTTGGTGTTATTTAAACAAGAATTATGAACTTGGTGTTATACCAACAAAGTCAACCTCACACTATAAATTGCGCTAAAATAGAAACCAAACATTAAATGACTTAAAGATCCATTGGGATGAAGTGGCATATGTGTGAGCCAAATATCCACTGCAACAATATTTAAGAGAATTCTCTTCACATATACTAGTAAATACGCATAATGAGGTTTGATCCCACAATTAGGATATCATTTCACGAATTTGTGAAATTTTGGATCATTTTTTTTTAATCTATTTTGCATAAATTTAATATTCAAATCTGGTGTCCAAATGATTTGACATCACTATAATATATTTATTTAAATTGTATTAGATTTTACGTGATTTAAATTAATTGATTAGAGTGTTGCCATATCATTTGGACACTAGATTTAAATAAAGCAGTATTATTCTTTCTTTTATCTTGGCTCTTCTTTTACCTTTCGGATCATTGAATGAGTTAAAATCCAACGGGACAAGTATTACAAGTCTCATCGTTTACCTTTTAATAATCTCTTGACGCTAAAATGTGGGGTACAATGAATTGGAGTGAGATTCGATGATTCTATGTAATCGCCTTCGGTTGGTTGCATTTAATGTTCATGCAAAACTGTCAATTCAGTGGATTATGAAATGCAATATGTAGTCAAGAATATAATTAGAAAAAAATGGTCATTTTGAGATGGATTTATAGTATTTGAATCATTGAATGAACAGAAAAATCTAGTGAGAGAAATTTAGTAAGAACGATGAGAGGAGAGAGGGGACTTAGAAAAGTGTCAGGTGATTGGATTTGGGATCGAATTAGGGGCAAATGGAAGTTAGGGATGGGAATAGGGGGACCTATATCCATCGATATTCTCCAAATGTGCGTTTCTAATTGTGAGTCTATAGGCTAAAACACAATTGTTTTGGGTGTAGAAATGGTTTGCTTAAAACACAACTGTTTCTTGTAGTTGAGTCAAATTAGTTTTCTATTGGTCAACTGTGTTATTCTGCTAAGGTCTGTTAGTTGTCTGTCTGATAGCTTGTAACCCACTCTTGTTACATTTACAGCTAAAGATGTTTGTATTTAGTGCAAAGGAAGAGATAGACAAGAATTTCACAATTATCTTCTCTCTCTCTCTCTCCCACCTTCATATTTCATTCTCTTTCCCTCGATATTTCTCTATATTTTACACAAAAATTCATTAAAAAAAAAATACAAATCAAAGCTTGGAATTACCAGGCATTACATTTAGTATTAGAGCAACTTACCAGGCAACCTGTGGTATTAGAGCATACTCTTGGGCCTGAGAACTATGGCAGATGGTACAAGATAGCATCAATATGTGGAGTCTAGATTTGTTGATCTTGGATCCAAGTTTGAATGCTCTTAAGTGCACTCGTAATCGTACGAGGTCGGAAAGTAGTACAAGGTTAAGTATATTTCGTTCCCGAAAAAGATCAAGTGATTGATTACCAAAATTGATTAGCTTAATTGTTATTCAAACAAGCAATATGGGAAGGTTTCCATAATCGAATTCTTCAAGCAAGTTAAATTAAACTACTATAAAGGGTTTATGTTATTGCGGTAAGGAAATGACAAGTAATAAAATTAAGTGTAATAGTAAAGGAAACGATGCTAAGACCTAACTCCACCCCACGCTCTCATAAATTCCTCTCTAGACTCACTTGCATACCCAAATTATACACATGCAATTTTTAGACTTGTCTTAGAATATATGTATGAGTTTAAAAAGAGCATTGGCACACTAAAATGAGCCCTATATGATAGCATCGGCTAGTCTACCTTACTAGATATGCATAGAAGACATTTTATCAAACACGATGTGTGTGTGTCTCCGATAGGTTCATAACACACAATCGAAAATCATTCAATAGGAGATCAATTTATTGAAAGCATTAATTACTCTAAAACATCAATACAAGCCAAAGTTGTACATAATGGATAAAACAAAGGTAAGCCATACAACATATATGATCAAATGAATACATGGCTATATAAAGAAAATGAAAGAGATAAAGTTGTAGAGAAAACTATGTAGAGTAGATCTTCTCTTCTTCCTTTGCTTTTCTTCTCCTCTAAACTCCTTCAATTTCCTATCTCCTAAGAACAAGAGTAATCATAGATTGGTGTCAAAGTGTTAGGTGGATTGTGTAGGATTTAGTAATGGTGATGTAGGAAAATGATTTGGTGAATATTCTTAGGTAGGTAATTGGTACTTTTGCAGAAAAATAGCAAATTAATATATAGGAAGGAGAATTAGGTTAGGGGTAAGAGAGTAATTTCCTTGGAGAGAACAAATTCTGGGCGAAAAGGCGACATTGAGGCGATATTGGTGAGCTCGCCTTGAAGTCACCTCAAGGAGTGATTTCTGAACCCGAGCCAATAGAGACCTTAGGGCAATCTTGGTTGGACTAGCCTTGAGGTCACCTTATTACTCTATTTTAGAGGGCTAAACCCCGAGTGGTTAGTGATCTTGGGGCGACCTTGGTTGAACATGCCTTGAGGTCACCTTGGAGTATGTTGTGAAAGGTTGAATCTAAGGCCAAAGCGACCTTGAGTGAGCTCACCTTGGGGTTGCCTTTGCCTTGTTTTGGGAAGGTTGAACCGAGATAATATCGACCTTGAGGCGAGCTCCTTAAGGTCGCCTTTGTGCTATAATTGCCTTATTGATCCTCATTTCAGCTCCGTCCAATACCATTAAGCTTCAAAACTAACTTGACCCTACATGACTTATTTAAAGAGTTAGAAACACATTTTTACTTGAGAAACGAACACAAAAAGATACAAAAATGGGGCTACACAAGGTGTAGAAATGAAGCAATCAAAGTTTGAACAGCTAGATGCTAAGCTGCAGAAATTAGATAAAGGATCAGACTTATTCAAACAAGAAGTGATCAATCAATTTGCAAAAATAGATGAACGATTCAACAAACTATATGATCTAATTGTGAACAAATTAGTGGAGGTGAAGGTGATTTCGGAATATAGAAGAGCATTTTAGGCTTAGGAGATCAGAAGACACCAGGACAACCTAATGTATCAGCTAAGATAATCCAATACTCAACTCTCAAACCCCAAAAACTTACATTTCCTAAGTTTGATGGAGAGAATCCTAAGGCGTGGATTAGAAAGTATGAGAGATTTTTCCTAGTACACCCAGTGTCACCAGATTAAAAAGTTTTGATTGAATCTATCCATTTTGAAAAAAAGGCGAAGTCATGATTTCAGTTAGTTTATGCACTTAAGGAAAAAATAGCACATGAGGAGTTCACACAATCCCTACTAACCAGATTTCTAGATGTAGATCAAGATGACGACGTGGGTGAATTTCACACACTCCATCAAACATCTATTGTGACAAAATTTTAGGATAAGTTCGAACAAATACAACCCAGACTGATAGCAAAAAACCTAGGACTCTGATGAGTTTTTTCTATCCAGCTTTATTAGTGGACTTAAAAGAGAAATTAAACACTTGGTAAGGATGTTTAATCCTCCTAATCTGAACTCGGCTATCTAACTGGCCAAGTTACAAGAGGTTGCCTTGGAATCTAAGAAACGAAAACCTTTGCCTGCCGAACCACTCAACCAACACCTCCTAACCCAAAATGCTTCTAGAAGGACTAGTTCTAACTTTCCCCAGTAGCCAACAATAATCAACCCAAATGGCCACATCTCACTGCACCAAATTACAAGAAAGAAAACCAACCTATTCCTATTAATAAAACTCTCACCCATAGAAATGAAGATTTGAAGAGACAAGGGCTAGTGCTATAATTATGATGAAGTGTACAGTTATGGGCACAAGTGTGCTTCAAAACGTTTTTATATGATAGTTTGTGATGATGTGGAGGAAGGTGAGGAAGATAGAAAAGAGAAAAAAGCATTTGAAGGTAAGGAAGAACTTAATAGAGAGGAAGAGGTTACTATCTCTCTTCATGCTCTCATGGGAAGTACAGAGCTATAAACTATTAAATTGAGGGGCAGGGTAAAGACCAATGAAATCACCATTTTGGTTGACAGTAGGTCAACACAATTTTTTAGACCCGAAATCAGCTATATTCACTGGAGTGGAGGTGGAAGAAACTAATGTGATGTGGGTTACAATGGGAGGAAGAGGAGGAAGAATAAGCAGGCAGGCTAAATGCCCTAATTTCTCATGGTCACTACAAGGAGTGGACTTCACTACGAAAATGAGACTCCTTTCTTTATGGTGTTATGATGCTATCCTAGGGAGGCAGTGGTTGAGAGAGATTAGACCCATTATGTAAGATGTTACTAAGTTGAGTATGAGTTTTATTTGGAAGAATAGGCGGATTACTCTTTAGGGAATTATTGATGATGCGAAACTCTCTATATTAGAAAGGAAGACTGGTATGGATTAGCTTCAAAAAGCCCAAAGAAGAGCTAAACATGTTGTACAACTTTCTTCACAAGAAATAGAGGAAAAGTCTACTATGGTACCTAAAGAATTAGAACATGTTTTGGAGGATTTCGAAGACTTATTTCAAGAACCCAAACACTACCCCTTCACAGAAACCAAGACCATCACATCCCTTTAATTCCTGGCAGCAAACCCATCAACATGAAATCGCACAGGTATCCTTTCATTCAAAAAAATGAAATAGAAAGTATAGTTACTGAGATTCTCTCCAATGGAATTATAAGGGCTAGCAATAGTCCTTTTGCTTCTTCGGTACTTTTAGTTAAGTAAAAAGATGTGAGTTGGAGGTTCTATCTCAACTATAAGGAACTTAACAAGATTACCAAAAAAAAAAAACAAAAATTCCCCATACCTATTATTGATGAGTTATTAGATGAATCGCATGATGCGGAGGTGTTTACAAAGTTGGATTTGAAATCAAGCTATTACCATATTAGGATGGTAGAGGAAGATATACCTAAAACCGCTTTTAGGACACACCAAGGGCATCATGAATTCAAAGTTATGCCTTTCGGCTTAATTAATGCCCTAGCTACCTTCCAATGCTTGATGAATCAGATTTTTCAGCCACTACTAAGGAAAATGGTGCTTGTATTTTATGACGATATATTGATTTATAGCAAGAATAAAAAGGAGCATGAGGAGCACTTAAGGCTAGCATTTAATGTCTTATGAGAACATCAGTTATTTGTAAAGAAGTCTAAGAGTGAGTTCGGCCAACCTGAGTAAGAATATCTAAGCCATATTATTTAGAGACAAGAAGTATCAGTTGATCCTAAGAAAATTCAAGGTATGTGAAAGCTTTGAGGGGATTCCTATGGTTGACAAGATACTATAGGAAATTTGTTAAAGGTTATGGGATAATCAATAAACCTTTAACGGAACTAATAAAGAAGAATAGTTTTAAATGGAGCAAAGAGACAGAAGAGGCTTTTAAAGAACGTAAAAAAGTAATGACTACTACTCTAGTGCTTACTCTCCATGATTTTTTAGAAATATTTGTGCTAGAGACGAACCTTTGTGAGGTTGGGATTAGAGCTTGATGCAGTAGAATTGGAACATATGGCATTGGAGTATATGAAGGGGTGGGATAGGAAAAAGACCAAGAAAAAAGGCCAATTCAATCCTACTAGTTCGAGCGACGGAGTCGGAATGACGTGAAACTTGGTCAGTTGATGTGTTTCAGTGAGATCTTCAATAGTCACATTGTTTGTGGCGCATACCCTTTCTTAGCCAAATTTCAATGTTTAGGGTCCGAAAAGGCCGTTTTTACCGTTTTGGAAAAGTTTCATTTTTGTAATAATTTGAGATTTATAAGTTCGAATTGACTTCCGTTAATTCTGGTCTTCTTAGGATTCTCCGTAGAATTAGTTTTTGCAATAATCTCAATTTTGCCATTTTGGGTAATTTTTGGCTTTTTTCGTATTTAGGTTCGTTTTCTTGTTCTGCAAGGATTACGATTAGGGTCAGGAGTTGTTTGCTTTAAATAATGTTGTAAGCCAAAAGGCAACTCGGTTTTTGATTTATCAAATTTAGAATTTTTTCTATTATCTCCCAATTTCTGTATTTATAGTTAATCAACGAACTTGAAGCCTAATATTTCTGTATTCGTGAGCGAATCAACGGAACTTTTGCAGGTTGTTTCTAATTTATTTTTTTACAGGTTTTTCTCGACAGAGCTTCTGCTACATCAGTTTGGTATCAGAGCCGTGTTCTTTCGGGACAACATCAACATGCCACCGAGAAGACGTCAACATGTTACCGTAGATGAAGCAATTGAACGTGACCGCGTGTTACAGTTGGAACAATAGGTTGTGCAATTAACAGTGCAGCTTGTGACGATAAGGGCAAGCCAAAATCAAAACAAATCCTAAAACGGGTGGTGACAGTGACGAAGAGGAAGAGAGCAACAAAGAGGACGAGATTCTGTAATGCAGGCGAAGGGTGCCAGAGGCTGATGACAGCAGGCGTTGGGAATCAGGGATGCGGACAGAGGTGCTAGAATTTCAGGGCAGTTTGCAGCCAGAAGAGTTCCTTGAATGGGTCAGAATTGTTGAAGAGATCTTAGAATTCAAGAAAGTTCCTAAGAGAGAGAAGGTAGCATTGGTGTCCACCAGACTTCGGGGAAGAGCCGCGGCATGGTGGTAACAACTCAAACTTACTCGGAATCGTTTGGGAAAACCTAAGATTTTTGATTTGGAGAAGATGAAAGAGAAGTTGCGTGCTGAGTGTTTACCCCACAATTTTCAGAGGTTGATGTAACAGAGGCTATAGAATTTACAACAAGGGATGAAATTTATTGATGAGTATACCACAGAGTTCTATCAACTACTGGTGCGGAACGACATACAAGAGACAAGAGATTAGTTGGTATCGCGCTACTGTGGCAGATTGCAAACACAAATCCTTGACATGATTAATCTCTTTGATTCGGTGACAGTGACAGAGGCACATCAGAAATCTTTATAGTTGAAGAAAAGTTTGTCTCGAAAACCTAGTACTGGGACGTTTTTGAATTTCGGAATAGGTCCTAGCAGTCGAAGTGGGACGACAAGTGGGAACAACAGTGCTGTTAAGAACGTAGGGAACCGTTGGGGAGCCAGTGGCAGTTCTAATCCCATACAACAAAACCTTACGAATCCAAGTCAGCCTCCCAGGACAACGGGTGGTTTTTGATGTTTCGGTTGTGGCGAGACGGGTTATCGATTTTCTGAATGCAAGAGACCAGCTAAGAAGGTTTTATTATTGATCCAGCAGAATTCAATGAAGAGGATGCGAAAATAGGTGTTGATCTGTAAAATAAAGAGGAGGACGTGGTGAATGAAGAACTGGCCGACGACAACACAAGAACCATGTTAATGGTGCGTCGTTCATGTTTGGCACCAAGAACTGACGAAGAAAATTGGCTTCAGAATAACATATTCCAGTCGACTTGTACCATTCTGGGTAAAGTGTGTAGATTCATCATAGATAGGGGAAGCTGTGAGAATATCGTGTCAGCTGAAATGATGTGAAAATTAGAGGTGAAGACAGAAAAACATCCAAGACCGTATCGATTAGCATGGCTACAAAAAGGCGGAGAGGTAACGGTGTCGCAACAAGCATTAATCTTGTTTTCTATGGGTTCCAACTACAAAGATAAGATATGGTGTGATGTGGTGAATATGGACGTTTGCCACATATTGTTAGGGAGGTTGTGGCAACATGATAGAAAGGTACATCATGATGGGTTTAAAAACACTTATTCATTTGATTTTAATGGAACCAAGATTGTGCTATTGTCGAGCAAACCAACTGAAAAATCAAAGTTGCAAGGATATAATACGAACCTACCGATCTATGCGAAGTTTGAGTTGGAATTGGAGGAATCTGAGACGGTGTAAAGATGACTATTAAGAGGGTGTTACAAGGTTTCTACTGGGATTCTCTTAACAAGGATGTAACAACTTTAGTCTCAAACTGCCCCATTTGCCAACAATGCAAATCAAAGCATGTTAAGACTCTAGGACTCCTTCAACCTTTACAAGTACCATCTAAACTGTGGATTGACATCGCTCTTGACTTCATTGATGGGTTGCCTAATTCTAGTGGAAAAGACACAATACTAGTGGTCATCAACAAGTATACAAAATATGGTCATTTTCTACCTTTAGCTCACTATTCATAGCCTCTCAGGTTGCTAAGTGATGACACATCGTTGTTGTGTCGGTCAAAAGATGAACATTTAAGTTCGAATTCGCTACCGTGCGAGTCACAGAGACTAGCACAGCGGCAAGTGAGGGTATCGTTCCGCAGGGATGTTGGATCCGTCGACTGCCACCGGTTCTAGCTATTATTATAACACTCCGAGAGAACTCGTGTGTTACGTTTGCGGAAAGTAAATAATAATATAAATAAATTAATTAAATAACATAATATATACATGGATAGAATGGAATTGAGAGATGTATGAATTGTGGTTACACTAAGGAAACGACTCAACCGTAGCAATCCACCTCAGTAAGCTCTAGACTCACTTAGTCCCTCAATGTGCAAGTATATCATAGGCTTGTGTCCCCTTTAATTGATCTCTAATCTCTCTCGAGTCTTAGAAATCACATCCACATAATGCATGGATTCATTAAGTTCTTTGGGACACATACACAAGTTCTGTACGCCAGCCTAGTGATCTCTCAACTGTCTGGTCATATACAATGGTTATTTCGTTGGGCATGTAATGTGAAACCGCATGGGCCATACTACAGCTAATAATTCATTTACTATGGCTAACCAAATATGGGATGACAACCAAGTAAAAGCATTAAGAATACGAGATACTCATACAACACGTATGTTATATGCTTGTGCCCCATAATTAATCTCTAATTTCTCTCGATGTCTTAGAGATTATATACATGCATAAATGCTTGGATTCATTAAGGACTGTAGGACACACACACGAGCTCTACTTGCTAGTCTAGTGATCTCTCAACTTATTTGTCAAATGTAGAGGATATCACGCTGGACATGTTAATACGAGCCACAAGATATATAACACATAGCCTAAATATCATCCATAAGGTGACTAATCGAGTGAAAACATTAAGCAATGAAATACCCCTATACCTACACAAGCACATGGGGAATTCAGTTTGTCTTTACTCTAGATAAGGATTCGGTTTTATCAATCTCCCTAAGATGGCTAGACATGGGAAACAAGCTTACCAAACAACAATGTGCAAACAAGTTGGTTGTTAAACATTAAGGACATTCAATCTAGGTTAAAGGTTCATCCTTTTGATTTGGGAATTATCCTTAAATAAATTTATTACCCAATCCTGCCAAGGATGGATAATTGTGTCTTAAAAAGACCCATTAAGCACAAGGATTTGAACCAAGGCCAATTTAGCAACTAAAAGCCTAAACTGAAACCTTTCCCAATCTTTGGAGATAAATCTCTAACACTCCAATTACTCTAAACATGACATTTTGGTCATCCATCAATCAATCAACAATCATGTGATGCTAAATTACACTAATCCTACTCTAAATTACTCTACTCCTAATCTCATTTATGGACACATATCAATTTCGAACCTTTACACATGGATATTACAATTAAAGCTTAGCACATGTGATTGACAAAGAGTAAAACAAAACCCAACCAAATTTAAGAACAAACATACAAATATTACACATGTGAAAGTTTATAATATTCCCCAAATTGGGCTTACACATCAAAGAAACAAGAAATATAAAGAAATGAGTAAAAAGGAGACAACCTTTGAAGGCAAACCCTCTAAAGAAGCTCCTAGCTTTCCTAGCTCGGATTTCATCAGAAAACCACTCTTATTTCCTTGCAAACTGCTCTAAAATGGATGGAAGAAGTGTAAAATATGGTTGTGGAGATGTATAGGGAGTTCCTATGGAAGAAAAACCTCCATGGGAGCTTGGATCTCTCACTTATTTGGTGGAGAAGGTGAAGAAGATGAAGAAAATGAAAGAAATGTGGTGTGGGGTGGAAAAAAAAGAGAGAGAGAGAGAGAGAGAGAGAGAGAGAGAGAGGAGAAGTGGGGATTCTAAAAAGAGGAGATAAAAGAGGATATTTGTATTGGAGAGAAGGCTTAGGGCAAAAATGGTGGGAAAGGATGAGAATGCCCTTCATAAGTGGCTGATTTTGGGGGCTTCACGGGTGAGTTTCCAACAACGTGCACCGTTTTGAAAATGGGCATAACATTCTCCAAAAATATCAGAATCAAGTTCTTGATAAACCGTTGGAAAGAAGACTTCTGAACCTTTCCAACCATTGGTAGCACGAAACCTAGTTCATTCGGATGAGGGAGATATGGTCCCCGAAAAATGAGCATTCTAAAGGAAGTTTTTGTCAAAATTCCGCCCATGAATTCGGTGCCCTATTCTCCACTCTAGGGCACCGAATTGAAAAAAAATGAAACTCTGCAAAGAACTCGGTGGCTCCTAACCACAGAACCAATGGTGCATAATCCAACTTTTAAAAATTACACTTTTGCCCCAATATTTCCTTATTTTTGCACTTTAGCCCCTGAACTGAAAAATAACCTGAACATTTAAACATATTAAATACCTGGGAAATAAGCATAAAAGATATAGATAAGAGGCTACAAAATAAGTAGAAATAGGATTTATTACTAAGGTATTTTTCGACAACATCCACAAGATGCATAGGCTGCCCTCTACTGTGGTTAGTTACAGAGATAAAGGTTTTACTACTTCTTTTTGGAATAGCTTGTTTAAAATGGTAGGGACCAAGCTTTATTTGAGCTTCACTTACTATCCCTAAATAGATAGTCAGAATGAGAAGCTCACTCAATGCTTAGAGAATTACCTACGTTGTATGAAAAGGTCAAGACCTAAATAGTTGGTTAATTGGCTTCCTATGGCCGAGTGGTGGTACAACATCGATTACCACTCTAGCCTGACTTTGACTCCTTTCGAAGCACTTTATGGTTATAAAACCACAATTTTTAACCTGACAACAACAAGAATGAATGAAGAAGAAGTGAAGGATTTAACAGAAGAAAGAATGAAGATTTGGTCTATTTTGAAAGTTGTCCTAATCCAAGCCCAGTCCCGAATGAAAGTATATGCAGATAGAAAAAGGACAAAGAGGATGTTTGAGGTAGGGGATATGGTTTACCTGAGACTTCAACCGTACCGACAGACTTTAGTGGTTATCCATCGCAATCTAAAGCTCGCTTCACGATTTTTCAGCCCGTACTTGGTGTTGGCTATAGTTGGACCGGCGGCGTATAAACTACAGCTTCCTCCAGGGTCTCTCATACACCTAATGTTTCATGTATCCCAACTTAAGGATAACGTGGGTGACTTGGTGACTCCAAACTTAGTGTTATTAAATTCCCTTAAGCAATATAGTGCAATATATACCTAGAGGAGGGTGAATAGGTATAGGCCTAAATTCTTCCAAACTTTTTTTTCGCGGAACAATGATGTGCACACTTGGTGTGTATAACAAATGGATTGCTAATCAACACAATATAGAATACAATTCACAAGTGATACAATCAATAAAATATGTGGAAGATAATGAATAGTAAAAACAAAACTTGATACAATTGTTTTTACATGGTAAAACCTCCTAAGAGGAAATGTTCACGGGTTGATACCACAACCACCGGCAAGCAAATTCACTATCTCAAAAAAAGATGCACACTCAAGGCAATCAACACATTATATACTCCCCAAGTTATCAACTCCTAGTTTACCCAAGGACCAAGTGAAAACACTTTGCCACAAGTTTTCTAACCGAGACAAATCGCTTGCCTCTAGAAAGCCACTCCCTAACTGAGACTATCCTTAAGTCTCTAGGAAGATTTCCTTGATTAGTTAATCAGAGCCCCTTGCTCTTAACTAAGACTTCCTTGCTTTGTTAACCGAACCTTACATCCTAACCAAGTCTTCGCTCAGACTTACTTAAAGGCCTCACACATTTTAGCCAAGACTTTCCTTGGTTGGTCTTACTTAGAGCCTCACACTCTTAGCCAAGACTTTACTTGCTCTATGTTGAAGAATCACTCGACAACAAGAGACTTCACACCTTTTGCAAGGCAAATGATGCAAACACAATCAAATATAGAAAGTTTATCACACAAACTCTATGAACATGCAAGAAATAACTAGAATATGCTTTCAACACTCAATCACAAAGTTATCTAAAAATACAAGCATGTTAATCAATAAGAACTAGGTTAGAATATTCAATATTGCAATCACAAATCCTAGTTCTTAGATCATGAAATCAAAACCTAGAAATCAACAATCAAGCTCATTTCAAAATATTTCTAGAATCAATTTCATGTGAATCAAGTTAAGCTTTGAAATATGTTCAATCAAAATCACAAAAAGATATAGCTCGAAAATCATTCAAATAAGTCTGAAATAGGAATCAATATCATTCTAAACATTTTTCATCAATTAAGAAATAAGATCTATCAAGTTGATCACAATAAAAATGGAGAGAAGATGATTCACATAAAAAAGATGAACCACGAACTGAAGATCAGATTGCTGCAAATAATGTGGGTATCTTTTGACCGTGAAAATGCTTGGGACTTGTTTATCTCTTCAAGACCAACAATATTTGTTTTTGAATCACTTAATTCAGAGTTTAAATGAGAGAGATATGACAAAAACAATTTTCCAAAAGTTGTGAGAGATTCTACACGGGATTTGAATTATATAGGGAGGGAAACCAATTGGAGAAGATGAAGGGCAAAAAGGTAAAAGAGCCACCACCTCTTATGCTTCTCGTGGAGGCACATGGACACCACGGTCCATAAGGAGGTAGAGTGGTGTCTCTTCCGTGGTGGCCACGCGCCTCCACCTGCACGGGGAGAGAGGGTGGTTGGCCTTTCGCCACCTCTATTCTTCTTCGCTCCCTTCGCGACCTCTCACGTTCTTCAATCGTTCTCCAGCCTCCGAACTCTGAATTTGAATTCACTTTTAGATTAAGAACCCTAACTCAATCACACACGAGAAAAACTATGAAACTTTACCAAAGGTTATGAATTCGACTCGATATACGATGACGAAAACAATGCATTGTAAGAGAACGTAAAGTAACGTAACTTCATCGTTTGAACTCGAAATCTAATGAGTGAGTAACCGAAATGACCAGAACTCAACAAAGAATCATATGAGTACATATTCAAGTTCATAACAACAAAATCCAAACAAATAAACACAAGATCACACAAGTATGCCACTTCCTAGAGATAGTCCTAAAACATACAATTCTACAAAGTTTAGCAAATTAAGACTAATACATGTGCATACTTCAATAAGTGTGTGAATGTATTATTACCAAATGAGCACAACGATGCAGGGACACATATGAATACAATGAATGTGTGTGCGCTTTGCTCAATGATGTAGGGACACACATGTATGAATTTTTTGTATGTGCGCTTACACCTTACAAGAGGAAGAAGTATCTCGACGCCATAGCATCCAAGAAAGCGCTTTTTCTCTTGAAGACGATATTTGCATGAGAAGTTGCTTTTCTCCTTTGAAACTCTTTTTCACCAAGAAATATCTAAGCAACTAACCATTACAAATAAATAAAGATACAAATCCACTACAAGAAAATAGGACATTTGTTGACAGTTAAAAAATTGTCAAGAATGTTAAAAAACTGTCAACAAAAGGATTCTTGACAGTTTTTAAAACTGTCAACAATGCTCATGTCAAGGAAGTGTTGACAATTTTTATTATTTTTATTATTTTTTTTCTTGACATTTTTAAACTGTCAAGATATTATTATAATTTTTTTAAAAAAATTTCATTATTTAATATTTAATTAAATAACATTTTTTATTTGACCACCACCCCCCTCCCCCCCCAGAACCGCCTTCCATCGCCTGGCCAGCCCTCTTCTGAGGATAATGAAAATTATTGATGATTGAACTTGAGACCTCAAGTTCAAAAGTTGAAGCCTTTACCACTTGACTATAATGTTTGATGTGTTAACAATTGAACAATATTTATATATAACCTATATGAGTTGTTAGAAATAAAATAAAAACCTTGTTAGATAAATTTAAATTTATTCAACTAATCAAAATTTTAATTTCTACAACAAAAAATATTTATTGAAACCTTTCATAAAATTATATTTTTAAAAATATATATATTCGAGTTATTGGTCAATACTATATGGTCATGTTTAGTTACATGGTAGAATGTTAATCGGAACGAGAATGAGAATAGAAAGGAAAGGAAAAATAAGTTTTTTGTTTGGTTGAAAATTTAAAATTAGTCTCTGAATCAGTAATATTTTGTTAGGTTAACAACGGAATAAAATGGGGTTAACTGTATTTTGACCAAAATAACCCTAATTATAAAACATTCATAATAACATGATACATTATGGATAATAATAATAATAAAATACAAAACTATAATATGTATAATTATATATTATTTAATATAATAATACATTATATATTTTATATATAATACATATAATACATATAATAACATATATATCTATATTATATAATGGAAAATTTTCAAGCCAGTGCGTTGGATGTGGACTATTAGATTTACATGTTTTGACTTAAAGTATATGCATTTGTCAAAACTTCTCCATAATCTATGGCCCACATACAATGTACTGATGGAGTTATGTCAGGATGCACTGAGGAGAAAATGACTAATTATATAACATAATATATATTATACAATATATATAATAATATATATTATTTAATATATATAATACATATATATTATATATAATACATATATATATATAATATTTATATATCATTAATATAATATATAATAATATATTATTTTTGGAAAGGAGGGTATTTTTGGAATGGGGTTGGGGCATATGAGGCTATTTATGGAATATAAATTTTAGCTTGGAATGGAAAGGTATTCCATTTGTTTTTGGATTGAATGCTCATTCAACCAAAATGGTGAAATCCCTATTCCAATGGAATCACTATTTCATTGCATTTTAACAAACCAAACGAATGAAATGGCTTTCTTTTCATTCCATTCCATCCAACCAAACATGTCATATAGCAGACTTGTGACATTAATTGTAATAAGCATTATTTGGAATAAAACTCTCACTATATGGGAGATATTTCTCAACGTGCATCTTGCAATTTAATGAACAAATGTAAGTCTCAGATTACTAATTTATATGAATAATTGAATTATTAACGCGTCTCTTAGTATGGAACAAGAGGGTGCAAAATAAATAAGCAGTTTTTTTTTTAATTATTATTTTTTGAATATTTTAAAAGTAAATGATTTAAAAGTAAATTTATTAAATTTAAAAATTTTCTTATCCAATATCAGTTTGCCCAAAAACCGATCTCTTACTATAAAATAAATTCATATCGGGATTTTATTTGGTGTTGAAAATAGAAAGTAAAAGTTTAAAAAAGTTATTAAATATATATAAAAAAAAAAAAAACTATATATTATGAATTTTTTATAATATATAATATAATATATATAATATTTATACAATATAATATATATATTTATAGCAAATCTCATCTAATAATATAATAATAATAATATATATTTACAATAATTATATAATATATTATATTATTATATATATTATATGTATTATACTATTATTTATTATATATTATTACAAATATATTATATATAATATATATAATACATATAATAATATAAATATATAATATATATATATATTATATTTAAATTATATATTTTTTAATATATTAATATAATATAATATAATATAATATATATATAAATGGTTAGTTAATTGTTGATAATTTTTAACTGTCTTGAATATTTGACAGTTAAAAACTGTCAACAAATAACTATCAAGATCTTTCTTGACAGTTAAAAACCGTCAAGATCTTTCTTGACAGTTAAAAATTGTCAAGGATTTATGACAGTTAAAAATTGTCAACAAATAACTGTTAACAAAACCATATTTTCTTGTAGTGATCTAAATCCTAACATGTTGCCTCACACAAGCCTTGATGGGCAGCTTTTGGTGTACCTAATTGCTGGCAAGGAAGATGGTGAAGAGACATAACTGAGCCGTGACACAACTTTTGATCCACTGGTCCAATTCCAATCCGAATGATGCCACTTGGGAAGACGCTTCAGTGATGACCACTCACTTTCCAAACTTCCATCCTTGAGAACAAGGATGTTGTTAAGAGATGGGTATTGTCAGGTGGGTATTTCTAGACTTCCATCCTTTAGGATCGAATTAGGGGCCATTGGAAATTAGGGATTTTCAATTGAGGATCGTGAGTTTAAATGGTTGAAGTCAAGTTTTGAGTCAGGTGTGAGAAGTCTAAAGTAATTATATTTTCCTAAGGCAAAATGCCATCATTTCATATTGTGAGCCTAAAGGCTAAAACGCAATAGTTTTGGGTGTAGAAATGGTTTGCTTAAAACGTAGATATTTCTTGTAGTTTTGTCAAATTAGTTTCCATTGGTCAACTGTTATTTTGTTAAGGTTTGTTAATTATCTATTTGACAGCTTTTAACCCACTCTTGTTACATTTCCAGCTAAAGATGTCTGTATTTAGCTTGGATCGTGCAAAGTAAGAGATTAGTGGTGGCAAAATGGATAGCTCGGCCTCGTGACAGGCCAGGCCCGACCAAGGTTTTAGGGCCCGCCGGCCTGTGGGATGTGGCCATCGGCCACTTTTCCCTTTTTATTTACACTGACTAATCTGACCAAAACCGTCAAAAGTTAATTTTTTTTCTTAAAAAAATTTCTTTACTGACCTCAAACGGTCAAAAATTCAGAATTTTTGTTTTCTTTACTGACCAAACGGTCAAAACTCAAAACCCAAAAACTTTTTTTTTTTTTTTGGCCGTAGGCCAACATGTTTGTACATTTAAAAAAAAAAAAAAAAATTCATAAAAATTATACTTTAACCTCCATTTTTTAAAATCTATAAATAACCCCCAAATCCCAAAATTCAAATACCAAATCAAACTCTCTCTATTTTTATTTATTAACCCTCTCAATTTCTCTCAATCTCTCATTCTCTAATTTCTCACAATCTCTCATACTCTAAGTCTCTAACTTTCTCTATTCTTAACTCTCTACACACTCTAATACTCTCATTCTCTACAAATTACAAACTACAAATAAAGGTTAGTTTTATTATTTATGATGTTATGTTTAGTTTATTAGATATTAAATATTAATTGCTTAGTTTAAAATTTTAATATTTATAATTTTATATTTAGTATATTAAATATTCATGAGATAGTTTTTACTTAATGAGGTTAATATTTATGTTTAGTATATTAAAAATTTATTGCTTAGCTTTTAATTTTTTATTTATGATTTTATGTTTAGTATATTAAATATTAATTTATTAGTTTTGAATTTTTATATTTATGATTTTATGTTTAGTATATTAAATATTCATGGGATAGTTTTCACTTAATGATGTTAATATTTATGCTTAGTATATTAAAAATTTATTGCTTAGCTTTTAATTTTTTTATTTATAATTTTATGTTTAGTATATTAAATATCAATTGCTTAGTTTTTAATTTTTATATTTATGATTTTATGTTTAGTATATTAAATATTAATTGATTAGTTTTTAATTTTTATATTTATGATTTTATGTTTAGTTTATTAAATATTCATGGGATAGTTTTTACTTAATGATGTTAATATTTATGTTTAGTATATTAAAAATTTATTGCTTAGCTTTTAATATTTTTTATTTATGATTTTATGTTTAGTATATTAAATATCAATTGCTTAGTTTTTAATTTTATATTTATGATTTTATGTTTAGTATATTAAATATCAATAATGCTAACATCCCACCTAAAATCCCACTTTTTTCCATCCCACTACATGTGGCATGTGAGATGTCAAATTGTGAGTGGATATACATTAATGATAATTTATATCACCTACCCCTTGCATCCACTCACCATTTGACACCTCACATACCACATGTAGTGGGATGAAAAATGTGGGATTTAAGGTGGGATGTGTAGTATTACTGATTAAATATTTATGGGATAGTTTTTTCCTTAATGTTAATATTAGGGGAATGCTATCTACCTTCCTCATTTACATTCCTCATTCATTGCTTGATATGTATACACTTTTTCATTTAATAAAAAGCTCTCACTTTTTGGTACAAAACTTGTTTACGTATTTACCCTTTATTAATGAAATGATAGACCCCTTATTAATGAAATGATAGACGCATCCATCAAGGGTAAATATGTAAACAAACTTTGCACCAAAAATTGAGAGCTTTTTATTAAATGAAAAAGTATATACGTGTCAAACAATGAGTGAGAAAGGTAAATAGGTAAGACAAATGGGAAAGGTAGATAACATTCACCTACTATTTATGTTTAGTATTTTTAATATTTATTGCTTAGCTTTTAATTTTATTATTTATGATTTTATGTTTAATATATTAAATATTTATGGGAAAGTTTTTCCTTAATGTTAATATTTATGGGATAGTTTTTCCTTAATGTTAATATTTATGTTTGGTCTATTAAAAATTTATTGCTTATATTTTAATTTTTTTATTTATGATTTTATGTTTAGTATATTAAATATTAATTGCTTAGTTTTTAATTTTTATATTTATGATTTTATGTTTAGTAGATTAAATATTTATGGGATAGTTTTTACTCAATGTTAATACTTATCCTTTGTATTTTTAATATTTATTGCTTAGCTTACAATTTTATTATTTATGTCTAATTTTGTAGGAACTAGGAAATGGATTCTACTCAAATTTCTACTTATTTCTCACACAGATTGAACATGATCAATGATGACTTTTTTATTCCGTCACTGGAAGCAGAAGTCAAGGTAGATACTAAAGGACTAATCGGTCCTTTCGCCTTGACACCGGGGTCAACGACATCAAAATCCCAAAAAGAAAAAATATGCGGTATGGGATACTTTTGACCCGATAACCGGCCTAGACGATCATGTATCATCTACGGTTTGTTGTAAATTTTGTAAGAAAATATTGTCCAATACTAAGAAAGAAACAGGACATTTGATAAGGCATAGAAACGTATGCATGCTTAAACACAGTCATGTAGATACTACTCATACTACTACACAGACACAACTACAACGGAACCCAAATGGGTCCGTTAGCACTTGGAGATATGACGATGGCAATGCTAGGGATTGCATGGCACGTTATATTGCACAAACCAATCGACTGATTGGTTTCGGTGATAGTCCAATTTTTGAAAATTTTATCAAAAATGCATTTAACCCCCAATTTCAAGCTGTGTCTAGAAACACCACCAAAAGCTATTTAATAAAATGTTTTCACCCAGACAGAGTCAAATTGTCTCTCAATTACAGAGTTTAAGTGTTTTTGTTGTTCTAACTTCTAATATTTGGAACGTGAAAATACCTACAAGATTATACTAAACAACCTTAAATAGACAATCTATCTTATATATAAGTATGTTCAATGCAAAGCAAATTCCACAAGTTGTACTTTAAATATTACAATGTAAATTCACTAATTAAAACTTTACAACTTGATATAGAATAACACAAGATACAATGTTCAAACACTTACAAAGATATAATAGACAAATGTTGATTCAACAAATAATGTGTGCATCTTTTTCTCTACAAGAATCTTGTTTATAAAGATATGAAGAAATGAAAATCTTAAAAAAGATATAGTAAATCACATATACAAATATAAAGAGATAGAGATAGAAATATTTGACACGTGATTTTTTACGTGGTAAAACTCAGAAGAGGAAACATCCATGGGTTGAATCCACAACCACTGACACACTATATTTCACTAGTTAAGGAAGAGTACACTGATGCAGGAGATATTATTAGAGATTTTCTTGAAGACTTTTTATTTTTATTTTATTTTTATTATTTTTTTTATTTTTTATTTTTTTTAGTTGAGAAACATCTCTGAATTTTATTTAATCAAAAACTGTCTTTCAAACCCTAATACAATCTACTTAAATAGAATTGCAAAACTTAACTAAAAAGAAAATCCTAAACAAAAGGAAAAGAATTCTAAATGAAAAAGAAATCAAATCTCCTAAAAATCAAAAGAATCCTAAAACATTAAAAACCTATCTAAAAAGGAAATTAGATTTGATTTAAAATTCAAATCATAAAATAATTAATAACCTAATTACATATAAACTAAAAGGAAATAAAATAACATATATTAATTACAAGAATATTTTTAAAATAAAAAGTCTTCAAGAAAATCTCCAATAATATCTCCTGCATCATTTATTCGTGCGCGAATCAACGGATCCGAATCGTTTATCCTTTCTTTTATCGATTGTTGTTGTGTTGAATTTTCCGCTGCATCAGTTAGTATCAGAGCCATCAAGTCTACCGTTGTGCTAGGCTCATCGATCCACAAACCATAACAAACTACTTCTCCCTTCTCCATCAGATATTCACCTTTCGTATTTATCCCAAAAAAAAAAAAAAAAATCAAATTCTCATGAATCCCCAAAACAAAATTTCCTCCTACCTTTCATTGTTTTTCAATGATGATTATATGTCGGACCCGGTTATCGTTGACTTTGATAAGCCACCAATTTTCGATGAGGAATATGTGACGGAACCTGTTATCGTTGATTTCGATAAGCCACCGGTTTTCGATGAAGATTTGTTCCAGAATGAGCAGCATGAGAGGAACTCAACTTTTGAAGATTATTTCTACGATGTTGATGTGTTTCATCATTCAACGGCATCTCTAACTTATTTGTTCCTCAAAGCTGTCAAAATTCGAGGACGAATTTTCTCCACACTTTAGAGAATGATGCAGGAGATATTATTGGAGATTTTCTTGAAGACTTTTTATTTTAAAAATATTCTTGTAATTAATACATGTTATTTTATTTCCTTTTAGTTTATATGTAATTAGGTTATTAATTATTTTATGATTTGAATTTTAAATCAAATCTAATTTCCTTTTTAGATAGGTTTTTAATGTTTTAGGATTCTTTTGATTTTTAGGAGATTTGATTTTTTTTTCATTTAGGATTCTTTTCCTTTTGTTTAGGATTTTCTTTTTAGTTAAGTTTTGCAATTCTATTTAAGTAGATTGTATTAGGGTTTGAAAGACAGTTTTTGATTAAATAAAATGCAGAGATGTTTCTCAACTATCCAATTACATTATCCTTCGCGCACGAAGTCGATTATCGTATTTGAAGCCTAATAATCCGGTATTCGTGCGCGAATCAACGGAGCGTTAGTAGGGTTTGTTTCCGGTATTCGTGCGCGAATCAACGGATCCGAATCGTTTATCCTTTCTTTTATCGATTGTTGTTGTGTTGAATTTTCTGCTGCATCATACACCCTCAAAAGTGATCAAATCACATGATACACTCTCTATTGGATATCCCTCCTACTTATTCCCATTAATGAGAGACTTGCCTACTTTCTAACCGAGACACATTGCATGCCTCTAGAAAGTATCCTTGCTTGACTAACCAAAGCCTCACACTTCTAGCCAAGACTTCATTGCTGGTCTAACCGAAGCCTCACGCTCCTGGACAAGTCTTCCTTGCTTGACCTTCCGGAGCCTCACACCATTAACCAACTCTTCCTTGCTTAACTAACCGAGACACATCTCATGCCTTTAGTTAAGACTTCTTGCTCAAATTGAAGAATCCACTCCAACATGAGTCTTCCACCTTTTGCAAGGCAATCTAAGTGATCAATGAATGCAAAGCACAAACAAGTACACAACATAGAACATGATGATCAACATATCCTACAAAAACTAGAAATAGACAAAGCACACAATGTATGATTTTCTAGTTTACAATCCAAAATTGACATCACACAAAATGACGCATAAACATATGAAATGTATGGATTATGTACACTCCATGAAGAACTAGACATAGGCAACAAAGTTCACATAACAAAGTAGTCTAGATCTTATACATGAACAAAAATATAGAGCATGCCAAATCTCCAAAAACACACTTTAATCCTAGATTTTATTCATGTCACTAAAGCTTGAAATAAACATGTTCATGAAGCACATATTCAAGACTTTAGAACTAAAACAAAAATGCCAACAACAAGAGATATGATCAATCAAAGCTCTATCAATCATTTAAAGCATATTTTCACAAGATAATCAATTAAGTGCTAATAGGCTCTAAATATAAAATCAAATGTGCTATTTATGTGTCACGGGAAACTACAGTCTAACCTCTCTAAATGAATTCCCCAATAATTAATAACCTCTGACATTTAATAAAATTTCATGAAACCGACCATGTTCTATATGCATAATTTAATATTTTTGCTATCTAATAATTAATACAAAATATCAAAAAAAAATTAATTAATTAGCAGAATCACGTTCATTAGAGAACCATCTTTCTAAAGTAGAATGTTTCTTCCCGGTTGTCCATATCTCAAACTATATATCTCAAAGTGACTTATGATCTATAACATGAGTGGGATTTGAAAGGTCAAGAAGAGAAATACATGAGTGAAAGACGCCTAATTTATCTTTGTTAGACAAGAGGGGGTCATCATCTATATCTTCTTCAACTTTCTCTTCATGATGGTCATGTGACGATGCAATTGATATGAGATCTCCATTCGGTATTTCCTCATGGGCAATTTAACTTTTTCTTGATGTTGGTCTTCTCATATTCGTTACATTAAAATTTTAATTAGAAATATGTACCATTCTTGCATTTAATTTAATTTTTTTTATTGGAGATAGTATACCAAGCTCATTGGTAACTTACAAACAATAAATATATAAGACTAAATTAGTGAAGACTTTCTAACTACCTAGAAGTAGTGACATGCAAATATACATGAAATAAATAACCTCCGCTAACTAATAAATTACTGTGCAACGAATCGTTTTAATTTAGAGAAGTCATATTATATATAATTACTGATTGGAAGATCCAAAAAGGAATTCTTATTTTTTGTCCCATGGATTTCGCTTATACCACTCAAAATATTTTTGATGTTGTTTTTGAAGTTTTAAATTAATTTAGCTAACTTGATGTATTATTTCCCTCACATTAAATAATACATCATCAAATAATGCATCCATTAACTTGTTTTTTTTTTTTTTACCAACAATGTCCCTCAAGCTGGGGATCATCTCTTCCACCAATGATGTGCATGTCACATCATAAATTTAATTATGAAATCAGGTTTGAATGTTGTAAGCGGTCATATAGATCACATCAGAGATGTCATTTCCTATATCAACAACTCTAATCAAAGAGTGAATTTTTTTTCTTTCAAATATAGTTTGACAAATAGCCCAAGAGGTTCCAAACAAATATGTTAGTAAAGTGGAACTCCACTTATTTAATGTTGGAAAGTGCTATTGATTATTGAGGTGAAATTACAGGTTATTATAATATGGAAATGACCCGAGTGGACAGTCCAACCATACGATAAGGATTGGTATGTGGTAGAAGTTTTTATTAAATTTTTAAAGATTTTTTACGATTCAACTATACTTTTTTCTGGTGTCTTTTACTTCACATCACATATTGTATTGCATCAAGTATTAGAAATGTCTGAAATGTTACACTTTTATAAAGATAATGTCGTTTTAAAAACTGCAGTTGAGGCAAAGGTAAAAAAAATCAAAAAATATTGGTTTGGCATTCCTTTACTCTGTACCTTAGGTTGTATAGTAGATCTTAGGATTAAATTAACTAGTTTAAAATCTTTTGCTCAGTGTATTAGTTGTTATTTGGATTTAGATCTTACTCAAAATTTTATTAACTTACAGTCCAAGGTGTTTGAAGTTTATCGTCTTTATGAGTGTAGGTTTAGCGGGAGAAACATGCAACGGAGAAGGGAACAACCGGACACCCGACCGATGAAGAAAAGTATGAGAATCCTAAACATGGACGACTCTTCATCCGGATCCGGTTCCGATTCATCTTAATGTTGCAAACTGGACACTTACTTGAAACTAGCCCATCAAGGGGACTTCCAAGAATGTTATTTGCTTTTATGGTGGAAGAACCATACCAAGGGTTATCCAATATTGTCCCAACTAGTACGGGACGCACTCGTCATCCTTGTGTCTACTGTTTGTTCATAACAGGCATTCAACACAAGCAGAAGTATAATCGAAGCTCGAAGATCTTCTTTGACCCCTCAGATGGTGGAGGTATTAACATGCCTTCATGATTGGGAGTATGCAGAGATGAGGATGCAGCATAAATCGGTGAATGAAGAACTAATTCAAAGTTTTTCCATCATATACTTCGAAGATGCTTCTGGTTCTGGCAGTATGTGGGTGGATTGGATTGACGACTTAATTTTTAACTATACATATATTTGTAATTTTGTAATTCGATTGCACTCTTTTTTCCTTTCCAAGTTTTTATCCCATTGAGTTTTTCTTGGTAAGGCTTTTAACGAGGCAATCACAAATCCTGTAAGCTGAGATGTCAATAAGCAAATAAAACTCAGTTCTTTCTTAATTCTTACATCCTTATCACTTTATTTATTATTTATCATTTTATTTCATTACTCATTAGACTAAATAAATAAGAAATAAATTTGAACTTTTTTGTTGGGAAAACTTGAATAAATTTTAAACTTAAAAATTAAAATATATAAGTTAAAATAAATTTTTAACTTCAAATATTATAAGATGAATAAATTTTAAAGTCAAAAAATTAAAAAAAAAAAATCAATTCATTCAATTGATGAATAGTTTATTTATTTTATATTTCTATATAAATTATTAAATTATATATTAGATATTTAGATTTATAAATTATAATTTATTATAAAAAATAATAAAAAAAAAGAACTTTTGCCAAATGTACGCTTGCCTAGATCGGCCGGCCAGCAGACTAGGCCACAGGCCTAGGCCAGGCCTAATTTTTTTTAACAGGTCGGGCCCAGCCCGACTTGTTTTCGCTTTGGGCTTCTTTGGGCCCGGCCTAATAAGGGTCCACTACGGCCAGGTCGGGCTGTCCGATTTTCCACAACTAGAATAGAAAGACAAAAATTTCACAATTATCTTCTCTCTAATTCTCTCTCTCCTTCTCATTTCCTTCTCTTTCCCTCGATATTTCTCTATTTATTACGCAAAAATTCATAAAAACATATACAAATCGAAGCTTGGAATTACAAGCATTACAAAGAGAGAGAATTTACACCAGCATCTTCACTTGTAATCAATAATCGCAATTTATTGACTGGGTCTTTTTTTCCACACGTGGTACACTAGGAAATTTCCAAGAAGGTGCAACCTTTGAAAATTACTTGGAAATTCTGTGTTGTTTTCCCATTAAAATCTTAAAAGCATTGTCCTTGCTAATGTAAGGCTTTCGATATGTATTTTGCGTTTTTTTATCAATTCTTGAAATTTTGCTTTTCTTAGAGGGCGAAAGATTCTTATGTGGAACGATCTCATCATATGGTGGGGCAAACCTCATATCTTCAATTGCTATAGAAGTTAAATCCTAAGAGCATCTCCAATGAAAAAATAAGATGCTACGTAGGATGAATGATGTAGCGGAAGCTTTGTCGAGAAAAACCTGCAAGAAACAAATTAGAAACAACCTACTAAAGTTCCGTTGATTCGCTCACGAATACCGGAATATTAGGCTTCCAGTTTGTTGATTCACTATGAATATCGAAATTGGGAGATAATAGAGAAAACTCTAAATTTTATAAATCAAAAACTGAGTTGCCTTTCGGCTTACAGCACTATTTAAAGCAAACAACTCCTAATCCTAATCGTAATCCTTGCAGAACAGGAAAACGAGTCTAAATACGAAAAAACCCAAAAATTACCCAAAATGGCAAAATTGAGATTAATACAAAAACTAATTCTATGGAGAATCCTAAGAAGACCGGAATTGACGGAAGTCGATTCGGACTCAGAAATCTCAATTTATTGTAAAAACGAAACTTTCCTAAAACGACAAAAACGGCCTTTTCGGGCCCTAAACGATGGAATTCGGCTAAAAAAGGGTATGCCTCACAAGTAAAATGCTAGTGACTATTGAAGATCTCGCCGAAACACATCAACTGACCAAGTTTCACGTCATTCTGACTCCGACGCCCGGACTAGTAGGATTGGATTGGCCTTTTTTCTTGGTCTTTTTCCTATCCCACCCCTCCATATACTCCAATGCCATATGTTCCATTGCTGCTGCATCAATGAACAACCACTTTGTTAACTAATTATTATATTTGCAAGCTTAGATTATTCCATCCGAGGGTGGTGATCCTTAGCAGCTTTTATTGAAGTGGTCCTTCACCATTTTCTGACTAGTCTGCTTTAGTATAGTTGAAGTGGTCCTTCACCATCTATCCAGCATTTATTGATTGGGTCTTTTTTTCCACACACGGTACACAGGAATTTTGTGTTGTCTTCCCATTAAAATCATAAGAGCATTGGCTTTGCTAATGTAAGGCTTCCGATCAATATTTTGCGTTGTTTTATCAATTCTTGAAATTTTGCTTTTCTTACGAAGGCGTCATTATGTTTGGGAACAAACGAGCTCTTGATTTTCCATCATCGTCTTCTAAGAGACAGAAATCCTCTCTGTCTAGCAATAGTCAATGGAAATACGATGTGTTCTTGAGTTTTAGAGGTGAAGATACACGTGACAACTTCACAGACCATCTCTATACTGCTTTGAAGCATAAAGGAATTATCACATTAAGAGATGATGAAAGACTTGAGAGAGGGAAGGAGATTTCATCAGAACTCCTAGAATCCATTGAGAGTTCGAGGTTTTCGATAATTATTTTATCGAAAAACTACGCTTCTTCTAAATGGTGTTTGGAGGAACTTGCAAAAATCGTCGAGTGCAAGGATATGAAGGTTACAAAAGTTTTTCCAGTTTTTTACAAAGTAGATCCGTCAGATATACGAGATCAGAGAGGAGATTTCAAGAAAGCCTTTGATAAACATAAAAAAGATTTCAAGGATAATCCGGAGAAGGTTCAAAGGTGGCGATCAGCTCTCAACCAAGTTTGCAATCTCTCTGGATGGCACTTAAAGGACGACAGGTACCATCAATTCTCCTTCAACTGATTGCTTTACTTAACTTTGAAATCGTATATCTTCTATAATTATATTTTTCACATCTTAATTTACAAGCTTTTCTAATTTTGAAGCATAAACAGACCATGCATGTCTCTCACGCCTGACACATTTTCATCAGTAAATGATTAAACTGAAAAGAAATAGTACGTGTTGATATCAATAATTCTAAACACCTCTAAAACTTAATTAAGAAATTAAAATATTTCTTGTTTGGTTTTACATAATTATGGTTCTTGTACGTATTTCTCAGGTCTGAAGCGGAATTCATTACATATATCGTTGACACAATTTGGAAGAGATTGAATATAAACTCAAATGTTGTAGAGGACTTTGTTGGAATAGATTCTTCTGTGGAGAAAATTTATGAGCTTTTGGAACCTGGGTCCAATGATACTCGCTTCATCGGGATTTGGGGAATGGGAGGAGTAGGTAAAACTACACTGGCCAGAGTTGTATTTAACAGTCTTTCACATAACTATAAATATGACGTCATGTGCTTTCTTGCCAATGTTAGAGAAGTCTCTAAACAAAGCGGTATTACCCATTTACAAAAAATGCTTCTTTCCAAGGTGTCAAACGAACCAAATTTGAAAATATGTGATCCTGAAGAAGGAATCAATTACATTAGAAGGTGGTTATGTCATAAAAGTGTCCTTCTTGTTCTTGATGATGTCGATAATCAATTAGAACAATTAGAAATATTGGCTGGTAAGCATTATTGGTTTGGCTCTGGGAGTAGAATTATTGTTACAGCTAGAGATAAACATGTGCTTATTAGCCATGGAATTAGTAGTATATACGAGCTTCAAAGATTGGAACATGATGATGCTCTTCAGCTCTTTCATATGAAAGCATTCAAACACGAGCAACCCATAGATAATTATGTTGAGCTGTCAGAGAAAATCGTACAATATGTAAAAGGCCTTCCATTAGCTCTTGTACTTTTAGGATCCTCTTTGTGTGGTAGAAGTGTCGAAGAATGGAAAAGTGCATTGAATAGACTAAGACAAGTTCCCGATAAAAATATTTTGAAACAGCTTCGAATAAGTTACGATGGACTTGAGGAAATTGAGAAAAAAATATTCTTAGATATTGCGTGTTTCTTCAAATGGAAAAATAAAGAACGGGTTATGGAAATATTAGATAGTTGTGATTTTCATTCAACTTTCGGAATAAGGGTGCTCATTGATAGATCCCTTATAACAATTTCATACGGTAATAAACTTGACATGCATGATTTGCTACAAGAAATGGGTTGGGAAATTGTTCGGGAACAACATCCTACCAATTGTGGCAAATGGAGTAGATTATGGCAGTTTGAGGATGTTTACCACGTGTTGCTAGACAATAAGGTAATATAATGTTTCAATATATATATAATTTCAATTAAATGAAAAACATTTACGGTTTTTATTAACTGTTCTATATATTATATTCACATATCACATTCTCGTTTCTTATTTATTAGGGTACACATGAAGTGGAAGGTATAATGCTTAACAAGTCTAAACGGCAAATTCCTCACTTGGATGGCAAATCCTTTTCAAGCATGAGCAAACTAAGGCTGCTCAAAATCAGCAATGTTGACCATTCAAAAGACCTGATATACCTCTCAAATGAGTTGCGATTTCTCAAATGGGATGGATACCCTTCAAATTCTTTGCCGCCAACGTTCCAAGCGCGGAAACTTTTTGAACTCAACCTTTGTCACAGCAAGATAAAATACCTTTGGAAGGGCGTGAAGGTATTATTATATCTTAATTTCATTGGGTGCATTGCAAAGTTCATGGAATTGAAGCAATTTTTAATAATTAATCTAATTAACTTTTTTGCTAACAGACTTTTGAGAAGTTGAAAAAAATTAAGCTCAGTTACTCACACAACCTTATCGAAACCCCAGACTTTACAAGTGTTCCAAACCTTGAGAAGTTGAATCTTGAAGGTTGTTCAAGATTGCGTGAGTTGCACAAGTCAGTTGGATCTCTACAGCGGCTTTTTATGTTGAATTTAAAAGGCTGCAAGAATCTTGAGAGTTTTCCAAGCAACATTGGGGGTTTGAAATATTGTTTGAGGACTCTGAATCTAGAAGACTGTTCAAAACTAGACAAACTTCCTCAAAACTTGGAGGTACTTGAGTGTTTGGAGGAGCTAAATGCCAGTGGGACTTTAATAAGACAAGTACCATCCTCCATTGTAAAGTTGGCCAACCTTCAAAAATTGTCTTTCCGTGACTGTAGAGTTCAACCACCCCAAACCTTGATGTCTTATCTCTGGTCATATATGTTCCCTCAATCAAGAAATCAAAGTTTACGGTTGCCTGCTCTCACAGGTCTTAACTCTCTGAAAACTTTGGTTCTCAGTGGCTGCAATTTATCGGAAGGAACACTTCCCAATGATCTTGGCTCTTTACCCTCGTTAGAACAATTAGATTTAAGCAGAAACAATTTTGTTAACCTACCAGAAAGCATCAGTCGGCTACCTAAACTTGAAATTCTTTGCTTAGGGGAATGCGAGAGACTTCGGTCATTACCAGAGCTTCCAGGACAGATATATTTTGTAGAGACAGATCATTGTACTTCGTTAGAAGCTATGTCATGGAGTACACTATGCACTTCAAGAAACTTTGTACTACTGCACCTTTTCAATTGCTTCAAACTGGTAGAGAATCAGGACAGGGAAAATAGCTTGGCTGTAATGTTGCTGAAACTCCACCTTCGGGTATGTATCTCTTCTTTTTTTTTTCCCAATTTTTTTATGATTAGTAATTGCAACTATTATTTTTAAGGCTAAAAAGTCAATAAAGGTAATTAATTGCAGGAAAAAAAAAAAAAATTAGTGGGCAAAGGATTAATTAATAGAATTTCGTTAGCAAAGGAGGCTTTTGGTCTTATAGGAAAATTTTCAAATTTTTAGAATTATGGTCGTTAAGCTGCATCATGAGAAGGGGAAAAAAAAAAAAAACTATATAGATATAGTTTTTGTAGTCTTATGATATGAATACCATTTGGATCTTGTTTCTTTCTATTTAGTATTTACAGAAGATAATTTATTTTCAAATTTTTATATGCTGGTAAAATTAAATCTTAGTTATACCTGATCCTATTACATTACAGGAATTCTCCTTCAAATCTGTTGGATTTCATATTTGTCTTCCCGGAAGTGAAATTCCAGCTGCATTTAAGCATTGGAGTACTGAAGGGTCAAAAATAGAATTTGGACTATCTCCCAATTGGTATACTGACGAATTCATGGGAATTGCTCTGTGTGCCGTACTTCCAGAGCTCAGCAGAGAATTGTATGGATTATGTAAATGTCGTATTTCTTGTATTATCTCTATAGGATCAAGACTGATGACCTATCTGATCACCATTCCTAGTCATGTCCACTCTGATCACCTTTGGCTGGGGTATTTGTCAATTCGGGAGATGATAGGAACACAGTATTCAGACCCAAATGATTTGAGATGCATTCACGTTCGAGTAATATTGATTAGGTACTATCAGGACCCTGACCCTCTGAACAGTGTTGCAGACAATAGAAGTCCAATATGCTTGCCAGCAAAAAGATGTGGGATTCGTACGGTTTATGAATCAGAGTTGGAAAACTTCGAGGAATTTCCTGCAGGTTCTAATATATTCCAGCACAACCACGGTGATGTTTGTGACGCACCTGATATTCGCACACTAGTTCTCACGAGTGACTTATCTTCTCCTCGTATAATAAACTGTGAAAGTAACTCATTGGGTTTGAGAGCACCATCACCACATATTTTGGGGACCCGAATCCCCACATCCCTATCCCCATTTGGGGGAGAATTTTTGGGGAGAATTGGGGAAATGGGGGGGAGGGATGATATTTATCGAGAATTTTTGGGAAGAATTGGGGAAATGGGAGGGGGGGATGATTTTTATCGAGAATTTTTGGGAAGAATTGGGGAAATGCTGGGGTGGTTGGGATGATTTTTATCCCCAAATTAAAATGGGGGGGGGGGGGGGACCCTTCCTCATCCCCATTTTCCCATTTTCCCCACAAATTTATGGAAATGGGGATGGGGATGGGGGGAGGTGCCCCCATCTCCGTTTCCCCAATTTCTCCAAACATTATATATAATATATTATAATATATATTTAATATTTTTATTCTTCTCCTATTCTTCTATATATATATTATTTTTTATTTGAATTTAGGATGGATTTTGTGTTTTTCGAATATATAATTTTTAATTAAACATGGGAAATGGGGAAGATGGGGAAATTAGAAAAAGGGAGAAAACGGGAAAAAACGGGAAAAATGGGGATGGTAATGGGGAAATCGACCTCCCCCCAAAACTCTCCCCATCCCCATTTCCCCATTTTCCCCACAAATTTATGGAAACGGGGATAGGGATGGGGGGAGGTGCTCCCTCCGTTTCCCCAATTCCTTCAAACATTATATATATTATATTATAATATATATATTTAATATTTTTATTCTTCTTCTATTCTTCTATATATATATATATTATTTTTTATTTGAATTTAGGATGGATTTTGTGTTTTTCGAGTATGTAATTTTTAGTTAAATATGGGAAATGGGAAACAGGGAAAAACGGGAAAAATGGAGATGGAGATGGTGATGGGCTCCCCCATCCCCATTTTCCCCAAATGCGGGTGGGGGGATGGTGGCGCTGTGGTTTCGAAAGTGGGGAGGGGGTCCTATATCAGGAGAAGCCAGTTTCGAAAGTGGGGAGGGGGGCCTATATCCATCCCCATTTCCCAAATGCTTATCTCTAAATCACGAGCTTTTTGTTTTTGTTTTTGTTTTTTTATTTTTTTTTTGGGTTACATATTTAATATCATGAGTTTACATTACTATTTACTTAGATGGATATTTTTGCCTCAAGGACTCATTTCATCAAATGATATAGTATCTGGTGACCACTCTCATGTAGGTAGATTAAAAGATGATTAGATAAATGTTATTGTAGATAAGATGTTTTAAAGTTACTTGTCATATGACTCATATCTATCGAGTTTTTATTAATTCTTATTAAAGTATACCATTATTGCCACACACACACAAAATTGATGAACCGCACTTTTTAGGGCTCAAAATTCTTTTGTCACTATTTAGGCCTGACTTTGTAAGAAAGTCACTGGTTTAATAACTTAAGTTTAAAAGACACTTATTATGGTGAACGGATAAAAATGCCTCCCACAATAACCTTCTTCACCATTTTTTTTTTTTTCTTTCAAAATCCTCCATCAATGGACGACGGTGGACCACGACTAAACACAATAGCGACTTTTTTTATGTCCCAGCCTTTGTTAGTTACATCTGAGATACAAACCGTCTTGTTAGTTGCTTTTTTCTTTTTCTTTTTTCAATTTAAAACACTCTTTTGTAAACCTTAAATAGATTGTGCGAAAAAAAAAAATAAGATTGTTAAAAAGGCTCGAACAAAGCTTAGAAAGGCTCCGACAGTTTATTAAAAGTTTCAGAGAAGAAATGAAAAGGCTTGGATAGTTCATTAAAAGGCTCGGATAAGAAATGATAAGACTCGGAGATTCAAAATTAACAAAAAAAAAATTATTGTTGAAAAGTCTCGAAGAAGAAATGAAAAGACTCGAATAGTTCATTAAAAGGCTCGGAGAAGTAATGAAATTAAAAAAAAAAAAATTTGTTGAAAAGTCTCGGAGAAGAAATGAAAAGGCTCGGAGAAGCAATGAAAAGGCTCGGATAGTTCATTAAAAGGCTAGGAGAAGTAATGAAATTAACAAAAAAAAAAAATTGTTGAAAAGTCTTGGAGAAGAAATGAAAAGGCTCGGAGAAGTAATGAAAAAGCTCGGATAGTTCATTAAAAGGCTCAGAGAAGTAATGAAATTAACAACAAAAAAAATTGTTGAAAAGTCTCGGAAAAGAAATGGAAAAGCTCGAAGAAGTAATGAAAAAGCTCGGACAGTTCATTAAAAGGCTCGGAGAAGAAATAAAAAGACTCAAATATTCAAAATTAAAAAAAAAATGATTGTCGAAAAGTTTCGGAGAAGAAATGAAAAGGCTCAGGAAACAATTGAAAAAGCTCGAGCCTTTTCATTTAGTCTCCGATACTTTTCAATTAGATTCAAAATTCATATAACCAGAGAATGACTTACAAAAGACACAGATAACAAATGAAAAGGAACCCAGTTAGGGTTTTGAATTAAAAAAAAAGCTCAACCCCCGAATGCGTCTGTGTAGCGCTACAAAATTAATTATCCAAAGGAGATGAATTGATAATGTTATGGTGTTCAACATCCATCCTCCATTGAAGGTCTGTGACAGAGGAAGATGAAAGAAAAAATCTCAGAAAACTTTAAAGTAAGAAAGAGGATGTATAAAATAAGGGCATTTTTGGAAATCACTTACTTTAGTGCCTTTTAAACTTAAGTTATTAAACCAGTCACTCTGTCACCAAGTGAGTTGGAAAATGTGACATTTTCCACCGTTTCCACTACTTTTTATTAAAATTTTACGTAGGGATGGCAACGGGGTGGGTCAGGGTCGGAGAATGTTTTGCCATCCCCATCCCTGCCTCTCAAAACCATCCCTATCCCCTTCCCGGTCCCCGCATTTAGAGAAGCGGGGCCAGGGTCGGGGATTCCCTGTTGGAGGGGGCTTCCTCATAATCGCCCCATTTCCTGTTTAATATAATTATGTATTTAAAAATTACAACTTAAAAAAAAAAAATGTATAAATTCAGTTATATATTATAAATATATAATATATATTGACAAGCGTGGTGTCAAAATATTCAGTTATATATTGACAAACGTGGTGTCAATATATATATATATATATATATATATTCAGTTATATATTCCAACAAATCACAATCAGGCCAAATGTGGTGTCAATATATATAAAAGATTTAAAAAATCTGAATATTATATATTATATTATAAATATATATGTATATAATATATATATATATATATATATCAGGGCGGGGATGGGGCGGGGAGTGCTTCCTCTATCCCTGCCCCGCTTCAACTTCGTAGACAAGACTTTGTCCCCATCCCTGTCCCCGAATATTATCCTCCATCCCTGTCTCGTTCAGGGAATATTGCCATCTCTAATTTTACTTCATAAAAATATACATAAACAAAATTAACAATAGAGAAAACTTAAGTGCACAGCTTATAGCTTATAGTTTATTTTAAAAGTTAAAACCAGCTCATTTTATAATTTTGACATAAAACTTCCAAAAGTGATAAATTGATAATCTTACGAGTTTTTATGATTTTAGAGGAGTTACTTTTTAAAAGTGATCATGGCATAATCTATTTTATCATTTAATGAATCTTTTAAAATATAATTATCATCCTTATGAAATCAAGTTAAAATCATTTATATATCTTATTTTATCTCAAAATTAAATATTCCACTTAAATATTGATTTGATTTATTAAAAAAAAAAAACTTTAATTTTTTTATTGTTCTTATGGAATTTTTTTTTCTAATTTAAATACTCTACTTAAATATTGATTTAATATTTATATATATATATATATATATATATATAATTAATGAAAAAAACGAAATAGAGTTCTAAAATCATGTACATTTTAGTCATAATAACTGATTTCCACATTTTTACAATAAAACTATCAAACATAGCAAACATAGTATATGCTTTTAACCGGTAGTTTAAAAAATATAATTAACTAAACATTTACCACTTGCTTCATAAATAAAATAAAATTCATTTTCTAACTATTGTACGGTACAAATAGTTTGAATTACCGGTGAGATTTTTTTACCAAGAAGTATTATTTTGCTTTCATTTGTAAACTTCGATAATCTAGAAAGTTCACACAACAAAGCTCTAATCTTGATTTGTCGGTGTGACGGTGTGTCAAACTATAAAAAGGGTATTACTTTATTTTCAAATGATGTTGTTAAATCTATGGCTAAGCACGGTCCGGTTTCAACTAGAACCGAACCAAACCAAAAATTTTAGACTATGGAAAAATATGACTAATTTGGACTATTCTTTTTTTTCAGATCAAACAAGACCAAGTTATATTTATTTGGTTCGGTCTGATTCGGTCTAATGACTTGAAATCCAAATACTTGATCATTTTAAAAAATATATATGACATAATAAAGTGATCAATTAATAAGACATGGAAGTTACTGTTATGTACAGTTCATCAAACTAACAAAAGCTAGAATCGCGAACCATCTTTGGAGAGATGAAAAAGAAAGAAGATGAGATTAATTTGAATCCCATCTATTTGGTTGGGATTGTTTTATCCCATTGAAATGTGATAAAATAAATAAATAAATAAATAAATAAATAAAAATTGATCCGATTATTTCATTATATCCCATCACCAAGCCAAACATGGGAAATGAACTAAAAATAATCTCAATCCCATTATATCTCAGCTGCCAAACATGGCCTTAATTCTATATGTAGTCAAGAATATAATTGGAAAAAAAAAGGTCATTAGAGATGGATTTTTAGTATTTGAATGAACAGAAAATTCCAGTGAGAGAAAATCCGTGAGAACGATGAGAGGAGAGAGGGGACTTAGAAGAGAGGAAGTTGAAGAAAATATAGATTTATTTTCATTAATAAGAAGAGAATGCATGACGAGAGAAAAAAAAATTCTGAGTTAAAGTATACATCAACTTGTGTTCCTTAAACTATTAGTTGATCTCAAGTCTCAACCATCAATAACATCTTAATCCAAGACTCAGTAAAGGGTGTAAAAATTTGTGTAAAAAAATGGGACTATGGACCTTATTCCTCTATATATATATAAATATTTAAATACAGGCCTTTTCTTTCAGGGTATTAAAATGCATTTGACGGATGTAATTTGTTTATTCTACTTTAAAATGTCAAAAAATAAAAATGATATGTATATATATATAGAGTTGAGTTGGAAGAATCAGGGCGTTGATTTTGGATACCTTTGTTGTAGCATTTTTAGATTTAAAAACAGATTTGGTTGTGTATTTGGTTGCCAAGAATACATATAATCAATGAAACATGCAACAAGAAGAAAAATCTTAACATAATCCAAGTCATTCGGAGACTCATGTAATTCTTGAGAGAGGGAGAGTATGTACATAATACATTCATAGCTTCATCAAGTTATCAGGTACCTTCCTTACCAATATCAAAGAAATTCAATTTTACACATGGCAGAACTCCATTGCCGGATCTTCATTACTTTCCTTCACCGACTCTAATCTCTAACTCTACACGATTTCTCCATTTTTAAGTGGAAAACACTAGTTAAAAGCACATAAAGCGGTTTTATGTTTCAATGAGATATTTCTTCCATTGAAATTCACTCTAACACCATTGGAGAAATCTGAATACAAGAAGCATGAAGATAAACTATGTAGGCAATTCCATTTGTGTTTAAGAAATTTAAACATTGGAGAAACCACTAGTGGAACCTTGAGACCAAAAAGGGCATTATATAACTTGAAAAGTCAACAAGACATTGCGCTTGCACACAGAAGCTATAGCTCTTCTAGGTTTTATAAGATGCACTAAGAGAGCAATGTAATAAATTGAGCATAATTAGACTCACCAGACCACATTTGTTAATCAAAAATGGAAATGATTTCTTACGAGCATTTTGCCAAGTATGCATTCCAACCTTGAAGGCGATATTCACGAGCTGTCTCTGCAGGGTCTGCTGCCTTTATGATTCCACAACCCACAATTATGATATCACTACCCCTTTCATTGATGACATAGAAAATCATTTGTCTCACAAGTTATTAAACTGCAATGACATCAATCAACAAGAATATATTGCCGGCATTCTTTTTGAGTGCGTGGAAAATCTAAATTATTTAGCCAGCAAGGGTAATCTTAATAGAAAAGTATGTGTTTTGATAAGATAATTGATTCTCATGATATATATATATATATATATCAAGAGAGACCAACACATACAAGTGTAAGAAATGGATTTATGCAAGGAAGTAAACAAAAGCACTTCAAAATCTCAAAACAGGGCCATCCATGATCCCCTGCCCTGTATTGCCTTCATCATAGTCGGCTAGTCACTCATAATTTAAGATTGCATGTTTTTTTATTTGATGCAGCAAGATGAGAAAAGATTTGCTTGAGAACATTGAAAAACCAAAGCACGTTACTTCATGAGGTTACTTACTGCGCAAAGAAGGGACTGACCCTAACCCATCCCAACCCAACCCACAACTGGCTCCTTATTCTATTTGTTTTTATTTGAAAGACCACTGTTTTTATTTGAAAGACCACAGTTTTTATGATTTTGGTTGAAAACACAACTCCATTTTAACAAATCATTATTGGGAAAAACCCAAAAAGGTGATATTATCAAGTATCATGGGTTAAATATACACAAATTTGTTTCAAAAGTCATGGATTTGTAGAGGAAGTACATGTTAAATTAGGACTATTATGAATGATAAGGTTCAGTAAACTAAAAAAGATCAAGCAGGTGAAAAGAAAAACAAAAAAGTCATGCCAATTTATATAACTCTGTAAATGATTATACATGTTCCCATATTTGTTTTCACTTCTCAAGCCTACCTAGAAATAAGATTTCAAGTCAAAATGTTGTGAATCTACCACCGAAAGAAAGACTTAAAACCATTAACTGAATGGAATATACAGTGAACTAAGGTATATTCAATAAAGAAAAGCATGACAGATGGAATGTTACGAACTATATAAAAGGAATTCCAAATGGAGATCTGGTGAGCACAAACAATACTTACTGAATAAGGAGTGTTATACTGTTGGCCTAGATTATCACCGCCCTTTACCATCTGAACTCCAAGCGTTGCCTGAATAAATGCTGGATTGACTGGTGCCCTTGGCCATGACGCTGGATTAACTGAGATGAATCCAATGACAAAATCAGAATGCTCCTCTGCAATTTTAACAGTTGCAGCCGTGTAGTCTCCCTTGCTAGGTTACCAGCTGAACTCATTTCAGCAAGCAGCAACAGTCCCCTCCCACGAGGCAAACCCTGATTACAGAAAGTGTTAAAAAAAACCTTTAGAAATGGATTAGTCAAACTCTTACTACAAGTCAGCTAAGTTATGTTGAAATGTTAATTCTAACCTTCAATTTCAGCCCATCCACAATTCCTGTTCCAGAGATTATGTGAGCATTAACAATATCAGCCCAATCCAATATACGAAATATACCTCTACGACAAATGAGCCAAGAGCCCCTCAGGCAAAGACAAGGACATTTATGTTGTGTTTGTTTGGAGGGATATATGGAGAGAGGGAGAGGGTTGGAGGGAGAGGAGAAGGGAGGGAGAGCAAATCAGTTGTTTGGTTAGAGGGAGAAGTAGAGGGAGAGGAGGAGAGGAGGAAGTGCTTCTCCCTCTGGGCCCACAAAATTGAATCCCCCCTAATTTGGGTGGATTCAAGGAAGGAAGGAGAGTGATGGGGGGCAAAGACAAAAAAGTCCTCCCTTTTTATACTACCCTCCAAATTTTTAAAGGTCAATATTGTAATTTAATAAATTAAATATCAATCTATCCATTTAACTCTCCTTTCAATACCAAACAACATGGAGGATTGATGTTATCCTCTTCATCCCTCCTACTCTCCCTCCCTCCCTCCTAATTCATTCATCCCTCATACTTTCCCTCCCTCCTACCAAACATAGCCTTAAAGAAATCGGGAAAAGCAAAGGAAGGTACCAGACTCTTACCCTTCATACTGCATAGTCACTATATTACAAATGTCTGCAAACTTACAATCTTCAAAAATTAGGAAATTATGCTTTTCTGCAATCTTCAGGAGAATAGTTAACATTTAGCTTTAACTGGAATATAGATGTAATACATTTATATGGAAATGGTGAGAAATGTCATCTTTTGAAACTGATTTGGTGACATTGTCAGCGGTTTAATAAGTTAACACCTATTATGGTGAACTACCAAAATTGGCTTTAGATAATCATTTATGTTATTCTCTTTGTACTTTTCTCTCTCCACACTTCCAACAAAAACGATAGTAGTGTTAACACAGTAACTCTCTCTACTCTATCTACAAATAAAAGTTCAAGGTTGGTCATTGCCTCCACTTTCATCTTCAACTTATAAAGAATGGACATGCTTCAGTAAAATAAGGTAATATTTCTTGAACTTTCTTCTTTTAATTTGTTCACATTTTGTAAACCAGCCAATGTGAGAATTTTTAGATCTCCAAGCCTTTTCATGTGATTTACTCGAGCCTTTTCATGTGTTATCTGTGCCTTTTCATGTGATTTACCCAAGCCTTTTGAAGAATATTTTGAGCCTTTTTATATCTTCCTTGAGTCTTTTCATGTGATTTACCCGAGCCTTCCCTAGCCTTTTCATTTGTTACCCTTGCCTTTTCATGTGATTTACCCAAGCTTTTTCATGTGTTGCCCGTACCTTTTCATGTGATTTACCCAAGCCTTTTGAAGAATATTTCGAGCCTTTTTATGTCTTCCCGAATTCTTTTCATGTGATTTACCCGAGCATTTTAAAGAATATTTCGAGCCTTTTTATGTCTTCCTTAAGCCTTTTCTTGTATTTACTCGAGTCTTTTGAAGAATTTTTCGAGTCTTTTCATGTGATTTAATCGAGCTTTTTGAAGACTTGTCTGAGCCTTTTGATGTGATTTACCCGAGCCTTTTCATGTCTTTTCTGAGACTTTTCAATATCCTCACCCGAGCCTTTGTAAATGTAATATTTGAAAATAGTTTGTAGTCCTAGGTTTTTATTAATGGTTTGTGATGATTAATTTGACAGCATCATGAATCGGGTTAGAATAGTAATATCTTACAACGGTCGATGGGGGCAGTTACCCAACCGAAGTCAGAGGTTTGTTGGATCTGATAACCGGGGAATATATGTGTCAATGGACATGAATTACGAAGAATTGATGGCAATCATGCATACCATTGTGAATTATGATGTAAACAAATTCAATATTGATCTGTCATCAATATCAATCGTTTTTGGTAGTACATGTCGCACATTTATAAGAAATGACGATGATGTTCAGTTTATGCTAGAGGAAGATCGAGTGATCCGTCAAGTATGTGTCAGTGTAACTAAGAGGACAAATGGAGATGTAATCGGGAATGATATTCCTCCTCCTAAAAATACCTAACAACTAGGATCCTTTATCGGTAGCAACCAAGTGTTCATCCAAAGAAGTGCCACCGAATGTGGGGGAAACATATGTGGTGTCCTACCGGTAGCGGTCAACCATGCAGATTTAGTTGAACCTTAATTTGGCGATGTGTTTGGTTATCGAATTGAGCAGTATAATAAGCAGAACAATTACCTGAACCATAAGGTGGATATTGTGGCAAATAATGAATAGGTTAATGATCAGGTTAATGATTTACAAAATGTGGATAACGAGCATGCACAAATTCAAATACGTGGTAGACATGTACAAGGAGTTAGTTGCACTGTACCAGATATGCCTGAGACTTCCGAGGTCCGATATAATGTACCAGCATCTGATTCTGATAATCTGACAATGTGGGTTATTCCCGAAGCAGATTCATACTCGTTTGGTATTGGTAGAAGCAGCACCTTGGCAGCACAAGAACCTAGAACCATGATTTATAAAGGTCAATTTTTTCTGAGTAAAAAGGATTTGAAGAGGCTAGTTGGCCATTTTGCAATGTATCAAAACTTTGAATGGAAGGTGAAAAGGTCCAATAAGACAACTTTACATCTGGTTTGCATCATTGACGACTGTACGTGGAAATTAAGAGTGGTGAGGAGAGATGAATGGACATACTTTCAAGTCAGAAGTTTTGTCAACGGACACAGTTGTCCCTTGGAGAAGATTCACCATCGCCACTGACATGCTAATGCAGTCATAATCGGAGAAGTCGTTGCACTTAGACTTCAACAACATGACGGTCGTCTCATGCGTCCGAAGGACGTCATCGCTGATATGAAAACAATGTATGTCATACAAATCATGTACAGTAAGGCACATGATGCCCTGCAATATACATTGTCATTGACCTATGCAACGCATGAAGAAGCTTTCCAACTCCTGCCATATTTTGCATACGTTCTGGAACAATAAAATCCTGGCACAATCACCAACTTACAGTGCATAGACGATGGTAAATTCCTCTACTTTTCATGTCGTTAGAGTTCCCAATTAGAGGTTTTCGAAGGTGTATGCGTCCTATGATTGTAGTTAATGGTACCCATTTGAAAGGAAGATTCAGGGGTACAATGTTTGTGGCAGCTGCACAAGATGGAAACGAATAGGTGTATCCAATTGCTTTTGGGTATGGTGACTCAGAAAATAACCTTTCATGAGAGTGGTTTTAGACTGCTTGAGGGGTGCCCTTGGTCATTTAGATGATCTGGTTTTCATTTCTGATCGTCATGCAAGCATTAAAGCAGGGATTTGTAAAGTGTTCCCTTATGCAACCTATACCATATGTTGCTGGCATTTGGGTGAAAATATGAAAAAGCAATTCCAAAGAAAGGATGTAGTCGACTTAATGGATGACGCAGTTAGGTCGTACAGTGAATTAAAGTATAATCACCACATGGCGGAGTTACGTAAACTGCACAAGGCTGCATTCGATTATGTCATTGTTGCTGGTCTTCACAAATGGTCCTGCGTACACTGTCACCAAAAAAGGTACAGAGTGATGACCACAAATGTTGCAGAGTGTATAAACTCATGCCTAAAATTCGCACAGCAACTGCCACTAATGACATTGGCAGAGTTCATTAGGAATATGCTACAAAAGTGGTTTCACGATCGTCATACAACTGCACAGTCCATGAGTCATCGATTGACCGACGTAACACATCTTGTGATCCTGAAACGTGTCAAGAAGTGCGATTATATGACCGTAAATCCAGTTGACTGGAACATATTCTCTGTCAGACACAAGGGAAAACTGTGGACGGTTGACTTAGCTCCGAAGACTTGCACATGCAACAAATTCGAAATGGACTTTTTTACATGTTCACATGCATTCGCAGCGGCAAGGTACTTGAAAAGTTACAGTTAACACTTTATATTACCTAAATGTGAATCTCACTGTTTTCACTATTGTAAGGAACGGAACTTGGATTTCACATCTCTGTGTGCGGACTACTACAAGAGGGAGACACTTATTGATGCATACTCGGTTCCTATTATGCCTGTTGGCCATCCTTCTTCATGGAAAGTGTCATCCGACATCGCAGCGTGGGTGATTTTAAATCCAAAGACAAAAAGACAATTAGGTCACCTGATGGAGGGTCGACATGCCTTGTCTTCGGAGAGGACAACCATATAGTTGTGAAAAAGATGTGGACAACCAGGACATAATAGCAGGAGGTGTTCCAACCCGCCTATGGTTAATAAAGGTCCCAGAAGAATTATCCCCGAGGAATAACGTCGCAAGTGCAGCATTTGTCATTCAATTGGACACAACAAACAAACGTGCCCTCAAAAGGTATTTACCGTGGAATGAATGGACCCGTTGAGGAAGGCAACCAAACATAACAAGATAGTACAAGAGGAAGACAAATTGCCACCAGAAAAGCTTGCGATTACTAATGTGGGAAGGTAAGATACTAAGAAGCACCTTGAGGAACATGTCTCTAACTTGATGTCTTCCAACATCGGTCAGACTTTGGGAATCATGCTCGATACAGTTGTGTTGTCTAAATCGTTCAGCTTTAGTTCTTCATTTTCATTGAATTGTTTAAATCGTGTTGGAATTCACCTAATTGTTCACTTGCAGGTTGGAATTGAAAAAATTTAAATGATTAATTAAAATAATAAATTCAAATGTTATATACATCAACTACAACACATTTTGCAACCCGTATATACATCATTTATACAACAGTGATGTGAAGCGAGTTGCAATAAACCTCTACAGCCATCTTCTCCCGAGTGGTGCCCATATCCTCTTTTGTCCAGTCGAACTCCTTCTTGTTTGTCAACAAGTACTCTGCCAATCTCAAAGTATGAGCACCACAGTTACTGCTGCAAATCACCATAAGAACAACTGTTAGACTAGAATTTAATTAAAATCAAGTGGGATAGAATAAAATGTTTAAACAGTCATACCCCTAATGCTATTGAGGCACCCCACGGGATCTGTCCATGATGCTCATCCAAAAGGCATTTTCCCCATTTCGGACGACACATCATCCTAGCTTCTGTTGGCGTGAAACTCGACCTGATGCAACATCGAGGGTAAAAACCAACGTAGGCACTCGACCTGCTTATTCCTGTACTCCCATATAACCTCCTGTCTGAACGGGTCTAACAGGTAGATCTTCCCTTTTATGAGGTTGACGCTAGCCAGTACCTAATGGTGGCATCCAAGATTGCAAGGCATCATAACCTGCAGGTGTTTCAACATAGTGTTATATGTCTGAAATCTAAACATAGTATTAAACACATTGAAACCATATAATTTAAACACTCACCCAATCAACCGCGTGCCATGGCCGGTTTCTTGACAGGACCAATCCTCAGACCCTCTTCAAGTCATCATCGTGCCACTTGTGTTTATGCATAGACCACTCCTGAGGGGGTGCTGCCACCCCACTACCGAACATCTGCCCCCACTGAATATCTATCCAAGACTGTACATAGAATATTTACCACAGTGTTAGGTAAAAGATTTATGATACACATCAATGCAAAAGCGAAAACCGTACAGTACAAAAACTTACATAGAACTCGGAATCCAATAAGTTGACCCTCTGACCATAGACAATGGAGTATGCTCGCTGACTCTTCTGTAAAGTCAACAAGTACGCGTCGATGTGCTGATAATATAAACATTTTATATTGTTAGGATTATACTATTACTGATAAAAAATTATACAGACAATTAATGTAAAGAACATACCGTATCCTCCAACTCTATGAAGTTGGTTTGGAACCGTTAGAACCAAGTGACACCAACTGGTAAATGTATATCCACATCACGTCTGCATAATTGCTGAAGAAGTTAGATGACCAAGTAATATTAATTAAAAAATTGTGAAATGAACGATTATACTTACAATTCCCCTGTGTTGTTCCTTTTATAGGCTTGGTACGCTGCAACGTGGTTAGGATCTAACAAATCATGGGGCTTAAATACATGCACTGATGATGCTGGCCTGGTCCTTGGCTTCTTCGGCTTACAGAGGTCAGTGTATGGGGACATCAACTACAAACCTGGTCTGCAAACCCTCAGCTGAACCTGAACCTGAACCTGAACTTGAACCTGAACCTGAACCTGAACCTAGGGCGAACTATGGGCTTAAGAACTAGACTCCACTGGAGTGGTGTGTTGTGAGGAGGAAATCTGCCTCCGTGGATCGCTATGATAATGGCTGCATTGTGAGGAGGAACTCTACCTCTGTGGATCGCTACGATGAGGGCTGCGCTCTGAGGAGGATCTCTCACTCCATGTATCGTTGTGATGAGGGCCCCGTTGTGAGGAGGATCTCTCTCTCCGTGTATCTCTCTCCCTTAGTGTATCGCTCTGATGAGTGAATGATCTATGCCTGGATCGCTTCAAGGGTCGCACTGCGTTAGGATCGACCGGAGGTGGTGTGCAATGTGAGGATGAACTTTGTCCCAGGTTCTATGGAAGAATAGGATGGTGCAATCCTACAGTCTTAGATCCAAGAGGTGGCTCATGTACTAGAAGTGTTGTCTCTGTACCAGTAGTGCTGTCAGGTAAAACCGAATGAGGTATCTACTCTAATAATGTTATCTATGTACCACCGGGTACCTCTGCTCGTTCTTTCATAACATGACTCTGCTGATTAGATACTGTGTCCGTAGTATGTGCCTCCGTAGTAGGTGCTTGCTCCTGTCTGGTCTGTAGGCCTGTCCTATGCTGATGAGTACCTGTCTTGCCTACGGGACTAAAGTCTCCGTGATGGTCATCGAATGGTGGACCATCCATACTGGACTGGGACGTCTGACTCTGACCCTGAAGCGCTCGGATAATATCCAACAATTCCTGATGCTGCTGATCTCGTCTCTCATCACTCTTTCGGACAGCCTCCATCACATCAACTCATACAGATCGGACATCATCCATCACTTCAGTGAATTTATAGTCCCAGCCTTGAAAGGATTTGAAACTCTGTCAACACTAAAACCATTTACTCGATTGAAATTTAATAATAAGGTTAAAATATTTTAACGTACCTGTGGATGCCCGTCAACTCCTCCTCGGGAATCACTTCCAGGTCGAGGATATTTGGGCATAGTGAATCGTACCTATCTAAGCCTCACGGGACTCCCATCGCCACCCTCTGGATCTGAATCACCTCCAGATCTAGGCTGTCTAAGCAATGTGAATCGTACCCATCGACGCCTCACGAGACTCCGACTGCCACCCTCCTGGTCTGAACCCTTTGTATCACTGGGTCCGGAATACGCACCCTCGTAATCACTACGTTCGTAATAAGGACCCTCTGTATCACTGCATCCAAAAGACGCACCCTCCGTATCACTAGGTTTGGCACTTCTATGTCGTTCGTGCTCCGGGACGTGATCAAGTATATCAATAGCATCAGCATCAGCATCATACAGACTGTCTCCCAAATCTATGCCTTCGTAATAACGTTGAGCCTTCTCAACACTCGTCGGCACCAATTCACGCTGCGCAAACATCTGAAATCGGAGTTAGATTATTATAATTGTATACATACTAATAACTATGTAAATTAACAACAACAATACTTACCCTTTCAGTGAAAATACCATCCAGTTTTCTCCCCCTTAATCGCTGACTCAACTTCTATTTCAGAATACGTTAGGGAGTTAGCTCATCGATTGCCCTACGGATCCCACATATTTTATTCTCAAGCTCGGGGATAACCTTAAAAGCAAATATCTGTGTAATATATAAGTACGATAAGAATTAAATACATTAGTCATATAAAAAGAATTAGAATTAAAATACATATTCAAATTCTAAATTCTCACCAACAGTGCGTGTGGTAGACTATATATGTTGTACGTCTTAGTTGTGTGTATGTCAGCGCCCCTTTGTTGCTGTCGTTGTTCAAACCGCTCTCATCGACTATTCAACGCAGGCTTGAAACCAAAAATAGACTGCCTATACACATGTGCGCCCCACGAGAACGCATCAAAAGCGTCTAAGTCCTCCACTAGCCTTCACTGTCATACTGGAATTTTATCTCGCTCATCCAACCCTATCAATATCTAGTTGAGCATAAACAATAAGCATAGCTTCACCGCATCGTACTACTCCACAAAAATACCAATCCGCAGCACTGCTCTCAGCTCTTCAAACTCGATGTCTCTACCCTGAAAGTATCGCTCGTGTATGTCATTCTTTACTATATCATACATCGTCGTGTCGGGAATGACTCCAAACTTCAAACCGGTGATTAGAAAAAACTCAACCTTCGAGAATTAGACCGAATGCTTACCTAACAAAAATCTCATCTCATTTTTCGGCCCATTGTGATGCAACTCACGTAAAAGCAGCCGATGGACAATCCCAGTCGAAAACTAAATCTCACGATTCATTTGAAGGAAATGACCAAAACACGACTCAGTAAACCAACGTCGGTCTTCAATCCTCAGATGTTCGGGTACACTATTAAATGCGTTGTCGATATCTTTAAGATCATCGAAATGGTCATGCCGTATAATTTTTCCCTTGAACCATTCTCCCACTAGGATTTTAAGCAAGTCCTTTAGCTGATTCCTCATCTACATTCACAGAAAAAAAAAAAAAGCATATACGTTCATGAAAAGGCTCGAACAAAAAGGCTCGAGCAGTATATGAAAAGGCTCGATTAATGTTTGAAAAGGCTCGAACTGTGTATTAAAAAGCTCGAATAAATTCATAAAGTACATAAATTATTAAAAAGCTCGAATAACAGTTTAAAAGGCTCGAAAAGGCTCGAAAAGGTACGAAAAGACTTGGATCTACTATACAAAGGCACGAAAACGTTGTAATGGTTGTAAAAAGGCTCGAAAAGTTTGTAAAAAGAGTCGAAAATAGTTCAAAAAGGCTTGGATCTACCGCAAAAGGCACGAAAATGTTATAAAAGGGCTCGAAATGGTACGAAAAGGCTCGGAAAAGGTTGAAAAAGGCTCGAAAATGAACGAAAAGGCTCGGGTAACATTTAAAAAGTCACGGAAACAGTTCAAAAAGGCACGGAAAATTTCAAAAGGCTCGGAAACAGTTCAAAAAGGCACGAAATGGCACGAAAAGGCTCAGAGATTCTAAACAATTAAAACCTAGGATTTTTCCTTGAAAATGCTCGGGTAACATTTCTAAAAGGCACGAAAAAATTTAAAAAGGCTCGGAAACAGTTCAATAAGGCTCGAAAATCGAGAATCATTTCATCTTCAAAACAATTTTTTTAACTAAACTAAAACCCACATAATCAAATCAAATCAAATGGCTCCCAATCAAATCTAATCTACATGATGAAAATGGCATGCAACATCAAACTCAAAAACTAATTAACAACAAAAACGCGTGAAGAAAATAAAAACTTACCACTGTCTGTTGAGTTTGCTGGTTTCCTCTCCTCGTCAGAAGTGTTGTAGCTCCGTCGCCGGTGATTCGCCGTCATTTTTTGTTCATTTTAGGACTGTTGCGCCGTTGGGTTTTCTTCTCTCAAGTTTTTCTGTCAATGTTTGAAAAACACACAAAGCGATAAAAGGGGTATTTTTGTCTGGTCACCTTAATAGGTGCCTTTTAAACTTAAATTAGTAATGTACTGACTTTTTTACAAAAACTACCCCAAATTGTGACATTTAAATTTCGAACCCTTACATTTATTGACATGCAGAATTTCAGGGATGTACTACTCAAAGTTTGGAATCGAAATTTGGAGTGAAATCAGGCAATATATCAACATGGGTTTTCAATAAACAGATCTCTGGCCCAAACCTACATTTAAATTAAAAACAAAATCAGAAACAAAAATTCCATTTCTTTCTCATAGAAAACAGATTATCAAACTTTATTGCAATCATGAACCTAGTGGCACACATTCTTGTAAGTGAGGACCACAAGAGCACAAGGGCAAACACGAGGGAGGAGCTTGGCAATATCAATATAGAAATATGGCACAACATTGATTGACAATAAATAAATAATAAAAAATAAAATTGAAACAGCTTCAAGTCCACGTCTTCTACAAAGAAGTGATGAGAAAATGACAAGGCACAAACATCTTATTCTGTCTACTTCCAACTGTTTCTTTTAGATTCATGCTTGAGCATTTTCTATACTTTCGTGCCTTAATGATAAACCCAACCCTGAAGGGGATTAGGCTACATCTTTACCCATATATGCCTATCAGTCAGCCTTGTTAGAACACACAAATTTTTGTTTACTTATATGTTGTTCTTCCTCTACTTAGCATGTTTTTACATCTCTCTTGAACGCATTTGCAGATGAGTTTGTTAGTTCGTAGGAGAAAATGTGTCTGAATGGTACAAGCAGTTTACAAATCTACCCACCAATTGAAACTATTCTCCTCTACAACAAAAGAGAAAAAAAAAGTCCAACCATCATGGAACAGAATTTCTGAAGCAAGCCTTCAAAGAAAGGCTTCAACAACAAAGAATTTTTTTGAATCATTATGATATAGATAAGTAACTTCTATAGAAGCTACTGTGATGTAGGAGTAGGACACTTCTAGAATCCTAGGAAAAGGGCAAACTATGTTGGATTTGGGCTCATAATATGTCGTTTTCCCAAATTCAATAGGTTTGGCCTCTGATTTTGTGTTATTACATTTTCAAGCAGTATTTTCAAGTCTTAATATTTTTTTAGTAAGGATTTTTGTTTTTAGTATGATTTGTTTTGTTGAGTTCGATTGGGAAAGTTCTTTTCGAATCTTAACTACGTTAGAATATCTATCTAATGCTTTGCTAAATTAGCTTTTTTGGTTGATGATGACCGATGAGTTAGTTTGGACCGAGTAGTCTCCTCCTTGAGTGGAAGCTTTTGTCCTGGATATCATCTAGGTTAGTTAGTAACAGAGCTTTGTATTAACATATCTCCATTTCCTCTTTAAAATAAAAATAAAAAATAAAAAATAAAAAATACTTATCTATCTAATTCTATCATTATTCATAAATCACATCAATCAATAAAACCCAAGATTTGTATGTATATGAGAGATTGAAAAGGATGAAATAAGATTTTATAATAGATTTTATAAATTAAATCAAGAGAAAATAGCATTAGACACTATTAATTGGTTGGTGGAGTCCCAAAAAGGGCATTTACCAATTACATTATTCCAAAATCACCATTTCGACAAAACATTATTCATTGGCAGCCATTATATCAAAATGTAACATAAAGTTGTCGTTATCTATGACATGGAACCCATAAAGAATTTTATGTTCAATATTATATGTATTTTGATTATTTCATTATATATAAAGTAATGATTTGATTAATTTATTATTTTTATATTATATGATTATTTAATTATATAAATAAAGTAATGATTTGATTAATTATTTTTAAATGAATTATTGACGATAATAATTACTTCCATCTCTTATTATCTTTATCTCAACTTGCTATTCTTTTAAAAGCAAGATTAACGATTCTATTCTTTACTTCCTTTAAATTAAATATTAATAACACCTTGTTTTTATAGAAAATCAATCTGGGCCCACCCTTCTGTTGTGCCTATTTTGTTTTCAAAACCTACGTGTTTGAGCCTTCTTGATGATTTTACAATTTTTTCGCCTTCTTGTTTTACTATTTCGACATCTATTCTAACATTTTATGACATAAATAAACAGACTTCAAATAATTAATGGACAAAATGGCAACAATTGATATTTTTTTTCTATGAAATGACTAATTTGAGTCATATTGAAAAATAAATGGTCATTTAAGGACCTCCTCACCAAATCAATGGCTCTATAAATCACTGACCCTTAAATCAATATTTAATTAGAATCTTTAATTTTAAGATGAAATAAGGTATATAAATTATTGTAATTTGAATTTATAAAGATAATAATGATATTTTGAAAGATTCATTATAGATTATTTCATAATCACTTTTAAAAAGTAACCCCCTACCTACTTTTCAAAATCACTGTCAAAAACTTGCTAGATTATCAATTAATCACTTTTGGAAGTTTTACTAAACATAATTTTATGTCAAAATTATAAAATAAGCTGATTTTAACTTCTCAAAAGCAATATCAGACTGTACTTATCTATAATCTGTCTTGCATGTGAACCATTAAATTCAATTGTTTTGACTCGGTCTGCATACACTTGTCAGTGCTTATCCATAATATATGACTCACATAAAATACACTGATGTATTTTATATCAGTATGCACTAAGGAGGAAATGACTATATATAAGGTGTTGATATTGACATCCATAAAATTTATTAGTACACTCATATTTTATTAAAATATTTAATTTTAAAAATATTTCAATAGAAATTTACAAATAAGGACAAATTACTTTAATTAAAAATAAATCAAATACTATATACACACATTAATTACATCCATATCTTCAACTATATTTCTTTATTAAAAAAAAAAAATTACCTTTCAAAAAAAAAAAATGATAAACCCTAACATATGATAAACCCTAATTAAACTCTAATTTTATTTCAAGTATCAAACTTTCTCATCATCACATGATTATCATATTATATTGTTTTTGTCTTTCTTTTATGTATAGTTATGAACTCTATCAATAATCAAAATATTTTTTTAAACGATAGTTGTAGATACCAACAATTTTTTTTTTTTTTTTAATAAGAGAATTTCAAATTGAAAATCTCTTGACCTTTTATACGGTTCCACATATTCTCTTTTACATATAAGACTCTTACATTTGAGATATTTCCAAAAGTAAATTGGATCATCATTAAAAGAGGATTTAATTTCAAAAATATAAATTGGGTGTGATAATAATTTAAGAGTGTTATAAATAATATGTATTAAAATGAATATATTTATGGCAATGAGGGTACTATTGTCATTAGGATAAGTGCTTATAGTACTATTTTTTTGTTAAACTTTAGATATTGACGTACTTATAAAAATAGGTGTACTAATAATTATTATGAGTGTCAATATCCGTACCCATATATATTTCCTCAATTGTTGTAGAAGTTAAATCCTAAGACCATCTCTAATCCATATGTCAATACCAATGCCAAATTTGTCAATTCAAGAGATGATAGAAACACAATATTCAGATGATTTGAGATGCATTCACATTCGAGTAAAATTGTCTCTGTACTATCCGGACAATAATGCTCTGAACAGTGTTGTTGACAATAGAAAGCCAATGGACTTGCCAGCAAAAAGATGTGGGATTCGTATGGTTTATGAATCAGGGTTGGAAAACTTCGAGGAATTTCCTGCAGGTTCTAATATAGTCGAGCACCACGGTGGTGTTTGTGAACAATTCACTATTTTCAAGAGCCCCTATTTTCCTCATCGGATAATCTGTGAAAGTAACTCATTGTGTTCGAGAGCACCATCAAACAATTCATTGTGGCATTATAAGGTCATCCCCAACCATTGGTGTCATTTTATTGTAAAGTTACAGCAACACACCACCAAGAGTGGACCCACCTTAAAGCCAGGTAGGACTTGTGCCCTAAATCAATTTTTTAAAAATAAAACTGATTTTGTTTTATATATATGTATTTAAGTTAACACTCATTGTAAAATGTTGACTCATAGCTCACCTGTTAATGTTTCTTCCTTCTATATCAATGTGAGCGGTTATACTTCCACCATATACAGTATTAAATTTTTTTTTTTTTTCTTTAATTTGATTTAATCCTATAATTTTAATACTTATTTTTTGTGCCTTTTTTATTTTACGTCTTTTCCAACTCCTTTCTGAAATTTTCATCTTCTTCTAAAAGAAAATAATTCACTTTCTCTTTTTCTATATTAACAACTTCTTAATTACCTTTAATTTGTGGCTACTTAATTTAATTTAATTTTATATTAAATTATATATTATTATTTTGAACTTTTATTATTTCTAATAATTTAGTGCGATATACCTAACATATCCAATCAATAAACCCTAAAATCTCAAATATTAATTTACTATATTATAATAATCCATCTATTATTATCCTTAGTATTTTTATTTATTTTATAATTTTCATGTTTTCAAAATCAGTAAATCAATAATTTATCAATAATTAGAAGAATAAAAAATATTAAAAAATTGTTTAGTAATATTTATTAATCAATCATTTTTGTATAAATTTTAAGTGAATTCATTATAAATACAAAAAATATATATATATTTCTTATTATACAATTAGAATTTAATTTATTATTTTAAGAATAAATATTGTAATTTTTAATTGTTTATGTTGTTTTTCTTGTGATTTTTTATATATCCTTTTTTTTTTCTTTTGAAGAAAGACAGTTTTGAGTGGACGGAAGAAGCAAAGAAAGCTTTCGAAGATTTGAAGAGGGCCATGACACAAACCCCTATGTTGGCTTTGCCCGATTTTGAAAAGCCATTCGAGATCTATACCGATGCGAGTGGAGAAGGGATTGGGGCAGTCTTGGTACAAGAGAAAAGGCCTCTGGCGTTTGTTTCTAAGGCTTTAGGGTCAATGAAGAAGGCTTGGAGTACTTATGCTAGGGAGATGTTAGCAGTGGTGCACGCGGTAAAGGTGTGGAGACCTTATTTATTGGGCAGAAAATTCACCATTATCACCGATCAACAAGCTTTGAGGCACTTGTTAGAGCAGAAAATTATAACCCCGAAGCAGTAGAAGTTTTTAGTTAAGCTTATTGGGTTTGAGTATGATATTGTCTACCAACCTGGGAAGGAAAACAAAGTAGCCGATGCCTTATCCAGAAAATAGGGTAGTTCAATATTGTGGTCTGTGTATGCAGACGATGAGGCAAGATTATTAGCACCTAGTGGAGCCGAATGGCATGTTTGGGATCAAATTAAGGAGGCCATGCAATTTGATGCTTGAACAGTGGAGTTTCGTAAGAAGTTGGAGGACCACGAGGGTTGTGTAGAGAGATTTCGCTATAAAAATGGGCTATTGTACTATAAAAACTATGTATATGTACCGAGGGTACCAGGGTTGAAAGAAAAGATTTTAGCTCATTTCCACAATAGCAAAGAAAAAGGTCATTCGGGGTGGTTGCACACTTATATAAGGATCAAACACTTTTTCTATTGGGAGGGCCTTAAAAATGAAGTGAAGAAATTAGTGGCCGAGTGTGATATTTGTCAAAAAGTGAAGTATGACTAGAGGCGCCCTATGGGGTTGTTGCAACCATTATCGATACCGGAGAAAATTTGGGAGGACTTGACCATGGACTTTGTAGAGCGGTTGCCTAGTAGTGGTAGTTACAAGTCAATTCTGGTCGTGGTGGATAGGTTGAGCAAGGGTGCCTATTTTATTCCACTCAGACATCCTTTCACCGCTAGTAGTGTGGCTAAGGCATTTGTGGATAATGTGGTGAAATTGCATGGGATTCCGAGGAGTATCGTGACTGATCAAGGGAAATTATTTATGAGTTCTTTTTGGCAGGAATTATTTACTTTGCAGGGTAGCAAGTTGAAGGCAAGTTCATTCTACCATCCGTAGACTGACGGACAGACGGAGGTGGTAAATTGGAGTCTTGAGTAGTACCAAGGTGCTACTGTCACGAGGAGCAAAAGAGATGGAAAGAGTGCATTTCATGGACTGAGTACTAGTACAACACGTCACATCATGCTTCAATTAACATGAGTCCATTTGAAGTAATGTATGAGCGACTGCCACCGATGCTAAGCACTTATGAGAAAGGAACGGCTCAAAATGAAGAAGTCAAGAGAGAGTTTATGGCTAGAGACGAGGTTGTAGCTAAGGTGAAGAATGAGCTTGAGAAGGCTCAAGGGAGAATGAAGAAGTATTATGACCAAGGCAGAAGAGACGTATTTTTTGAACATAAAGATTTCGTGTATCTTAAACTTCGACCGTACCGGCAGAAATCTCTAAAGAAAAAGTTCAATGTGAAATTGTCGCAACGGTATTATGGGCCTTTTAAGGTGTTAGAGCGGATAGGTGAGGTGGCTATAAGTTGGCGTTGCCGTCTACTTCTAGATTGCATCCAATGTTCTATGTTACCATGTTGAAAAAGAGAGTGGGAAACCCGAGTCTCATTTCAAGTGATTTACCTGCATTTGATACAGGGGGTAACTTGCTGATACGGCCTATAACAGCTCTCCGATATCGCAATTAGAAGAAGGGACATGGTATGACAAAGGTGCGGCAGGTTCCGATTCAATAGCAAGGGGTCCTTACAGAAGAGGCTACTTGGGAAGACTATGACGAGATGTAGAACGTTTTCCAGATTTTTCCCTTGAGGATAAGGGCATTCTTGAAGAACGGGGGAATGTTGAGACCGTTAGAAAATCTAAAAGAATTATGGAACTGCGGTCAGAAACAGCGATCCAAACCGCAGATTGATGGTAGGTTCTTGAATTATAAGGAAATTGATACTATTTTGAAAAGGACTTTAAACTATTTCTTTTATTTTTATTTTAGTTATATTGTTTTATTTATGATTTAGACTATTTTCCTATTTTAAACTAATCCTATCATAGTCAGGATAGAAGATTAATTCTAGTATAAATAGAATTATATTTTTTAGGGTTGTTATCTTTTGAATGTTTTATCAATAAAATTGACCCAATTAGGGTTCATCTTGTTTCTTTTGAATTCAGCTTTTCTCAGTTAATTGCTTAGAATAGCATGGGCTAGGGTTAGGTAAATTCGGTTATCTGATTCTAAAGAATCAATCGCTCAATTCTGTAAGTGGTTTGATTCAAATCTATCTAACTTTTGGTACAAGTTAGGGCTTGTTGTTGGATCCTAATCAAAGTCCTCAACAGAATCCTAGACAACTAAACAATACAAAGGAAATGTCGTTTTGATATAGAATAATGCTAACCTAACTCAAAATCCTAACATAGTTACTGAAGCCGTAAACGTAGTTACCAAAGTAGTAAATATAGTTACCATAACCGCAAACGTAGTTACAAACCAAATTTTGAAGAAATCATTAAATAGTTACCTAAGCCGTAAATGTAGTTACCATAGCCATAAATGTAGTTACAAGCAAATTTTTGAAGAAACTATGAAACAGTTACCGAAGCCGTAAATATAGTTACCAAAGTCGTAAACGTAGTTACTTTAGCCGTAAATGTAGTTATAAACAAAATTTTGAAGAAAACATGAAATAGTTACATAAACCGCAAACGTAGTTACCAAATCCATAAATGTAGTTACCATAGCCGTAAACATAGTTACAAACAAAATTTTGAAGAAAACATTAAGAGTTACTGATGCCGTAAATGGAGTTACCAAAACAGTCAACATAGTTACCATGAAAAAAATATATATATATATATATATATATTCTGATTAAACATTATTTTTCTATATTATTTTTTTCAGATTAAATAATTTTTTATTATTTTATCTTATTTTTCGTTATTTTAATTATTAATAAAATTAATATAATAAATATATATTATTTTTTTAATAAAAAACAGGGAATAGCCGGTTGATTCCCTTGAAACCATCACTTTTTTAATTTGCATGATGCTGGGACTTTTAGTCCATGCATAGTAGCCGGCCCCTTTCACTTGCAATCAATAAACGCCATTTCCAAGAAAGTGCTGCCTTTGAAAATTACTTGGAAATTTTGTTTGTCTTCCCATTAAAATCTTAAAAGCATTGTCTTTGCTAATGTAAATTTTGCATTGTTCTATCAATTCTTGAAATTTTGCTTTTCGTTATTATGTTTGGGAACAAACGTGCTCTTGATTTTCCATCATCGTCTTCCGGTCAATGGAAATACGATGTGTTTTGGAGTTTTAGAGGTAAAGATATTCGTAACACCTTCACAGACCATCTCTATACTGCTTTGGAGCATAAAGGAATAATCACATTTAGAGATGATGAAAGACATGAGAGAGGGAAGGAGATTTCATCAGAACTCCTGGAATCCATTGAGAGTTCGAGATTTTCGATCATTATTATATCGGAAAACTATGCTTCTTCTAAATGGTGTTTGGAGGAACTTGCAAAAATCGTCGCGTGCAAGGATATGAAGGTTCCAAATGTTTTTCCGGTTTTTTACAATGTAGATCCGTCAGATATATGGAATCAGAGAGGAGATTTCAAGACAGCCTTTGACATGAAAAAGATTTCAAGGATAATCTGGAGAAGGTTCAAAGGTGGCGATCAGCTCTCGAGCAAGTTGGCAATCTCTCTGGATGGCACTTAATTGACGGCAGGTACCATCAATTCTCCTTAATCTGATTGCTTTTCTTAACTTTGAATTCGTATATCTTCTATAATTATATTTTTCACATCTTAATTTACAAGCTTTTCTAATTTTGAGGCTTAAACAGACCATGTCTCTCACGCCTCACACATATTCATCAGTAGATGATTAAACTGAAAAGAAATAGTAAGTGTTGATATCAATAATTCTAAACAGTAAACACCACTAAAACTTAATTAAGAAATTAAAATATTTCTTGTTTGGTTTTACATAGTTATGGTTCTTGTACGTATTTCTCAGGTCTGAAGCGAGATTCATTACATATATCGTTGACACAATTTGGAAGAGCTTGAATATAAACTCAAATGTTGCAGAGGACTGTGTTGGAATAGTTTCTTCTGTGGAGAAAATTTATGAGCTTTTAGAACCTGGGTCAAATGATACTCGCTTCATCGGGATTTGGGTAATGGGAGGTGTAGGTAAAATTACACTGGCTAGAGTTGTATTTGACAGTCTTTCACATAAATATAAATACAACGGTATGTGCTTTCTAGTCCATGTTAGAGAAGTCTCTGAACGAAGGGGTCTTACCCATTTACAAGAAATGCTTCTTTCCAAACAAATCAAATTTGCAAATATGTGATCCTTATGAAGGAATCAATCACATTAAAAGTTGGTTATGTCATAAAAGGGTCCTTCTTGTTCTTGATGATGTCAATCAATTAGAACAATTAGAAAAATTGGCTGGAAAGCATAATTGGTTTGGTTCTGGGAGTAGAATTATTGTTACAGCTAGAGATAAACATGTGCTTATTAGCCATGGAATTTGTAGTATATATGAGCTTCAAGGATTGGAAGATGATGATGCTCTCCAGCTCTTTCATATGAAAGCATTCAAACACGAGCAACCCACAGATGATCATGTTGAGCTGTCAGAGGAAATTGTACAATATGTATAAGGGCTTCCATTAGCTCTTGTACTTTTTAGGATCCTCTTTGTGTAGTAGAAGTGTCGAAGAATGGAAAAGTGCATTGAATAGACTAAGACAAGTTCCCAATAAAAATATTTTGAAACAGCTTCGAATAAGTTACGATGGACTTGAGGAAATTGAGAAAAAATTATTCTTAGATATTGCATATTTCTTCAAAGGGAAAAATAAAGATCGGGTTATATAAATACTAGATAGTTGTGATTTTCATTCAACTTTCGGAACAAGGGTGCTCATTGATAGATCCCTTATAACAACTTCATACTATAATAAGCTTGACATACATGATTTGCTACAAGAAATGAATTAGGAAATTGTTCGGGAACAACATCCTAACAATTGTGGCAGATGAAGTAGATTATGGCTGTTTGAGGATGTTTACCTTGTGTTGACAGAGAATAAGGTAATATATTGTTTCAATATATATATATATATATATATATAATTTCAATTAAATGAAACACTTTTACGGTTTTTATTCACTGTTCTATATATTATATTCATTATCACATTCTCGTTTCTTATTTATTAGGGTACATATGAAGTGGAAGGTATAATGCTTAACAAATATAAAAAACAAATTCCTTACTTGGATGGTAAATCCTTTTCAAGCATGAGCTAACTAAGGCTGCTCAAAATAAAAAATGTTGATCTTTCTAAAGACTTGGTATACCTCTCAGATGATTTGCGATTTCTCAAATGGGATGGATACCCTTCAAATTCTTTGCCGTCAACGTTCCAGGCGATTAAACTTTTTGAAATCAACCTCTATCTTAGCAAGATAAAATACCTTTGGAAGGGCTTGAAGGTATTATTTATATCTTAATTTCATTGGGTACATTGCAAAGTTCATGGAATTGAAGCAATTTTTAATAATTAATCTAATTAACTTTTTTTCTAACAGACTTTTGAGAAGTTGAAAAACATTAAGCTCAGTTACTCACACAACCTTATCGAAACCCCAGACTTTACAAGGGTTCCATACCTTGAGACGTTGAATCTTGAAGGTTGTTCAAGATTGCGTGAGTTGCACAAGTCAGTTGGATCTCTACAGCGGCTTTTTATGTTAAATTTAAGAGGCTGCAAGAATCTTGAGAGTTTTCCAAGCAACATTTGTGGTTTGAAATATTGTTTGAGGACTCTGAATCTCGGTTACTGTTCAAAACTAGACAAACTTCCTCAAAACTTGGAGGTACTTGAGTGTTTGGAGGAGCTAAATGCCAGTGGGACTTCAATAAGACAAGTACCATCCTCCATCGTGAAGTTGACCAAACTTCAACAACTGTCTTTCCGTGACTGTAGAGATCAACCATCCCAAACCTTGATGTCTTTTCTCTGGTCATATATGCTCCCTCAATCAAGAAATGAAAGTTCCATGTGTTTACGGTTGCCTTCTCTCGCAGGTCTTCACTCTCTGAAGAGTTTGGTTCTTAGTGGCTGCAATTTATCGGAAGGAACACTTCCCAATGATCTTGACTCTTTAGCCTCATTAGAACAATTAGATTTAAGCAGAAACAATTTTGTTAACCTACCAGAAAGCATCAGTCGGCTACCTAAACTTGAAATTCTTTGCTTAGGTGAATGCGATAGACTTCGGTCATTACCAGAGCTTCCAGGAGCAGTATATTTTGTAGGGACAGAACATTGTTCTTCGTTAGAATTCATATCATGGAGTACACTAAAGAAACTAAGCACTTCAAGAAACATTGTACTACTGCACCTTTTCAATTGCTTCAAACTGGTAGAGAATCAGGAATGGGAAAATAGCTTGCCTGTAATGTTGCTGAAACTCCACCTTCGGGTATGTATCTCTTTCTTTTTCCCAATTTTTTTCTGATTAGTAATTGCAACTACTATTGTTATTATCATTATTGTTACGTTATTACAAGTGTCTCATGAACTGATTACATATTTAAGACTATACAAAGTCAATAAAGGTAATTAATTCCAGGAAAAAAAAAAAAAAAAAAATTAGTGGGCAAGGTATTAATTAATAGAATTTTGTAAGCGATGGAGGCTTTTGGTCTTACAGGAAAATTTTCAAATTTTAAGAAATATGGTCTATATAGATATTTTTTTTGTAGTCTTATGATATGAATACCATTTGGATCTTGGTTCTTTCTATTTACAGAAGATAATTTATTTTCAATTTTTTATATGCTAATAAAATTGAATATTAGTTACAGCTGATCCTATTACATTACAGTAACTCTCATTCAAATCTGTTGGATTTCATATTTGTCTTCCCGGAAGTGAAATTCCAGCGGCATTTAAGCATCGGAGTACTGAAGGGTCAAAAATAGAAGTGGAGGGTGGACGGGACGGGACGCCCCCAAATTCCTCCTATTCTTCTATATATATATTTTAAATTTTGTATTTTAATTTATAATGAATTTTGTGTTTTTTGATAATGTAATTTTTAGTTAAACAAGGAAAATGGGGAAACGGGAAAAACAGAAGAGAAAACGGGAAAAAACGAGAAAAATGGAGAAATCTCCCCCCAAAACTCCCGCATCTCCATTTTTCCCAATTGGGGGGGGGGGGGGCCGGTGTTGGGGTGGGTGTTGGGGTGGGGTTTGGAAAGTGGAGATAGGGATGAAGGGATCTATATCCATCTCCATTTCCCAAATGCTTATCCCTAAAATTTGTTTTTTTTTCTAATTTCAATATTTTACTTAAATATTGATTTAATATATATAATTAATGAAAAAAAAAAATAGAGTTCTAAAATCATGTATATTTTAATCATTGTAACTGATTTCAACAATTTTATAATAAAATTACCAAACATAGTATACTGCTTTTGAGCTATACAGTAGTTTAAAAAATACAATTAACCAAACATTTGTTACTTAACTTTATAGCTGATTTTTTCCTTTTAACAGTGATTATTATAAAAGTTACATCAATACAAAACTGACGCTAGGTAAAATAAATTCATTTTCTAACTATTGTACAGTACAAATAGTTTGAATTACTGGTGAGTTAAAAGAATCAGGGCCGTAGATTTTTTATACCTATTTTGTTGCATTTTTAGATTTAAAAACAGAATTACCGATGAGTTGAAAGAATCAGGACCGTAGATTTTAAATACCTTTTTTGTCGCATTTTTAGATTTAAAAACATATTTGGTTCCGTATTTGCATTGCACCAAGAGCTTGCAAGCGTCTCAAGTGCCAATCGTCATTAACAAAACTGCATTTAGTTATTTTTTTAATTTAAAATAACTTTTAAAAATAAGATGCAGTTTTGAATTAATTTACATTTCAAACGAAATTTTCTTTTCAAAATTCATATTAGTTATTATGAAAATAGAAAATAAAAAATAAAAAATTATTTGAATCGTAAAATAAATTTATCCTTATAAACATAGATACAAATACAATAAACTTTTAAACATATAAGATAAATCATATTCCTAAATTATGAAAATAGAACTTTTATTGATCAAATGAGATATGATTTCTGTTATTTAAAGCTTAGTACAATTTGTTTAAATGTTGAGATAAAACTAGATTAATTTCGAACTAAGTTTTTCTTCATTATAAATTTATAATAATTGTAATAATAATTGTATGTTGTAATTCATGATAGTACATGGGAGATTATGGTTGCTTTTAAACTAGTTCAACACTTCAATTATTGCTCGAGCTTGGACGTTTTTGACCCAACCAAAAATACATATAATCAATGAAACATTGCAACACGAAAAAAATGCTATACTTTTATAAAAATCTGAACATAATCCAAGTCATTCAGAGACTCATGCAATTCTTGAGAGAGCGAGAGAATACATAATACATTCATAGCTTCATCAAGTTATAAGGTACCTTCCTTACCAATATCAAAGAAATTCAATTTTACAAATGGCAGAACCCTGAAAACTCCATTGCCGGATCTTCATTACTTTCCTTCACTGACTCTAATCTCTAACTCTACTCGATTTCTCCATTTTTAAGCGGAAAACACTATTGGACGTATTAGAGGTCTAGTTGGATTATAATTCTGTAAATATTCAGATTTGCTTTCCTTAACAGTTTAAGTTACTTGCTTTACTTGGACATATCAATTTAGGAAATAGCTACTTTACTTGTACATATAAGTTTAGGAAATAGCTTTTATCTTCGGTTGCTTAACCTGGTAGGATTCAAAGACTTGCTGTATATATTGATATATATATTGATATATTATTCAATGAAAAGGTGGGTGAGAATTTAACATCAAAAACTGATTCAAGTTTATATGGTATCAGAGCATCGATTCTGCTCCTGAATTTTTCTTCTTCTTCTTCCTTCCCCGCTCTAATCAATGACAATAATCACTTCAGACCCCACACCTACCAATAACTCATCCACTTCAACCCCAACGATCATCAATGTCACACCGTCAACATCAACAGCACTCTGTTCGACTGAATTTCATCTCATCACCATCAACATATCAGCCCAGGCTCCACTCAAGCTAACAGCCAGCAACTATATGTCTTGTAAAATTCAATTCCAAACTCTCTTCATTGGTAATGATCCTCTTGGATATATCGATGGGTCAAAGCCTTGTACACCGGCCACCATAACTGTCAATGACGTAGAGATCCGGAATCCAGCGTTTAATATCTGGACTTGCCAAGAACAGTTCATTCTAAATGCAATCATTGGTTCCTTGACGCCAACCATTATCTCTTTTGTTGCCAGAGCCAAAACGTTAATGGAAGCATGGACCATCCTTGCCAACACATATGTCAAACCATCCCGTGGATGCATACTACAAATCAAGGCACTTCTCAAACACTCCAATAAAGGTACACAAAACATCACTGATTTTCTTCATTCTCTTAAAGCACATGCATATGAACTTGCTCTCCTTGGTGCTCTGGTCAACGATGAGGATCTTACTGAAAAGATCCTGGATGAACTTAATGATGACTATAAGGAGTTAGTTCGTGCGGTTCAAGCCCGGGACAATCCCATTACTTATGATAAACTCCATGAAAAGCTGTTGTCGTTTGAGGCTTCTCTTCAGAACAACAAGAGGGAAACTATCACTTTTCCAGCCACATCCAATGTCGTCAATAAATCCTCCAACAACCATTGGAGTCAACAGCCCTCCAACAACACCAATTGGCGTCCACCACATACCAACAACTCGGGCTGGCGCCCGTCACCCAATACAGTCGGACGGCCTCCATCTCCACACAACACCGGCTCCTCATACCGTGGTAATCAGTCTTCCCCGCGACCATACTTGGGTCGCTGTTAGATGTGTGGCATTCAAGGTCACTCGGCCAAGCGGTGTACCTCCTTTCAGATGGTTCCAATTCAGTCTCCAGGAACAAACCCTACACCACAGCAACATTCCTCCCCACCACCGTGGCAACCACGAGCTCACTTTACTGCCAACACCTCTCCCAACAATCCGGCATGGCTACTTAACAGTGGTGCCTCGCATCATGTCACTGCCGACTTGAGCAATCTCTCTTTGCATGCACCCTACAATGGCCCTGACGATGTCATGATTGGTGATGGTACAGGCCTTTCCATAGCGCACACTGGTTCCACATCTCTTCACACCTATAATAAAACTTTCACTTTGAATGATGTTCTTTATGTTCCTGACATGAAAAAGAACTTAATATCTATCTCTCAGTTTTGCACCACTAATAATGTATCAGTTGAGTTCTTATCGTCTTGTTTTTTTGTGAAGGATCTTCGTACGGAGGCAATTCTTCTGAAAGGCACAACCAAGGATGGCGTCTATGAGTGGCCAACGGTCAAACCCAAGTCTTCTCCCATCTTAGCTTTCTCAGGCACAAGAACCACATCATCAAACTGGCATCATAAATTAGGTCATCCGGCTTATCCAATTTACAGCATGTTATTTCTAATTTTAGATTAAATTTGTCTTCTCCTATGTCCAAGGAAACTTTATGTCATGCCTGCCAATGCAATAAAAGTCACAAGCATCCTTTTTCTTCATCTTCTCTTGTCTCTTCTTTACCTTTGGAAATCGTATTTTTTGATGGTGGACCTCACCGGTTATTTCCCATGATGGTTTTAAATATTATGTAATATTTATAGGTCACTTTACCAAGTATATCTGGTTTTATCCCCTACGAAAAAAATCTAAGGTTAAACAAACTTTCATTCGTTTTAAAGCCATTGTGAAAAACTTTTTTAAAAACAAAATCACCATTTTTTACTCTGACAATGGCAGGAAATATGTCTCTAAAAGATTATTTTTCAGAAAATGGTATTTATCATCTCACAACACCTCCACATACTCCTGAGCACAATAGGTACTCAAAGAGACATCACCATCACATTGTCAAAACTGGTCTCACACTAATGACCCACGCTTCTCTTCCCTTAGAATTTTGGACAAACGCCTTCGCCACAGCTGTCTATCTAATTAATAGGATGCCCACCAAAACACTTTCCCTTGTGTCTCCATATGCAAAAAAATTTGACACTATGCCTAATTACTCTAAACTCAAAATTTTTGGTTGTTTGTGTTACCTATGGCTTCGGCCATACTCGTCTCACAAGCTTGCTCCACGCTCTAAGTCTTGTGTTTTTCTTGGATACTCGTTATCTCAATGTGCTTACCTATGTCTTGATCTGTCTAGCTCTAGACTATATGTCTCCCGTCATGTTCAGTTTGTCGAGTCTGTATTTCCATTCCAAACACTACACACTGGGTCCAACCGTCCAGTTTCCACCACCTTAGAGTCATGGAATCCGCTAACCTTTACTGTTAGGGTTCCAGATCCGAGTTAGTCGACACCCCCCTTGGTTGTGCCTCTGCCAGATTTGCCACCATCCATTGACTCCTCTACATCAATACAAGCTGAAGTTCACCAGGTTCCCTTCACACCGGTCACTGCTGCACCTGAAGAAGAGTCCGTTGCAGCTGCTACACCAGGCCATTATTCCACTGTCATCATCCCAGCTTGTACACCGACAACTGCTAGCTCTACATCAGAATCAGTCCTACCGTCCCTGTCGACTTCTTCGCATCAAACATTCCCTCCAAACACAGCTCCTATGACATCAACCCAGCATCACATGGTCACCCGATCCAAGAACAACATTCACAAACCATTGCAAAAACTCAATCTTCATGCTCAGTTCCACAAATTAGTTGAATCCGAACCTACTACCGTAGCTCAAGCATTGAAAGATCCAAATTAGAGAACAGCCATGTCAGAGGAATGTGATGCACTGATAAAAAATGGAACTTGGGAGCTGGCCTAGCCAAACGCAAACACTAACGTCATTGGCTGCAAGTGGATTTTTCGAATCAAACAAAAATCCAACGGAACTATTGACAGGTTCAAAGCTCGCTTAGTTGCAAAAGGCTTCAACCAAAGGCCTGGAGTCGACTACTTCGAAACGTTCGATCTGGTTATAAAACCCACAACAGTCCGTCTAGTCCTCAGCATTACGGTGAGTCAAGGCTGGTCTATCCGTCAACTGGACGTCAATAATGCCTTCCTACAGGGTTGACTTACTAAAGAGGTCTATATGACTCAACCTCCAGGCTTCATTAACTCGGACCATCTAACTCATGTATGTAAGCTTCGCAAAGCTATCTATGGACTCAAACAAGCACAGCATGCATGGTACCATGAGTTGCACCAATTCCTCAATACATCTGGGTTCCAAAATTCCTATACAGACACTTCCCTGTTTGTTCTCAAAACCGGTGGTACTCTTCTATATCTTCTAATATATGTTGATGACATCATACTTACAAGTAACAGTGCAGCTCAAGTCAATCAGTTTGTTGACACTCTTGCTCGGAGATTCTCACTGAAAGATCTTGGTCCTCTATCATTCTTCCTTGGAGTTAAAGTGCTTCCATACAAGAGCGGGATTTTACTGTCACAAAAGCGTTATATTATGGACTTTCTTGCTCGCACAAACATATCAGGTGCCAAACCGGTTCAAACTCCACTACCTACGAGTCCCCCGATCAGCTTACACTCGGGCACACCTCTTGGTGACCAGACCACTTATCGAACGGTAGTTGGAAGTTTTCAGTACCTATCACTCACTCGTCCTAACATCTTCTATACGGTTAACAAATTGTCTCAGTTCATGCATTAACCGTCGACTGATCACTGGGAGCTAGTCAAACGGGTACTGAGGTACTTATGTGGCACCTTAGATGAATGTATTCTACTCTCTCGTGATTCCCCAATCTCTCTTCATGCCTTCTCTAATGCGGATTGGGCTGGAAATAAGGATGATTACTCATCCACCAGTGCTTACATTGTTTACCTTGGGCGTAATCCAATCTCTTAGAGTTCGAAGAAACAACACACTATTGCACACTCATCAACAGAGGCTGAGTATCGCATTGTCGTGTCCACTGCTGCTGAACTCAATTGGGTGTGTTTTCTCTTAACGGATCTTGGTTTTACACTGTCGACAGTTCTGATCATTTATTGTGACAATGTTGGCACCACTCAGCTATGTTCTAATCTGATCTTTCACTCACAAATGAAACATGTTGCAATAGATTTTCATTTCATCAAGGACCAAGTTCAATCAGGGTCGCTATGGGTGTCTCATGTGTCGTCAAAGGATCAGCTTGCAGATGCTCTTACAAAGCCACTTCCGCGGTCAAACTTTCAGACAATCAAAGCCAAGATTGGCCTCTCTAGTCGAGGCCTATCTTGAGGGGGCATATTGGACGTATTAGAGGTCTAGTTGGGTTATAATTCTGTAAATATTTAGATTTGCTTTCCTTAACAATTTAAGTTACTTGCTTTACTTGTACATATCAGTTTAGGAAATAGTTGTTTTACTTGTACATATTAGTTTAGGAAATAGCTTTTATCTTCGGTTGCTTAACCTGGTAGGATTCAAAGACTTGCTGTATATATTGATATATTATTCAATAAAAAGGTGGGTGAGAATTTAACACCAAAAACTGATTCAAGTTTATAAACACTAGGTAAAGCGGTTTTATCTTTCAATGAGATATTTCGTCCATTGAAATTCACTCTAACACCACTAGAGAAATTAGAATAAAAGAAACATGAAGATAAACTATGGAGGCAATTCCATTTAAGTTTAAGAAATTTAAACATCGGAGAAACCACTAGTGGAACCTTGAGACCAAAAAGGGTATTATATAACTTGAAAAGTTAACAAGACAATGCACTTGCACACAGAAGCTATAGCTCTTCTAGGTTTTTATAAGATGCACTAAGAGAGCAATGTAATAAATTGAGCATAATTAGACTCACCGGACCATATTTGTTAATCAAACATGGAAATGATTTCTTAGGAGCATTTTGCCAAGTATGCATTCCAACCTTAAAGGCGATATTCACGAACTGTCTCTGCAGGGTCTGCTGCCTTTATGAATCCACGACCCACAATTATGATATCACTACCCCTTTCATTGATGACCTGGAAAATCGTTTGTCTCACAAGTTATTAAACTGCAACGACATCAATCAACAAGAATATACTGCCAGCATTCAGTTTGAGTGCATGAAAAATCTAAATTATTTAGCTAGCAAGGGTAATCTTAATAGAAGAGTATGTGTTTCAAAACAGGGCCATGCATGATCCCCTGCCCTGTATTGCCTTCATCATAGTCAGCTAGTTGCTCATAATTTAAGATTGCATGTTTTTTTATTTGATGCAGCAAGATGAGAAAAGATTTGCTTGAGAACATTGAAAAACCAAAGCACATTACTTCATGAGGTTACTCATTGGGCAGAGAAGGGACTAACCCTAACATAACCCATCCCAACCCAACCCACAACTGGCTCCTTATTCTATTTGTTTTTGTTTGATAGACCACTGTCTTTATGATATTGGTTGAAAACACAACACCATTTTAACAAATCATTATTGGCAAAAAACCCAAAAAGGTGACATTATCAAGTATCATAGGTTAAATATACACAAATTTGTTTCAAATGGTCATGGATTTGTAGAGCAAGTACATATTAAATTAGGATTAATATGATAAGGTTCAGTAAACTGAAAAAGATCAAGTAGGTGAAAAGAAAAACAAAAAAGTCATGCCAATTTATAAAACTATGTAAATTATTATACATGTTCCCATATTTGTTTTCACTTCTCAAGCCTACCTAGAAATAAGATTTCAAGTCAAAATGTTGTGAATCTACCACTAAAAGAAAGACTTAAAGTCACCATTAACTGAATGGAATACACAGTGAGCTAAGGTATATTCAATAAAGATAAGCATGACAGATGGAATGTTACGAAATATATAAAAGGAATTCCAAATAGAGATCTGGTGAGCACAAACAATGCTTACTGAATAAGGAGTGTTATACTGCCGGCCTAGATTATCACCACCCTTTACCAACTGAACTCCAGGCGTTGCCTAAATAAATGCTGGATTGACTGGTGCCCCTGGCCATGACGCTGGATTAACTGAGATGAATCCAACGACAAAATCAGAATGTTCCTCTGCAATTTTCACAGCTGCAGCTGTGTAGTCTCCCGTTGCTAGGTTACCAGCTGAACTCATTTCAGCAAATAGCAACAGTCCCCTCCCATGAGGCAAACCCTGATTACAGGAAGTGTAAAAAATAGCTTTAGAAAAGGATTAGTCAAACTCTTACTACAAGTCAGCTAAGTTATGTTGAAATGTTAATGCTAACCTTCAATTTCATTCCATCCACAATTCCTGGTCCAGAGATTATGTGAGCATTAACAATATCAACCCAATCCAATATATGAAATATACCTCTACGACAAACAAGCCAAGAGCTCCTCAGGCAAAGACAAGGATATTTAAAGAAATCTGGAAAAGGAAAGGAAGGTACGAGAGTCTTACCCTTCATACTACATAGTCACTGTATTACCAATGTCAGCAAACTTACGATCTTCAAAAATTAGGAAATTACGCTTTTCTGCAATCTTCAGGAGAATACTTAACATTTAGCTTTAACTGGAATATAGATGTGATACATTTATTGCCCAGGCAGAATTTCAGGGATGTACCGCTCAAAGTTTGGAACCAAAATCTAGAGTGAAATCAGGCAATATATCAACATGGGCTTTCAATAAACAGATCTCTGGCCCAACCTACATTAAAATTAAAAACAAAATCAGAAACAAAAATTCCATTTCTTTCTAATAAAAAACAGATTATCAAACTCTATTGCGATCATGAACCTAGTGGCCCACATTCTTGTAAATGAGGACCACATGTGGGCCACAAGGGCACAAGGGCAAAAGCGAGGGAAGAGCTTGACAATATCATTATAAAAATACGGTACAGCATTAAATGACAATAAATAAATAATAAAAAATAAAAATGAAAACAGCTTCAAATCCATGTCTTCTACAATGAAGTGATGAGAAAATGACAAAGCACCAACATCTTATTTTGTCTTCTTCCAACTGTTTCCTTTAGATTCATGCTTGAGAATTTTCTATACTTTCGTGCCTTAATGATAAACCCAACCCTAAAGGGGATTAGGCTACATCTTTACCCATATATACCTATCAGAAAGAGAGATGAATGCACTGTAGTCAGCCTTGTTAGAACACACAAAGTTTCGTTTACTTTTACGTTGTTCTTCCTCTACTTAGCATGTTTTTACATCTCATCTTGAACGCATTTGCAGATGAGTTTGTTAGTACGTAGGAGAAAATGTGTCTAAATGGTACAAGCAGTTTACAAATCTATCCACCAGTTAAAACTATTCTCCTCTACAAAACAGAAGAGAAAAAAAAAAAGTTAAACCATCATGGAACAGAGATTTCTGAAGCAAGCCTTCAAAGAAAGGCTTCAACAACAAAGAATTTTTTGAATCATTATGATATAGATGAGCAACTTCTATAGAAGTTACTGTGATGTAGGACGCTTCTAGAATCCCGAGAAAGGGGCAACCGATGGTGGATTTGGACTCATAATATTTCGTTTTCCCAAATTCAATAGGTTTGGCCACTGATTTTGTGTTTTTACCTTTTTAAGCAGTATTTTCAAATCTTAATATTATTTTAGTAAGGATTTTTGTTTGTAGTATGATTTGTTTTGTTGAGTTCGATTGGGAAAGTTCTTTTCGAATCTTAACTACGTTAGAATATCTATCTAATGCTTTACTAAATTATCTGATGAGTTATCATCTAGGTTAGTTAGTAACAGAGCTTTGCATTAACATATCTCCCTTTCCTCTTTCAAAAAATGCAAAACTTATCTGATGCAGCATGATAGGTGTGAACAAGCCCTGTTGATTCTGGGAATACCCAGGACTATGAACACATTGCTAACTCGTTGATTCATATAAATACCGAGAAAGCAAACACAAGAAATTTCATAACTGAAATTTTATTAAGCAAACATCAGTTGGTATCAGAGCCGTGTTCGTTCGGGACGACATCATCATGCCGCCGAGAAGACGACCAGACCAGATTCCTGTAGACCTAGCCATCGAACGTGACCGTGTGATACAGTTGGAGCGACAGGTGGAGCAATTAACGGCGCAACTTGCGGCGTCAAGAGCCAACCAAAACCCGTTTCATGCCTTACATCCTGAGACAAGTAGTGACGAAGTGGAAGGGGATCCGCAACCACGACGTCGACAGAGAGCGCCTGTAACTGATGACAGGGTTGATGACAGAACTGAAGATGTCAGGCGATGGGAGTCAGGGATGCGGACTGAGGTTCCGGAATTCCGTGGAAGCATGCAGCCAGAAGAGTTTCTGGAATGGATTGGAATCGCTGACGAGATTCTGGAATTCAAAAGAGTTCCTGCGAATGAGAGGGTGGCATTGGTGGCCACGAGGTTTCGGGGTAGAGCCGCGGCTTGGTGGCAACAATTTAAACTCGCTAGGAATCGCGCTGGAAAACCCAAACTTTCTGACTGGGAGAAGATGAAACAAAAGTTGCGTAAAGAGTTTCTACCTCACAATTTTACGAGATTGATGTACCAGAGGTTGCAGAATCTGCGTCAAGGTATGAGGTCTGTTGATGAATATACAACCGAGTTCTATGAGTTGTTGGTGCGAAACGATATAGAGGAGACACAAGATCAGTTGGTGTCGCGCTACTGTGGTGGGTTGCGTACACAAATCCTTGATATGGTTAATCTTTTCGATCCCGTGACAGTAACTGAGGCGCATCAGAGGGCTTTACAATTGGAGAAGACATTGTCGCGAAAATCTAATAGTGGACAGACGCTGAATTTCGGAGGAGGAATAAGCAGTCGAAACAGAGCAAGTAGTTCCAGTGAAAATACTGGAAGTCGACCAGGTGTTAGTGCTAGCAGTGGTTCATATACTGGTCCACGGAACCCGACAAACAACGTTCAAACTCCCAGGGCAACCACTGGCGGATTTCGGTGTTTTGGATGTGGAGAAACGGGTCACAGGCTGTCTGAGTGTCCAAGACCAGCAAAGAGGGTATTATTTATTGACCCGGCAGAATTTAATGAGGAAGATGCGGAAATAATTGAAGAACCACAATCAGGAGCAGAGGAAGTGAGTGAAGAACTGGTAGATGGTGACACCGGAACGATGTTGATGGTGCGACGTACCTGCTTGGCACCAAGAACTGGAGAAGGAGAGTGGCTGCGAAATAACATATTTCAGTCTACTTGTACCATCCTTGGTAAGGTGTGTCGATTTGTCATAGACGGGGGGAGTTGTGAGAATATTGTGTCAGTCGAAGCGGTACGAAAGTTAGGGGTGACGACAGAAAAACATCCAAAACCATATAGACTAGCTTGGCTGCAAAAGGGGGGCGAGGTGACTGTATCACAGCGGGCGCTAATTTCGTTTTCGATGGGAACCAACTACAAGGATCAGATGTGGTGTGATGTGGTGGACATGGATGCATGTCACTTACTGCTAGGGAGGCCGTGGCAATATGACAGAAAAGTGTATCATGATGGGTTTAAGAATACCTATTCTTTCGTTTTCCATGAAAAAAAAATTGTGCTACTACCGAGCAAACCATCTGAGAAGATTAAGGCGCATAGCGATACTACTAACCTGTTATCATATGCAAAATTCGAGTTGGAGATAAAGGAAGTAGAAACGGTGTATGTGTTAATGGGAAAAGAAACACAGGCTGATATGGAGGTTCCTAGTGCGGCAGCTCCTCTGATTTCGGAGTTTGCTGATGTGTTTCCGGAAGAATTACCTGAAGGACTACCACCTCTACGTGACATTCAACATCATATCGACCTAGAGCCAGGAGCTATGTTGCCAAACAAACCACATTACAGAATGAGTCCCACTGAGCACGAAGAGTTACGAAGGCAGGTTGAGGAGCTTCAGTCAAAGGGGCATATCCGTGAGAGTCTAAGTCCATGTGCTGTTCCCGCCTTGTTAATTCCCAAGAAAGATGGAACATGGAGGATGTGTGTCGACAGTCGCGCAATTAATAAGATCACAGTAAGGTATCGCTTTCCAATTCCGAGACTAGATGATTTGTTAGATCAATTGAGCGGGGCACATGAGTTCACCAAATTGGACCTGAAGAGTGGGTATCATCAGATTCGTATTCGACCTGGGGATGAATGGAAGACAGCGTTCAAGACGCGAGAGGGGTTATATGAATGGCTAGTCATGCCATTTGGGTTGTCAAACGCGCCTAGCACCTTCATGAGAGTGATGAACCAAGCCCTTCGACCATTTATCGGTAAGTTTGTTGTTGTTTACTTCGATGATATCTTAATTTACAGTGCAAACCCCGAGCTGCATCTTCAGCACATTCGGGAAGTGTTATGTGTGTTGCGTAGAGAAAAATTTGTTGCTGCAGCCAAGAAGTGCGTTTTTATGACACCAAAGGTGTTATTTTTGGGATATGTTATTTCTGGAGAGGGTCTACAGGTGGATGAGTCCAAAATAGAGGCATAGAGGCAGTGAGGCAGTGGCCGCAACCGAAAACAATTACTGAGGTACGGAGTTTCCATGGATTGGCATCATTCTACCGCCGGTTCATCCCGCACTTTAGTAGCATTATGGCACCTGTCACTGAGTGTATGAAAGGAGTCAAGTTTCAGTGGACGACCGAAGCTGAAGAAGGTTTTCAGCAAATCAAAGAGAAATTGACAACAGCCCCTATACTCGTTCTACCAGATTTTTCTCAACCGTTCGAGCTGCATAGCGATGCTTCCAAGGTGGGCATCGGAGCTGTTTTGAGTCAAGGTGGGAAACCGGTGGCATATTTCAGTGAGAAACTGTCGGGATCTCGAGTACGTTATAGCACATATGACATAGAATTCTATGCTGTGGTCCAAGCGGTGAAACATTGGCGGCATTACTTATTCCACCGAGAATTCATTCTATACACCGATCATGATTCATTGAGACATCTCCACAGTCAAGAAAAAATTTCTTCCCGGCATGCTTCATGGTCAGCTTACCTTCAACAATTTACATTCGTCCTGAAGCACAAAGCAGGTGTTACGAACCGGGTGGCTGATGCCCTGAGTCGAAGAGTCAATCTGTTATCAACAATGGTTGTCCAGGTTCCAGGTTTTAACTCTTTTCGTGAATTATATGATTCAGATCCACACTTTTCAGAGATAATGGTTGCTGTTCGAGAGAAAAAAAATTCAGAATTTGTATTGGTAGATGGGTTCTTGTTTCGGGGAAATCAACTTTGTATTCCCGAGTGTAGTTTACGTCTGCAAATTATTACGGAAATACATGGGGAGGGTCACGTGGGCAGAGATCGCACGCTTCAGTTAGTTAAGGCATCGTACTTTTGGCCAACAATTCGGAAGGAAGTAGAGAGATATGTGGAACGTTGTCGGATTTGCCAAGTGTCCAAAGGGAAAGCGACTAATGCTGGTTTGTACAGCCCATTACCGATTCCTACTCAACCATGGACGGACTTGAGCATGGATTTTGTTTTGGGACTGCCAAGAACCCAACGTGGATGTGATTCCATCTATGTAGTGGTTGACCGATTTTCCAAGATGGTTCATTTTATCCCGTGCAAAAAAACTACTGATGCTGTCAAGGTCGCCCAATTGTTCTTCCGAGAGATTTATCGCCTTCATGGTTTACCTTCGTCAATTGTTTCTGACCGGGACACTCGATTCCTCAGTCACTTTTGGCGGAGCCTTTGGAAGATGGTCAATACGAGGTTGGATTTTAGCAGTGCATATCACCCGCAAACTGATGGGCAGACGGAGGTGGTGAACCGAGCGCTCGGAGATTTACTGAGATGTCTGGTAGGAGAAAATGTTCGGTCATGGGATCTGAAGTTGAGCCAAGCCGAATTTGCCCACAACCATGTTGTCAATAGGAGTACCGGCTTCAGTCCTTTTCAGGTCGTGTACTCACTGGTTCCTCGAAGCCCTATAGACCTGATTCCTCTACCTAGCAAGACTAGAGTTCATGGGAAAGCTGAAGATTTCGTTCAAGGGTTACATGAGGTTCATAAGCAGGTGCAAGAAAATTTGTTGCAATCGGTAGAGAAATACAAGCTGGCCGCGGACAAGAAAAGGCGTCATTTGGAGTTTGAGGTGGGCGATTTTGTGTGGGCAGTCCTCACAAAGGACAGGTTTGCTGTGGGGGAGTATAACAAACTTGCTGCTAAGAAGATAGGCCCGCTGGAAATTGTGGAAAAAATTAATCCAAATGCGTATCGCCTGAAACTACCCAGCCATATTAGAACTCATAATGTCTTCAATGTCAAGCATTTGATTCCTTTCCATGGCGACTCCTCTGATGATGACACCGCGATAAATTCGAGGACGAATTTTCTCCAACCTGGGGAGAATGATGCGGCGGATCAACTGGCATTAGATTATTTGGAGGGGTGGGATTTGAAACAAACCAAGTAAGGCTAAACCCGGGCGGCGGAATCAGAATGATTTGAAATTTTGACAGCTGATGCGTTTCGGCGTTTCCGGAACTACTACGTAGCTTTGCTGCGTAAGCACGTCCTTTTTTAGGCAAATTCCGTCGTTTAGGCCTTGAAGTTGCAATTTTTGTCGTTTTAGGAAATTTTCTTTTTCGCAATAATTTGAGTTTCCCAATTCCGAATCGACTTCCGTCAATTCTGGAGTGTTTAGGATTCTCAGTAGAATTAGTTTTTGCTTTAATTTCGTTTTTGCCTTTTTTGGTAAATTTCCGTTTTTAAGTCGTTTTTCTTGCTTTCCAAGGAATTCGATTAGGTTTAGGATTTATTTTGCTTTAAATAATGATGTAGGCCGAATTGGCCATTCAGCTTTTGATTTATAAAATTTTAGAGTTTTCTCTAATTAATCCAATTTCGGTATTCATCGAGAATCAACGAATTGAAGCCTAACTTTCCGGTATTTGTGCGCAAATCAACGGAACTTTAGTAGGTTGTTTCTAATCGTTTTACGCAGGTTTTTCTCGACAGAGCTTCCGCTACATCATTATCTATCTAGTTCTATCATAATTCATAAATCACATCAATCAATAAAACCCAAGATTTGTGTGTATATGAGAGATTGAAAAAAAAAAAAAAAAAAAAAAAAAGACCTTGTCAGCAATTTGAATCAACTCAGCAGCAGTAGCAACATCAGCAGCCAAGCACAAATTCGTCTCCTTCCTGACCATAACTTCAAACAGCTTCCTCCCAATCTCATTCTTGACCATTTTAGCCCTCTCCTCATACCTCAAACCCTTAACCCTGACCCTACCAGCAGCCACATTGCCCGGAACTGGCATGGTCACCTTCCTGTTCTCCTCCAGAAACGTCATCAGCGTCTTCTCCATCTTCTCACCCACCTTCCCTCTCTCCCGTAAAATCCTAAACAACTCGCTCAGTTTAATCATCGAATACAACTCGATACCGTTGTTCTTAAGTACCTCCCTCCCGCCGTGCTCTCTGTCGATCAAAACGACGGCGTCCTTAACCACCAGCCCCGCCTCCCTCAGCTGCGCAGCCGTCTCGAGAACCGAAGCGTCGCTAGTGACGAGATCGTCGATGATCAGACAGACGTCATCTCTCTTGAAGGATCCTTCAATGGCCTTGGAGGTGCCGTAGTCCTTAATCTCCTTGTGGCGCATGAGCATGGGGACGTCATTGAAGGTGGAGACGCAGGTGGCAATGGGGAGGGCGGTGTAAGGAACGCCGCAAACGACGTCGTATTTGGTTGAGGAAGGGAGGGAGGAGATTAGGATTTTGGAGATTTGGCGGAGGAGGGAAGGGTAAGAGACAATGAGACGGAGGTCGATGTATGTCGGCGAGGAAATGCCGGATTTGAGCTTGAAGTTGCCGAACTTCACCACCGAGATGTCGTGAAGCTGGAGAATGAGAGACTCCATCCCCGACGACGTCTACATTGGTGCTCTGAATTTTGAGTGAAGAAGAAGATTGAGAATTGAAAAGGGTGAGTAGTATTATAGTGATGAGGTTGTGACAGAAATATGAATCATCACCATCACTATCAGCTGCAATTATGTAAATGCAATTCTCCTAAACAAAACAAATTTTGACTCGAATTCAAACTCACAGAGAAATTTCGTCGTATACATTTAGGTGACAGAGGGGATAGAGGATCAAGCTCTTATGTTTTAAACATATGCATATATACGTGTCAGCCAACGCGATTCATTTTTGTGAAAATGGAAAAAAATACAACATAAATTATAAAGTAAATTGCACATCACATCATCTCTTGGTACATATCGTAATGCAACTCCCTTCCAAGTCTAATGGTTATGATTCGAGTTCCCCCATATGGATTTTATAAATACTTGGGGATTTTTTCCTGAGCACGTGTATTGTCTGATCTTAACATATCTCGACAATAAATTACACCAAACCTTTAATCTTTTAAATTAGGAAACAATTTTATCGAAAATTAACATTCACATTTCTCTATCATTAGTCAAACTTGTCAAAACTTAATTTTTGACCAAATTTGACACTTTGACTATCAAAATGCCAAACTCAAATACATGTAAATCCTACCTAAAGCCAAAAAATAAAAATAAAAAATCATAAAACCATTCGACAAATCATCTTGTGATTTCATGGTAGTGAGGATAGTAAAATTTGTTTCAAAACATCCATAAAATAACATTGATGAATGTGTAGGGATGGAGATCGAAGAAATGAGGATGTATATGGGTTCTTCTATCTCCACATATTTTTTTTTTTTGTTAAAATATTTTATTATGTTTTTTTTAGTTAAGGTTATTTTGGTAATTTTAATTATTATGTCAAGGGCAATTTTATCTTTTTAACAGTAAAAATTGGTCAACAATTAACTTTAACGGATCTTGATTAATGGTAGGAGTCATGGGGAAGGTCAATCTTAAGGGTCGTTTGTTTTTTCCACTTAAAACTTAATGTATCTGAATCATAATTATTAAGTTGTTTTGTTTGTTTTTAATGTAGTCAAACAACTTAAAAATACTACAAAAAAAAAAAAAAAAACAACTTAAAATAAAAAGTAAAAAAATCCTAACTTTTAACTTAATTGTAAATCACTGAATTGCATTAAATGCAATCCAAAATCTTTTCTTCCGATATTATTCCTCATATATAACATATTTCCAATTTCATCATAATTATAATGGTATAGAAATCTTTATTTTAATTTATTAGTTATTTTAAATGGCTTTAAAAATAAAAAAGAATCATAATCACTTCTCATATTGGTGTTTAATATCAATACTTTATTATGATATTATGGTGATGTATTTATATATATATATATATATATATATATATTTAAGTATTTTGTATGAATTTTCCTACTGCCCCTTTTATTTTTATTTTTTAAAAAAAAAAAAAAAAAACCTTTATTTTCTTAGTAAAAATGAAATTTGTTTGTAATCGAAGAAGAAGATCATGATCATATATGTTCCTTTATAATTATTATTTTTGGATTGTTTTTATTCCATATTATATGTATACTTGTTTAACATGAGTATAAATGTAAAATTACTTATTTTCAGACAAATTTACTTTTTAAAAACAAACGTGTTGACAATACAATCAAATGTGAGAAAAAAAAAAAAAACAAATATGTTATTCAGGTTCAGATTTCAGTCTCTATTCAATCTTTAGAAAAATTCAGGATTGTTTAGTCTTCAGTAAAAAACAAAAAACAAAAAAAGACAAACGACCCCTTAGTTTTTGATGTATTTCCACATTTAAAGAAACAAATCTTAAAAGAGTTTTTGTGTAATTTGCTCAAACACAAAATATGGTTTAGGAGAATATTTTTGAATGAGTTGCTTTTCAAATACATACTTGCCAATGGGGAAGGTCAATCTTTGTTTTTCGAATAAAGTGAATTAATTTTACAATGTTTTAAGCAGAATAAATAAATCACATCCGTCAAATACATTTAACATTCCGAACAAAAGACTTGTATTTTAAAATTTTTGAATGACACTCGTATAATAATTTATAATCTAATGTTACTTATTATGGTGAAAATTTAATATTTGTTTCAATTATTTTTAATCTTTTTAAAACTAAAATCGAAATGAAATAAGAAATTTCTGAAAATCAAAATGAAATAAAAAGTATAATTAAACTTTTTTTTTAAAAGAAGCTGACAAATTATGGAACAAAAAGCAACAACAAAAAACAAAAACGTGCAGGAAAAAAATTCTAAACCCAACCCGAATGGACTTGGGCATGCCGACAGAACAAAAAAAAGTTTAATACACAGACGTGCACAGTTATATATCTAGTTGAGTTGGAAGAATCAGGGCCGTTGATATTGGATACCTTTTTTTGTCGCATTTTTAGATTTAAAAACAGATTTGGTTGCCTATTTGCATTGCACCAAGAGCTTGCATACGTCTCACGCGCCAGTCGTCACTAACAAAACTCTATTTAGTTAATTTTTTTTTTAATTAACTTTTAAAAATAAGATGCAGTTTCGAATTAATTTACATTTGAACCGATTTTTTTTTTTCAAAATTCCATATTAATTATTTTGAAAATAAAAAAATTATTTTTATGACAAAATAAATTTACCATTATAAATATGGATGCAAAATAATAAACTTTTAAACATATAAGATAAATCACATTTATAAATTATGAAAATAGAACTTTTATCAATCGAATAAGATATGATTTATGTTATTTAAAGCTTAGTACAATTTGTTTAAATATTGAGATAAAACTATATATTAATTGACAATTGTGATGATATATTATTAAGTCCTTCACACTCACATTAATAAAACTATGTATTCGAACTAAATTTTTCTTCATTATAAATTTATAATAACTGTATGTTGTGATTCATGATAGTACATTGGAGATTATGGTTGCTTTGGTTGCTAAGTTTTTAGCCCTTAGATGTATGGAGGATGTTGAAGTAATGACCATGTTCCATGGCTTTTTTTTTTTTTTTTTTTTTTTGACAAGTCTAATCTTTGTACGTATTGAGTCATATTTAAAGACTCTCGTATTGTGTCAAGAGTAATAGAGCAAAAAAAATAATTGGTGTATAATTTAATAGACCAAGTCTTACCTGATCTCAGTTAGAGCATATCTTGTTGTTAGTTTTTCAAATTATTCAAATCTCAATTTTCCATTTGTATCAGGTAGTATAGGTGTTTGAGTTTCAGTTTGCTTCCTTGTCTTTTGCACTGTATTTATATTCACCAAAATTGAATGGAAAACAATGCCATATTTTCTCAACTTTATTTCTTTATGGTATCATAGCATTATCATTTTTTTTTTTAACCCAACACCATGTCTACATCCTCTACTTCTACGGCACCCAATGTCACAATCCATAACACCAATGAACGCCATCATACACTGGTCACCATTAACACTGCTGTCCAAGTACCACTCAAACTTACAACCAACAACTATGTATCCTGGCAACTTCAGTTTAATTCTCTCTTTATTGGCTATGATCTCCTTGGTTATGTTGATGGTTCCAAACCCAGTCCACCCATTAATATTGATCAAAATGGAACCTCCATACCAAATTCGGAATATATTGTGTGGCATTGTCAAGACCAATTGATTCTCAATGCTCTCATTGGATCACTCTCTCCCACCATCATCCCATTCATTGCCCGAGCCAAAACTGCTTATGCAGCCTGGACCATTTTAGCAAACACATATACCAAACCAACTAGAGGTCGAATCAAACAAGTCAAGAATCATCTCAAAAATCCCACCAAGGGATCTCAAAGTATTACTGAATTTCTTCAATCCATTAAGGCACGTGCTGATGAACTGGCTATTCTTGGAGCCCCAATGGATGATGATGATCTCACGGAAAAGATACTTGATGGTTTTGGTGATGATTACAAAGAACTGGTACGGGTTGTTCAGGCTTGTGATAATCCAATCACGTTTGATGAATTACATGAAAAGCTTTTGAACTTTGAAGTCTCTGTTCATAATACAAAGTCCTAACCAACGCATTTCCCTGCCTCTGCCAACCCAACAGCACACTATACCAATACGAATTGGCGCTCACAATCATCTCCTAGCAACCATAACAATTGACGACCACAATCATCTCCTAGCACCAATCACACGGGCTGGCGCCTGTAGCCCAATTCTGGTAACCGATTCTCTTCTTCTACCAACATAGGGACACACAATACTCACGGTGACAATCCACCTCCACGACCCTATCTTGGTCACTGTCAGGTCTGTGGCATTCAAGGACACACTGCCAAGAAATGTCCCTCATTTAGACTAGTCTCGGTTTAGTCTTCCACCTCAACCACACCAATAGTCTTCAGTCCACAAACACCATGGCAGCCTCAGGCTCACTGTGCTACACATCTAACGTTGACCACCCCGACATGGCTTCTTGACAATGGAGCGTCTCATCACGTCACTGCAAACTTGAACAACCTATCTCTTCATGTACCATATATCGGATCCGATGATATTATGATTGGCGACGACACGAGTCTACCAATTACACATACTGGTTCTACATCTCTTGCCACCACAAACACTAACTTTGCTTTAAATAATGTCCTTTGTGTTCCTAGAATGAAAAAGAACTTAATATCGATATCTCAATTTTACACTTCTAATAACGTATCTATTGAATTCTTATCTGACTATTTTCTTGTGAGAGAACTTCACACGGGGGCAATCCTACTACGTGGTGAGACGAGAGGTAGAGTATATGAGTGGTCGGTTACAAAATCTTTCCTGTTACTAGCTTTCTCTAGTGTCAAAGCCACTTCGTCTGAGTTGCATCATAGGCTCTGTCATCCTGCAATTTCTATTCTAAAGCATGTTGTTTCAAATTATAATCTAGTAATGCTTGTCACTGTAGTAAAAGCAATAAGTTGCCATTCTTTGATTCTACTTTTGTATCTTCCCAACCTCTAGAAATTATTTTCTCATATGTGTGGACCTCACCAGTTATTTCGCATGATGGTTTTAAATACTACGTTATTTTTGTTGATCACTATACCAAATAAGTCTAGTTTTATACTCTGAAACAAAAATCTAAAGTCAAAGATGTTTTTATAAGCTTTAGAGCTATAGTGGAAAACCGACTTAACAGTAAAATCATCACTTTATACAATGACAATGGTGGCAAATTTTTATCTCTTGCTAATTTTCTAGCTATCAATGGTATTAGTCATCTCACTACTCCACCACATACTCCTGAGCATAATGGGCACTCTGAAATACGACACCGTCATATTGTAGAAACTGGTCTCTCCCTCCTCTCTCATGCGTCATTTCCTGTCAAATTTTGGTCTCATGTCTCATGCATTTTCCACTGTCGTGTACCTAATTAATCATATGCACACACCCAATCTAAATCTTTCCTCTCCATATGAATTGATTTTTCGTAGACCTCTAAACTATTCGAAGCTTCAAGTATTTGGTTGTCTTTGCTACCCTTGGCTCCGTCCGTATACAACTCACAAACTTGACTCAACCGTGATTTTCATTGGGTATTCTCTAACTCAAAGTGCCTACTTATGTCTTCATCCTTCAACTTCAAGAATTTTTGTCTCTCATCATGTGAAATTCATTGAAAATATATTTCCATTTGCAAATCTCTGCAACACATCCAGTCCTCAACAAAAGTGATCCAGCTGTCTCTTGGGTTCCTCCAATCATCTCTGTCCCATCTGTCATCACCTCTGTGCCACCGCTGCTCCCTCCCTCATCTGCTATGCAGCCTCCACAGACGCCCTTATGTGACACCCAACCCCATCCACCCCACATGACTGAAATATCACACATAGCTCCACCACTTATATCGCAACCCTCAACCAACCTACAACTAATCAACGACAATTCTCAATCAACAACAATTCCCACTACACACTCCCCACAAACAGCTCTCAATCAACCCACAAACCATCCAACTACTCAACCAAATCAGCAGCATCCAATGATCACAAAAGCTAGGAACAACGTCTATAAACCAGTTTAAAAACTAAACCTATCTACCCAACTTTCTTATCATGATAGTCATGAGCCCACAAATGCTGCACAAGCTCTAAAATTGCCCAAATGGCGTCAGGCCATGTCTGAGGAATATGACACTCTTGTTCGAAATGGGACTTGGGAGCTAGTACCACATGGTTCTCATCAAAATGTTGTTGGGTGCAAATGGATTTTTCGTTCTAAGCATAACTCTGATGGTTCTGTTGACAGGTGTAAAGCACGCTTGGTTGCGAAGGGATTTCATCAATGCCCAAGGGTGGACTATCATGATACATGCAGTCCTGTGGTGAAGCCAACAACTATTCGCCTTGTTCTAAGTATTGTTGTTAGTCGTGGGTGTTCACTACGACAACTTGATGTTAACAATACCTTTCTCCAAGGCCACCTCTCCGAGGACGTTTATACGACACAACCGTCTAGCTTTGTTGATCATGATTCTCCTTCTCATGTCTGTAAGCTCAGGAAGGCCATCTACGGTCTCAAACAAGCTCCCCGAGCCTGGTACCATGAACTTCAAGCCTTTCTTGTTGACTCTGGATCTCGCAATTCACATGCTGACACCTCCCTATTTGTCTTTCACACTGGTGGAAAAATAATGTTTCTTCTGGTTTATGTTGACGACTTAGTGATTACTAGTGATGATGAAAACTTGGTTAGTACTTTTATTCAATTACTTGCTCGTCGGTTTTTCTAAAAGGCCTTGGGCCGTTATCTTATTTTCTCGGTGTGGAGGTTGTTCCACATACACATGGTATCATACTATCTCAGAAACGTTACATACTGGATGTTCTTTCGTGAACCAATATGTTGGAGGCCAAACCAGTTCTTACCCCATTGCCTACTAGTCCATCAATTTCGCTACATTCGTGGTCTACACTTACTGACCCCACTGAATACAGACGTGTTCTTGGCAGCCTGCAGTATATTTTACTCACTCGACCAGATCTTACCTTTGCGGTTAACAGACTGTCTCAATATATGCACCGGCCAACCACAGAACATTAGGCTCTTATCAAGCGCCTCTTACGTTATCTCTACGATTCAATCAATTACAGTCTCCTACTGTATTGTGACTCTCCTTTGTCTCTCCATGCCTATTCCGATGCTAACTAGGCTGGTAATAAGGATGATTTTTCCTCTACAAGTGCCTATGTTGTTTACCTCGGACGTAACCCCATTTCGTGGTGTTACAAAAAGCAACATACCATTGCCCGCTCATCCACAGAGGCAGAGTTATAGGTCAGTTGCTGCTACTGCAGATGAACTCAATTGGGTTTGTTCTTTGCTTTCTGAGCTTGGGGTGCTGCTACCTAAGTCTGCTGTCATATACTGTGACAATGTAGGGGCCACTCACTTGTGTTCGAACCTAGTTTTTCATTCAAGGATGAAGCATGTCGGCATTGATTATCATTTCATACGGGAACAGGTTCAGAGTGGCTCTCTTCGTGTTGCTCACGTGTCCTTTAAAGACCAACTTGTTGATGCTCTCACTAAACCTCTTCCGTGTACTCGGTTTTCACTCCTCAAGTCCAAGATTGGACTCTACCTTCGAGCTCTATCTTGAGGGGGAATAATAGACCAAGTCTTACCTGATCTCAGTTATAGCATATCATGTTGTTAGTTTTTTATTTATTATACTGCTCTTTCCAGCAGTAAACCAACCTAAAACCACTCCAAAAATCAGTCATGTTAAACAACTCTAAAGAGGCTAGGCTGTTTCCGGTTTAGATATCTCCAAAATCGACATCAATGGTGGAGCTGGTTTGGATCAAAACTCCTCACACCTCCAATGGATGGTAAGTCAGCAACCGTCCTCCACTATAGCAATTGGATCCTTGGTTCACTCAGGTAATTTTCTACCAGTCATGAATGCAAACAATTGTCTAGTCAAACCTGGATAGTTGATTCTGGTGCCTCTGATCACATGACTGGTGATACTAATATGTTTGACACCTATAGTCCCTGTCCAGAAATTTCAAATGTAAAGATAGCATATGGTTTTTTATCTAGAGTGGCTAGTACAGGTTCTGTTGTAATCTCTAGTAATATCACCCTCCACTCTGTTTTACTAGTTCCTAATCTTGATTGTAATCTCTTGTCAATCAGAAAGCTTACAAAAGACCTAAGTTGCATGGCTAAGTTTTCACCTACTTGTTGTATCTTTCAGGACTTGGATTCGGGGAGGACGATTGGCAATGCTGAAGTGCAAATGGGACTCTACCTACTCAAGGCTACAAGGTTTTCTGGTAAGCAACCTCTCACTATCGATCCCATACTATCGAATAAAGAGTCTATGTCTTCTGTTGGTTCAACTTTTAGGAATAATAATAATAATGAGGTCATGATGTGGCACTATCGACTAGGACACCCAAATTATGTGTATCTAGAAAAACTATTTCCAGCTTTATTTACCAATAAAAATTTTCAATTTTTTAGATGTGAAGTCTGTCAATTCTCTAAACATTCTTGTCAAATTTATCCTAGCACCTCTTATAAAATATCTAGCCCATTCTCAATGATTCACAGTGATGTGTAGGGACCATCTAGGATTCCTAACATCACTGGAGCTAGATGGTTCATGTCTTTCATTGATGACCATACCGAATTAACATGGCTGTTTTTAATGAAAGAAAAGGAAGAAGTTAGTCAAATCTTCTAAAAATTTTATAAGATGGTCAAGTACCAGTTCAAAACCAAAATCCAAATCCTAAGAACTGACAATGGGAGATAATACTATAATGCTGTTTTGGGAAACTTCTTATCTAGTGAGGGGGTAGTACACCAAAGTTCGTGTGTGGAGACTCCCTAACAAAATGAAGTCTCAGAAAGGAAAAATAGGCACTTACTTGAAGTAGCTAGTTCCCTGTTATTTTCAACTAACATGCCTAAACAATATTGGGGGGAAGCAGTTCTGACAACAACTTATTTGATATAGAAATTACCCTCAAGAGTCCTTAAATTTCAAACTCACTATAATATCTTACTAAAATCCTACCCTAACACACGTTTATTGCTAGATTTACCGATTAGGATTTTTGGTTGCAGTGTGTATGTCCACAATACTTAGCAAACACGTAGTAAACTTGATCCTAAGTCAATAAAATGCATATTTGTAGGATACTCTCCTACTCAAAAGGGGTATAAATGCTACTCTCCTATCACAAAGAAATTTTATGTGTCTAAGGACACTACATTTATGGAGACACATCCTTTCTACCCAAAAATTAGCATTCAAGGGGGAATGAAATAGAATTAGTTTTTTAGGAATCACAAACTCAACTAAACACTGGTTTTAGTCCGGTTTTTTAAGATGGGGAAACACTAGCCGATTCCTCTATGTCACCTAGTCCTAGTGAAAGTCTGCCTCCAAGTCACTCATCTCCTATTTCCAATAGGATTCTTTCAAATCATAAGTCTGATCAAGTTGAGTTTATGAATCCTAGTCAGCCAACTCTTCTATAACAAACACAACTTCCTAGTCCCAGTCAGTCAATTCCTTCAGGTCAACCGAACTTGCCCAATCAACCACCAAAGTCGTCTAAACCCACATCCATACAATCGGTAGGTGATAAGGAGTTCATTGTTTACTCCCGAAAACTGAAAGGCCAAGAAAAGGGGATTTCCTAACTCAAACACAACAAAGTCAGATGCCTAAACCGAATTCAAATGTCCAAGAAAATGAACCAAAAACTGAACAAAATCCAGAACCAATTCTTCCAACTTCATCAAGTAATCCGGATCCCACTTTTTCATCTGACTTCTCTGAACCTATTGCAGTAAGGAAAGGTTATAGACAATACAGGGACAACCCATTGTATCCCATAAGCAAATATGTTTCCTATGAAAAAATCTCCCCAAGTTTCAAGACATTCACAGTAAACATATCAGAAATCCGAGTACCTACTACTGTTGAAGAAGCACGTAAAGAGCATGTGTGGAAAAAAGTCATTCAAGAAGAGGTTGATGCTTTAGAGAAAAATGGAACCTGGGTTTTGTCTGAATTACCAGAAGGGAAAATTTTAATAGGCTGCAAGTGGATATTCACAGCGAAATACAAGGTTGACGGGATGGTGGAAAGGTACAAAGCTAAACTTCTAGCCAAACGTTACACTCAATCATATGGTATAAACTACGAAGAGACGTTTGCTCCGGTAGCTAAATTCAATTCCATCCAAGTTCTCCTCTCATTGGCGGCAAACCTAGATTGGCCTCTCCACCAACTAGACATCAAGAACGCCTTTCTCAACGAAGATCTCAAGAAAGAGGTTTACGTGGAAATTCCACTGGGTTTAGGTAATATCTCATTATCTAGCAAAGTATGCAGGCTTAAAAAGTCCCTCTATGGACTGAAACAATCCCCAAGGGCCTTGTTCGAGAGTTTCTCTGAGGCTATGAAAGCTTTCAGATTCTCCCAATGTCAGTCTTATCATACACTGTTTGTAAAACAGTCCCCTGGAGGTAAGACTTTATTCTTAATCGTATATGTTGATGATATTATACTAACCAGTAACATGTGGAAGAGATGTAGAAATTAAAAAGGCTTCTTTCCCAGGAATTCAAAGTAAAAGACTTAGGGCACCTAAATATTTCCTAGGAATGGAAGTGGCCCGGTCTAGAAAGGGAATCATGGTATCTCAACGCAAGTATATTCTGGACTTACTAAAAGAAAATGGCATGTTGGAGTGTAAGCCTGCTGAAACCCCTATGGAGCATACCACTAAGTTGGGTTTGCTTTAAGGTAGTGCTCCGGTTAACAAGGGCAAATATCAAAGGCCGGTTGGTAAGTTAATCTATCTCTCCCACACTCGATCGTGAGTTCAGTGAGCCAGTTTATGAACAACCCTATAGAGGAACATATGGAGACTGCTTTTAGAATTCTGCGCTACCTAAAAATGACTCCAAGTAAAGGTTTGTTCTTCAAAAAGAACCAAAACAGAGAAGTGGAAGTATATTCAAATGTAGACTGGGCAGGTTCGGTTACTGATAGAAGGTCAACCTCAGGGTATTGTACTTATGTATAGAGGAATCTAGTCATATGGAGGAGTAAGAAACAATCAGTAGTCTCTAGGAGCAGTGCTGAAGCCGAGTTCAGAGCTATAGCATATGGGGTATGCAAAGGAATCAGGTTGAAGAGAGTACTGTCAAAATTAAGCATTCCGATGAAACCTATGAAGTTGTATTGTGATAACCAAGCCGCTATTAGCATTGTGAAAAATCATGTCCATCATGACAGGACAAAACATGTGGAAATAGATAGGCATTTCATAAAAGAAAAGGTGGAGGAAAAAGTTATCGAATTGGTCTATACTCCTACAGCTCTACAAACTGCTGACATCCTCACTAAACCACTGCCTAAAATCAGCTTTGAAGACCTATGTTCCAAGCTGGGTATGTGCAATATCTACAACCCAGATTGATGGGGGTGTCGGATTTCATGGAATAATTAAAGGAGATTGTTGAATTCCAAAATTAATTCCTAAAGTTTAGGGATTAGTTTCTGTTAGAATACAATCAATTAATTGTAAAGATTGTATAGTTGACTAATTGATTGCTTGATTAGTGTGATTGATTACTTGATTAGTGTAGTTGACAATTAGTCTAATTGTAGGGATTGTAGATTAATTTCTTAGATTGATTTCTTTTCTATATTGTATTTCCTCTATATAACTCCTCCTATGTGGAGAAGAATAAGATAAGAAAAAGTAGAGTTTTCCTCTCTATAATTCTTTCTCTCTATCGAAATTCTACATAATGGATAAAACAAAGGTCAATATATATAAAGTCAAGAGTGAGGTTTCATCAAATCCTAGCACTAGAAATTTAGCTCATATTACAAAAGTAAGCCATACAACATATATGATCAAATGAATACATGGCTATATAAAGAAAATGAAAGAGACAAAGTTGTAGAGAAAACTATGTAGAATAGATCTTCTTTTCTTCCTTCACTCTTTTTCTCCTCCAAGCTCCTTCAATTTCCTATCTCCTATGAACAAGAGTAATCATGGATTGGTGTCAAAGTGTTAGGTGGATTGTGTAGGATTTAGTAATAGTGATGTAGGAAAATGATTTGGTGAAAATTGTTACGTAGGTAATTGGTACTTTTGCAAAAAAAAAAAAAAAAATAGCAAATTAATATATAGAAAAGAGAATTAGGTTAGGGGCAAGGGAGTAATTTCCTTGAAGAGAACAAATTATGGGCTAAAAGGCGATCTTGGTGAGCTCGCCTCAAGGAGTGATTTATGAACCCGAGCCAATAGCGACCTTGGGGCAATCTTGGTTGGACTCGCCTTGAGGTCACCTTCTTCCTCTGTTTTAGGAGGCTAAACCCGAGTGGTTCGCGATCTTAGGGCGACCTTGGTTGAACTTGCCTTGAGGTCACCTTCGAGCATGCTATGAATGGTTGAACCTGAGGCCAAAGCGACCTTGAGTGAGCTCGTCTTAGGGTCGTCTTTACCCTGTTTTGGGAAGGCTAAACCGAGATGATAGTGACCTTGAGGCGAGCTCCTTAGGGTCGCCTTTGTGCTATAATTGCCTTCTTGATCCTCATTTCAGTTCCGTTTAATACCATTAAGCTTTACAACTAACTTGACCATACACGACTTATTTAAAGCGTTAGAATCACGGTTTTACCTGAGAAACAAACACAAAAAGATATAGAAATTGGGCTACACAAGGTGTAGAAATGAAGCAATCAAAGTTTGAACAGCTAGAGGCTAAGCTGCAGAAATCAAATGAAGGATCATACTCATTCAAATAAGAAGTGATCAATCAATTTGCAAAAATCGATTAACGGTTCAACAAACTACATGATCTAATTGTGAACAAACTGGTGGAGATGAAGGTGATTCCGGAATACATAAGAGCATTTTAGGCTCAGGAGATCATAAGACACTAGGACAACCTAATGTATCAACTAAGATAATCCAAGACTCAACTCTCAAACCCTCAAAACTTACATTTCCAAAGTTTGATGGAGAGAATCCTAAGGCATGGATTAGAAAGTGTGAGAGATTTTTCCTAGTACACCTAGTGTCACCAGATTAGAAGGTTTTGATTGAATCTATCCATTTTGAAAAAAAAAGGCGGAGTCATGGTTTCAGTTAGTTTATGCCACTTAACAAAAAAAATAGAACAGGAGGAGTTCACACAATCCCTACCAAGGAACTTAATATTGGTATCGGTATCAAACTATCAATATTGGGCTTCTAAATTTACAAATATTTCGGGAATATTAACGATATCGGTGGATATTTTGTTAAACATTAAAAAAAATGATGGATATTTATATCTAAAGTAAGATTTTTTTTTTTTTTTTTTTTTTTTGTGAAATATTAGGACAAGCTTAAACAAGTAATTATACATCAAATGAATTATATTTCAACGATAAATTAGAATTGTTATAAGTTTATTATAAATTATAACATAGATAGAGTCTGTATATAATTTTTAAAATTGAGTATTTAATAGGATAATATTTTGTGTCATTTTTACAATATTATATACAATATAAAGAGATTAAATATTTAATAAACAAAATTATCATTAAAAATATATATATATATATATAGTTCCACACTTCCACATTTCCAAGATTCTATTATAAATCATAATTCATATATAATAATACATTGTGTGTTTGAAATTTAAAACCAAAATGAATTCCGTACTGATTCAAATACATAAGATACATTTATATCTTAATTCGAGCAATAATTTTTCCAAGAAAACGTGATTGCATTGTTTTTAATGGTTATTAATATACCACACGTATGTTGCTTAATCTCCTCTAACTGATCCATGAATTAAGTAGTTTGGTTTTACCTAACTTTGTGGATATTGTCGATCTACATGCATAAGTATTGCATATTGCATTTGTGGAGAAGGATAATCAAATATATTGCAGCCACCATAACTAACATAATATGGTAAATGAGAACTTGACATTGTCTGCGAATCACCCAAAGAACTATTTTTTGTGTTTATACTCATTAAGGAGAGAGTCATATTCAAAGATTCTTCATCAATTTGACTTGTTCTCCATGTTGTCAACCACGATTTTGATCACAATTACCTGCATGAGCATCCCAACCCATTGCACTAGCATCTCAACCTACCGCACTAGCATTTCAACCTGTTGCACTAGCATCCCAACCTCCAACACGAACATCTCAACTTGTTGCACCAGCATTCCAACCTCATGCACCAGAATCCCAACCTTTTGCCTCATCCCCACCATCCCCATCATCTTTTCCTCGACTATTTACATCAAAGATATGTTGGTCATCGGAAGAGCTGGTAACAATAACTCTACGATCTACACCAACTTCTTCTCTAATCACTTGTTCAACATTTATTCTCATATCTCGAGCATGAGAAGCAATATGTGAATCGGGGATTTCCCTCATCATCATCCAAGGATACAGGTCTAACCCAGTTAAAACTATGATTCTCATTATCGTCTCCTGCTTCAGCAGCTACTTGAAGTATATCCATAAAATCAATTTCATTTACTTTATCCTTTTCAACTACCATATCCCAAAGTTTCAACTTCATATTATAATAACAATTAACAAGTTGTTCAAGCTTAAAATGAGTAAAACGATTCCTTTGTTTTATGTGGATTAAAGCAAATGTGGTAACAATTTTACATTTGGATTCAAGCTTACACGTTTGAGTCACAAACAAATTTTTTTTTTTTTTTTCAGATTGCTTTCACAAAATTACATATTTTACACATCCACTTTTTGGTCCTTTATCCAATTTTACTTCAAGTCCTCAATAATTTTACTATTGACTATTATGTTGGAAATTTTAATAAATTTGTTAATGCTTCTTCTAAATAATTTTCAATCTAAATTATTTTAACAATAATTTAATTGTTTAGGATTAAAAAAAAAAATTTAATAATATGCAAAAACTTCTGGGGTGAAATTCGTGAAATTTCAGGAATATCGAGAGATTTTTATAGATATTTCGAAATCGGTCAGATATTCTGTAGGATCTTGGATATTTACCTATTTCGATATCGGTCCCTCTAAACTATGGATATTCCGGTGGATATTTCTGTATATCTATCGATTTTAAGTTCCTTGTATTAACTAGATTTCTAGATGTAGATCAAGATGACGGGGTGGGTGAATTTCACACACTCCATCAAATGTCTACTGTGACAAAATTTCAAGATAAGTTCGAACAAATACAACATAGACTGATAGCAAAGAACCTAGGACTCTGATGAGTTTTTTTCTATCCAGGTTTATTAGTGGACTTAAAAGAGAAAGTAAACACTTGGTATGGATGTTTAATAATCCTAATCTGAACTCGGCTATCTAACTGGCCAAGTTACAAGAGGTTGCCTTGGAATCTAAGAAACCAAAACCTTGGCCTGCCAAACCACTCAACCAACACCTACTAACCCAAAATGCCTTTAAAAGGACTAGTTCTAATTTCCCCCAATAGCCAACAACAATCAACCCAAATGGCCATATCTCACTACACCAAATTACAAGTAAGAAAACCAACTTATTCCTATCAAAAAACTCTCACCCATAGAAATGAAGATTCGAAGAGACGAGGGCTAGTGCTATAATTGTGACGAAGTGTATAGTTATGGGCACAAGTGTGCTTCAAAACGGTTTTATATGTTGTGATGATGTAGAGGAAGGTGAGAAAGATAGAAAAGAGAAAGAAGCATTTAAATGAGAGGAAGAACTTAATGGAGAGGAAGAGGTTACTATCTCATCATGCTCTCATAGGAAGTACAGGGCTACAAACTATTAAATTGAGGGGCAGGGTAAAGAACAAGGAAATCACCATTTTGGTTGATAGTAGGTCAACACAATTTTTTGGACTCGAAATCAACTATATTCACTAGAGTGGAGGTGGAAGAAATTAATGTGATGTGGGTTACAGTGGGAGGAGGAGGAAGGATAAGTAGGCAGGCTAAATGCCCTAATTTCTCAAGGTCACTACAAGGAGTGGACTTCACTACAAAAATGAGACTCCTTTCTTTAGGGGTTTGTGATGTTGTCCTATGGATGCAGTGGCTAAGAGAGATTAGACGACTCCTTTCTTTATGGGGTTATGATGATGTCCTATGGATGCAGTGGCTAAGAGAGATTAGACACATCATGTTAGATGCTACTAAGTTGAGTATGAGTTTTATGTGGAAGAATAGGCGGATTACTCTTTAGGGAATTATTGATGATGCAAAACTCTCTATATTATAAGGGAAGGCTAGTATGGATCAGCTTCTAAAAGCCCAAAGAAGAGCTGAACCTGTGGTACAACATTCACTGGAAATGGAGGAAAAGTCTAATATGGTGCCTAAAGAATTAGAACATGTTTTGGAGGATTTTGAAGACTTATTTCAAGAACCCAAACACTACCCCCTCACAGAAGCCAAGACCACCACATCCTTTTAATTCCTGGCAGCAAACCCATCAACATGAAATCGCACAGGTATCTTTTCATTCAAAAAAATGAAATAGAAAGTATAGTTATTGAGATTCTCTCCAATGGAATTATAAAGGCTAGCAATAGTCCTTTGCTTCTCCAGTACTTTTAGTTTAAAAAAACAGATGTGAGTTGGAGGTTCTGTCTCGACTACAAGGAACCAGTGTTCAAAAAATCGAATAAAAAGATCGTCTAGACGCCTGTTATATGCTAGGCAAACGCCGGCCATCCCGTCTTGATCAAATCAGCCATATTAGGCGGCCAGAAGAAAATCTCCAGCGAGTGGGCTATCACCACCCCAACCAGAAGCTTCGAGAGGCGCCGGAGAACAAAACCTAAGTGCCCGGTGTCTAGATCCGACACCATTAATGGAAAAATGAGTGTTCCTAGTAGCGACAGACGCCACCGTCTTCGGGATTGACAGATCGCTATGGCTTTGTGGCCTTTTGCAAGACAAGATTTGCAAATGATGGTGATGGAAACGTAGTCACGATGCTAGATTTCTGGTGAAACAAAGTTCTAGCATATAGTAAAACAAAGTTGTTGAAACGTGAAGAATGAGGAAAGAGAAAGTGAGAGATGAAGCCTGAAAAAGACAGACAGAAAAAAAAAAAAAAGGCCTTAAAAAGAAGGATGGGACTTTGAAAAATGAAATGAGGCCTTTATTATATTATATTGAAATTTTGGATCAGCACCCGTTGACCCACAACCACATCATTATTATATTATATTAAAAAGTCCTTTGGGGATGAGTTTAGTCTACATGTTTATCAAACACTAGCAAAAAGACAATTATAACCCTTTTTAGTTTATTTCATGTACATCTTTCAAGTAATTTTCAAATTGTTGAAAGATATAGTTGTCTTTACATTTTACAACAATTTATAAAAGAAAAAATAAATTAAAATGACACATCTACCCTTTTTTCACTGATAGTTAAACACAATTTTTTAAGTAATATTAAAATAGTTAAAGGATATAGATATTAATTCATTACAAAACAAATTAGATGGGCTATAATTCCCAAATCATCACACTTTCTATATAGAATCAATAGAAAAAGGGAATTATGTTGATGATTTTGTTTGAATTTTTTTATAATATGAGTTTTATTATTGGTTTTATAGGTAGGAAAAACAAAAAACAAAAAACAAAAAAAAAAAACAAAAAAACAAAAAAAAACTGGCCGCATAGAAATCCGCCTAGGTGCCGACTAGGCCGCCTAGGCCCTAGGCGCTAGTCCATCGCCCGACTAGTGCTTAGCATTTACTAGAACACTGTAAGGAACTTAACAAGATTAACATAAAAAAAAATTAAAAAAATTAAAAAAAAAATTCCCCATACCTATAATTGATGAGTTACTAGATTAATCGCATGAGGCGAAGGTGTTTACAAAGTTGGATTTGAGATCAGGCTACTACCATATTAGGAAAAAGGAGCATGAGGAGTACTTAAGACTAGCATTTACTATCTTAAGAGAACATCAGTTATTTGTAAAAAAGTCTAAGAGTAAGTTCGGCCAACCTGAGTTAGAAAATCTGAGCCATATTATTTAGGGCAGAGAAGTATCAGCTGATCCTTAGAAAATTCAGGGTATAATTGATTGGCCAAGACCATATAATGTGAAAGCTTTGAGGGGATTCCTAGGGTTGACTGGATACTATAGGAAATTTGTTAAAGGTTATGGGATAATCACTAAACCTTTAACGGAACTAATAAAGAAGAATAGTTTTAAATTGAGTAAAGAGATGGAAGAGGCTTTTGAAGATAGTAAAAAAGTAAAGAATACTACTCTAGTGCTTGCTCTCTCTAATTTTTCAAATATATTTATGCTAGAGACGGACTCTTGTAAGGTTGGGATTGGAGCTGTTCTAATGCATAGGGGAAGACCATTGGCTTATATAAGCAAGGCCCTTCCATGAAGGAAATTGGGCATGTCTACCTATGAGAAAGAGCTCATAACCATAGTCTATGCCATACAGAAATGGAAATCTTATCTACATGGCAATAAATTTGTCATAAAAACGGATCACTAGAGTCTCAAGTTTTTTCTAAAGTAAAAGATGACTACCCTTTTACAACAAAATTGGCTCTAGAAGATGGGATTTGACTACGAAATAACTTACAAGAAAGGAAGTGAGAATTTTGCAGTCGATGGCCATTCGACTTTTGTGCAACCACAAGGAGAAAGCTCTTTCCAAGCAATATCAGTCGTGCAACTAAGGTAGACACATGATGTAACAGACAGTTACACTAATGACTCCACAGCTGAGACTAAATATCAGTCGTGCAACCAGCGTAGACACATGATGTAACAAACAATTACACTAATGACTCCACAGCTGAGACTAAAATGCCTAAATTAATAATTAATCCTAAAACCAGTACGTAATTCTCTTTGACTAGTGGAGTTTTAAGGCACCAGGGTCGAATCTATGTGGAATGTCATGGTTTCCTTAGAGGAAAAATCTTGCAAGAAGCTCATTCTACTGCAATGGGTGGCCACTCAAGTATAAAAGTGACTATTAAGAGGGTGTTACACCGTTTCTACTTGGGTTCTCTCAACAAGGATGTAACAACTTTAGTCTCAAATTGCCTCATTTGCCAACAATGCATATCAGAGCATGTTAAGACTCTAGGACTCCTTCAACCTTTACCAGTACCATCTATACCGTGGATTGACATCGCTCTTAACTTCATTGAAGGGTTGCCTAATTCTAGTGGAAAAGACATAATACTAGTAGTCATCAACAAGTATACAAAATATGGTCATTTTCTACCTTTAGCTCACCCATTCAGAGACTCTCAGGTCGTTAAGTGACAACACGTCGTTGTGTTGTTGGTCAAAAGATGAACATTTAAATTCGACCTCGTTAGTGCGTGAGTCACAAAGACTAACACAGCGGCAAGTGAGGGTATCATTCCGTAGGGAGATGGGATCCGCCGACCGTCACCGGTTATAGCTATTATTACAACATTTAGCTATTATTACAACATTCCGAGAGAACTCGTGTTGCGTTTGCAGAAAAGTAAATAATAATATAAATTAATTAATTGACTAACATAATATATACATGGATACATTGGAATTGAGAGATGTATGAACTGTGGTTACACTAAGGAAACAACTCAACTGTAGCAATCCACCTAATTAAGCTCTAGACTCACTTAGTCCCTCAATGTGCAAGTATATCATAGGCTCGTGTCCCCTTTAATCGATCTTTAATCTCTCTCGAGTCTTAGAAATCACATCCATACAATGGATGGATTCATTAAGTTCTTTGGGACACACACACAAGCTCTGTACACCAACCTAGTGATCTCTCAACTGTCTGGTCATATACAGTGGTTATTTCGTTGGGCATGTAATGCGCAACCACATGGGCCATACTATAACCAATAATTCATTTACAATGGCTAACCAAATACGGGATGGCAACCAAGTAAAAGCATTAAGAATACGAGATACCCAAACAGCACGTATGTTACATGCTCGTGTCACCTTAATTAATCTATAATTTCTCTCGATGTCTTAGAGATTATATCCATGCATAAATGCTTGGATTCATTAAGGATTGTGGGACACACACACGAGCTCTACACGCCAGTCTAGTGATCTCTCAACTTACTGGTCAAATATAGATGATATCACGCTGAACATGTTAATGCGAACCACACGATATATAACATATAGCCTAAATATCACCACAAGGTGGCTAACCGAGTGAAAGCATTAAGCAATGAAATACACCTATAACTACACAAGCACACGAGGAATTCAATTTGTCTTTACTCTAGATAAGGATTCGGTTTTATCAATCTCCCTAGGATGACTAGACATGGGAAACAAGCTTACCAAACAACAATGTACAAATAAGTTGGTTGTTAAACATTAAGGACATTCAATCTATGTTAAGGGTTCATCCTCTTGATTTATGAATTATCCCTAAATCAATTTATTACCCAATACTACCAATGATGGATAATTGTGTCTTAAAAAGACCCATTAAGCACAAGGATTTGAACCAAGGCCAATTTAGAAACTAAATGCTTGAACTGAAACCTTTCCCACTCTTTGGAGCTAAATCTCTAACACTCTAATTACGCTAAACATGACATTTTGGTCATCCATCAATTAATCAACTATCATGGGATGCTAAATTACACTACTCTTACTCTAAATTATTGTACTTCTAATCCCATTTATGGACACATATCAATTTCAAACCACTACACACATGGATATTGCAATTAAAGCTTAATACATGTGATTGGCAAAGAGTAAAACAAAACCCAACCAAATTTAAGAACAACATACATGTGTTACACATCAAAGAAGCAAGAAATACAAAGAAATTAGTAAAAAGGAGACAACCTTTGAAGACAAATCCTTCAAAGAAGCTCCTAGCTTTCCTAGCTCGAATTTGGTCTGAAAACCACTCATATTTCCTTACAAACTGCTCTAAAATGAATGGAGAAAATGTAAAATAAGGTTGTAGATAGGGATGACAATTGGACCTGGACCCGTGAGTATCGAACCGAACCTGAACCAAAACTGAATGGGTCGGGTCTGGGTCATTATATTCAAGTCGTAGTCAGGTCTAGGTCTAAAAATGAGGACCTATGTCTGGTTCGGGTTCGAGGTTCGGGTCTGCTAAAAAAATCGGACCTGAACCTGAGGACCCGACTAATGAATGACATGGTATATATAATATAATGTACTCTCAAATCCTTAAACCTAAAATTGTAACTCTCAACCTTAAAATTACAGACAACTCCTTTCTCCGGTCTCTACCCACCTCCACGCTCGATTTTGACATCTCCACCTCCACTCTCCCATCGACTTATCATGTCTTTCGTCGCCAGTCACACCTCCCTTCATCGGCGAAGCTTTGCAGTTCTCTCGGTTATCATCAAAATTAGACATAAAACTATAAAAAAAAATCTTTCCACTCTTTCATGCATCTCTATTCTCTCTATTCTCTATATTCTCATTCTAAATCTTTTGTTTGGAATTTGGATGGTTTGCACCAGAGAGGATATCGGCTTCAAGAGACTGAAAACAATGATGTTAAAGAAGATGATTGAAGAGTGTTATTTTATTTTTTTAATTATGCTTTTGGTGAGATTTGAAGGTTTGGTGGAGGTTTGGTGGTTGTTTGAGATTGGTGAGTTGGTGACATCGGCTTCAAGAGATTGAAGGCTTAATGGTTGTTTCAAATCTAGTTTCTTGAAAAACATATAAATTTTTTTCAGTTTTCTTATTATTTTCCAATTGAATGTTTCTTGGTGATTGAATCATCTTGAATGAGTTCATATTCAGGTTGGATGGAGATCTTGAAGGTTTTTTGTAGTGTGTTAATCTCAAAACTTTGTTTTTATTCAAATCTGTACAATATTGGATTGGGAATTTGGGATTTTTACCGCTTGTGTGTATATTGAGAATTATTTTTTTCAAATTTGTTTAAAACCGATGAAAACTAACAAGGACATGAAAATGATCGATGAAAAAAAGAATTTGTGAACGCCATTATTTGATCAATTGATGGTTTACGGGTCTACTCAAACAAGACCCGAACCCGAACTAGACCTGTGGATCTAGACCCGAACCTGAACCCGTGAAAATATTCGGGTCTAGGTCCCAAAATGTTTGGTGGGTCTGGGTCCAGTAGAACCCGACCCATTGCCATCTCTAGTTGTGGAGTTGTATGGGGAGCTCCCATGGAGGAAAAACCTCCATAGGAGCTTGGATCTCTCACTTGATGGAGAAGGTGAAGAAGATGAAGAAAATGGAAGAAATGTGGTATAGGGCGGAAGAGAGAGAGAGAGAGAGAGAGACGAGAAGTGGGGATTCTAAAAAGAGGAGAGAAAATGGGATATTTATAGCGGGGAAAAGGCTTAGGGAAGAAATGGTAAGAAATGACAAGATTGCCCTTCATAAATGGCTGATTTTGGGGGCTTCACGGGTGAGTTTCCAAGAGCGTGCATTGTTACCAAAATAGGCATAACCTTCTCCACAAACATTGGAATCGTGTTCTTGAAGAACCGTTTGAAAGAAGACTTATGGGGTTTTCCAACCATAGGTAGCACAAAACCTAGTTCATTCGGAGGAGGGAGATATGGCCCCCGAAAGTTGAGCATTATGAAGAAAGATTTCATCAAAATTCCACCAATGAATTCGGCGCCCCATTCTGTGCCCTAGAGTGCCAAATTGCAAAAAAATGAAGCTCTGCCAAGAATTCGGCTACCCCTAACCACAGAACCAAGGGTGCATAATCTGACTTTTAAAAATTACACTTTTGCCCTAACATTTCTTCATTTTTGTACTTTAGCCCCTAAACTGAAAAATAACCTGAAACACCTATTTAAACATATTAAATACCCGGTTTTACCTGAGAAACAAGCATAAAAGATGTAGATAAATGGCTACAAAATGTGTAGAAATAGGAGTTATCGCTAAGGTATTTTTCGACAACATCCACAAGCTATATGGGCTGCCTTCTACGGTGGTTAATGACAGAGATAAAGTTTTTACTACTGCTCTTTTGAATAGCTTGTTTAAAATGGTGGGGACCAAGCTTTGTTTGAGCTTCGCTTACTATCCCCAAACAGACAGTCAGAATGAGAAGCTCATTCAATGCTTAGAGAATTACCTACGTTGTATGACAGTGTCAAGACCTAAATAGTTGGTTAATTGGCTTCCTATGGCCGAGTGGTGGTACAACACCAATTACCACTCCAACCTGACTCTGACTTCTTTTAAAGCACTTTATGGTTATAAAATCCTAATTTTTAACCTGACAACAACAAGAATGAATGGATAAGAAGTGAAGGATTTATTAGAAGAGAGAATGAAGATTTGGTCTATTTTGAAAGATGTCCTAATCCAAGCCCAATCCCGAATGAAAGTATATGCAGACAGAAAAAGGACAATGAGGAAGTTTGAGGTAGGGGATATGGTTTACCTGAGACTTCACCCGTACCGACAGACTTTAGTGGTTATCCGTCACAATCTGAAGCTCGCTTCACGATTTTTCGGCTTGTACTTGGTGTTGGCTATAGTTGGACTGGTGGCATATAGACTACAGCTTCCTCCAGGGTCTCTCATACACCTAGTGTTTCATGTATCCCAACTTAAGGATAAAGTGGGCGACTTGGTGACTCCAAGCTTGGTGTTGTAAAATTTCCTTAAGTAATATATAACTAGAGGGGGGTGAATAGGTATAGGCCCAAATTCTTCCAAACTTCTTTTTCGCTGAACAATGATGTGCACACTTTGTGTGTCTAACAAATGGATTGCTAATCAACACAATATAGAATACAATTCACAAGTGATACAATCAATAAAATATATGGAAGAAAATGAAAAGTAAAAACAAAACTTGATACAATTGTTTTTACGTGGTAAAACCTCCTAAGAGAAAACATCCACGGGTTGATACCACAACCACCGGCAAGCAAATTCACTATGTCAAAAAGAAGATACACACTCAAGGCAATCAATACATTATATACTCCCCAAGCTATCAACTCCTAGTCTACCCAAGGACCAAATGAAAACACTTTGCCACAAGCTTTCTAACCGAGACAAATCACTTGCCTCTAGAAAGCCACTCCCTAACCGAGACTATCCTCATGTCTTTAGGAAGATTTCCTTGCTTAGTTAATTCGAGCCCCTTGCTCTTAACTAAGACTTCATTGCTTTGTTAACTGGACCTCACATCCTAACCAAGACTTTGATTGGACTTACTTAGAGACCTCACACCTCTTAGTCAAGACTTCCCTTGCTTGGACTTACTTAGAGCCTCACACTCTTAGCCAAGACTTTACTTACTCTATGTTGAAGAATTACTCAACAACAAGAGACTTCACACCTTTTGCAAGGCAAATGATCTAGGTGATGTAAATTATGCAAACACAATCAAATAGAGAAAGTTGATCACACAAACTCTGTGAACATGCAAGAAATAACTAGAATATGCTTTCAACATTCAATCACAAAGTTATCTAAAAACCCAAGCATGTGAATTAATAAGAACTATATTAGAATATTCAATATTGCAATCACAAATCCTAGTTCTTAGATCATGAAATCAAAACCTAGAAATCAACAATCAAGCTCATCACAAAATATTTCTAGAATCAATTTCATGTGAATCAAGTTAAGCTTTGAAATATGTTCAATCAAAATCACAAAAAGCTATAACTCGAAAATCATTCAAACGAGTCTAAAATAGGAATCAATATCATTCTAAACATTTTTCATCAATCAAGAAATAAGATCTATCAAGTTGATCACAAGAAAAAGGGAGAGAAGATGATTCACATACAAAAGATGAACCACGAACTGAAGATCAGATTGCTGCGAATAATCTGGACATATTTTGACTTGTTCCTCTCTTCAAGACCAATGATTTTGGTTTTTAAATCACTTAATTCATAGTTGAAATGAGAGAGTTATGACAAAAAAAAATTTCCAAAAGTTGTGAGAGATTCTACAGGGGATTTGAATTATATAGGGAGGGAAACCAATTGAAGAAAATGAAAGGCAAAATGGTAAAAAAGCCACCACCTCTCATGCTTCCCGTGGAGGCGTGTGGACACCACATGGAGGCAGAAAGGTATCTCTCCTATGGTGGCCACGCGCCTCCACAGGAGAGAGGGTGGTTGGCCTTTCGCCACCTCTCTTCTCTTTCGCTCCCTTTGCGCACCTCTCACGTTCTTCAACTGTTCTCCGACCTCTGAACTCTGAATTTGAATCCATTTCTAGATTAAGAACCATAACTCAATTACACACAAGAAAAACTATGAAACTTTACCAAAGGTTATGAATTCGACTCGATATACGATGACAAAGACAATGCATTGTAAGAGAACGTAAAGTAAAGTAACGTAACTTCCTCGTTTGAACTCGAAATCTAATGAGTGAGTAACTGAAATGACCGGAACTCAACAAGAAATCATATGAGTACATATTCAAGTTCAAAACAATAAAACCCAAACAAATAAACACAAGATCACACAAGTATGCCACTTCCTAGAGATAGTCCTAGAACATGTAATTCTACAAAGTTTGCCAAATTGAGACTAATGCATGTGTATACTTCAATAAGTGTGTGAATGTGTTATTACTAAATGAGCACAACGATGCAAGGACACATATGAATGCAGTGAATGTGTGTGCCCTTTGCTCAACGATGTAATGACACACATGTATGATTTTTTTTTTTTTGTGTGCTTACGCCTTATAAGAGGAAGAAGTATCTTGATACCTTAGTATCCAGGAAAGTTCTTTTCCTCTTGAAGACGATATTTGCATGATAAGTTGCTTTTCTCCTTTGAAGCTCCTTTCCACTAAGAAACACCTAAGCAATTAACCATTACAAATAAAGAGAGATTTGCAATGAAATCAAGCCAATACAAATCTAAATCCTAACATGTTGCCTCACACAAGCCTTGATGGGCAGCTTTTGGTTTACCCAATTGTTGTACTGGCAAGGAAGTTGGTAAAGAGACAGCACTGAGCCGTGACACAACTTTTGATCCAATGGTCCAATTCCAATCCGAGCGACACCACTTGGGAAGATGCTTCAGTGATGATCACTCATTTTCCAGACTTCCATCCTTGAGGACAAGGATGCTATTAAGAGATGGGTATTGTCAAGTGGTTGGATTGGGATCGAATTAGGGACCATTGGAAGTTAGGGATTTTCAATTGGGGATCGTGAGTTTAAATGGTTGAATTCAAGTTTTGAGTCAGGTCTGAGAAGTCTAAAGTAATTATATTTTCCTAAGACAAAATGCCATCATTTCATATTGTAAGTCTAAAGGCTAAAACGCAATAGTTTTGGGTGTAGAAATGGTTTGCTTAAAACGTAGATATTTCTTGTAGTTGTGTCAAACTAGTTTTCCATTTGTCAACTATTATTTTGTTCAGATTTGTTAGTTGTCTATCTGACAGCTTGTAATCCACTCTTGTTACATTTCCAGCTAAAGATCTCTGTATTTAGTTTGGATCGTGCAAAGTAAGAGATTAGTGGTGGTAAAATGGACGACCCGGCCCCATGACAGGCTAGGCCTGACTAAGGTTTCAAGGCTCGCCAACCTGTGGGTTGTGGCCATCTGCCACTTTTCCCTTTTTTTTTACTGATTAATCTGACCAAAACCTTCAAAAGTTAATTTTTTTTTTTAAAAAAAAAAAATTCTTTACTAACCTTAAACGGTAAAAAATTCAGAATATTTTTTTTCTTTACTGGCCAAATGGTCAAAACTCAAAACTCAAAAAGTTATATTTTTTTAATTGGCTGTTGGCCAACATGTTTGTACAATTTTTTTATAAAAAAAATTCATAAAAATTATACTTTAACCTCCATTTTTTAAAAATCTATAAATACCCCCAAATCCCAAAATCCAAATACCAAATCAAACTCTCTCTATTTTTTTTATTAAATCTCTCAATTTCTCAAAATCTCACATACTCTAAGTCTCTAACTTTCTCTATTCTTAACTCCCTACACACTCTAATACTCTCATTCTCTACAAATTACAAACTACAAATAAAGGTTAGTTTATTATTTATGACGCTATGTTTAGTTTATTAGATTAAATATTAATTGCTTAGTTTTAAATTTTAATATTTATAATTTTATATTTAGTATATTAAATATTCATAGGATAGTTTTTACTTAATGTTAATATTTATGTTTAGTACATTAAAAATTTATTGCTTAGCTTTAAATTTTTTTATTTATGATTTTATGTTTAGTATATTAAATATTAATTGATTAGTTTTTAATTTTTATCTTTATGATTTTATGTTTAGCATATTAAATATTTATGGGATAGCTTTTTCCTTAATGTTAATATTTATATTTAATATATTAAAAATTTATTGCTTAGCTTTAAATTTTTTTTTAATGATTTTATATTTAGTATATTGAATATCAATTGCTTAGTTTTTAATTTTTAAATTTATGATTTTATGTTTAGTAGATTAAACATTTATGGGATAGTTTTTACTTAATGATAATATTTATCCTTAGTATTTTTAATATTTATTGCTTAGCTTTTAATTTTATTATTTATGATTTTATGTTTAATATATTAAATATTTATGGGATAGTTTTTCCTTAATGTTAATATTTATGTTTAGTATATTAAAATTTTATTTTTTTTTTTTATTTATGATTTTATGTTTAGCATATTAAATATTAACTGCTTAGTTTTTAATTTTATTTTTGTGATTTTATGTTTAGTAGATTAAATATTTATGGGATAGTTTTTACATAATGTTAATATTTATCCTTTGTATTTTTAATATTTATTGCTTGGCTTACAATTATATTATTTATGTCTAATTTTGTAGGAACTAGGAAATGGATTCTACTCAAATTCCTACTTATTTCTCAAGCATATTGAACATGATCAATGATGACTTTTTTATTCTATCACCGGAAGCAGAAGTCAAGGTAGATACTGAAGGACTAATAGGTCCTTCCGCCTCGACACCGGGGTCAACGACATCAAAATTTAGAAAGAAAAAAATATGTGGTATGGGATACTTTTGACCCAATAACCGGCTCAGACGATAAGGTATCATCTACGGTTTGTTGTAAATTTTGTAAGAAAATATTGTCCGATACTAGGAAAGAAACAGGACATTTGATAAGGCATAGAAACGCATGCACGCTTAAACAAAGTCATGTAGATACTACTACACAGACACAACTACAACGGAACCCAAATGGGTTCGTTAGCACTTGGAGATATGACAATGGCAATGCTAGGGATTGCATGGCTCGTTATATTGTACAAACCAATCAACCAATTGGTTTCGGTGATAGTCCTTATTTTGAAAATTTTATCAAAAATACATTTAACCCCCAATTTCAAGATGTGTCTAGAAACACCACCAAAAGTGATTTAATAAAATGTTTTCACTCAGACATAGTCAAATTGGTTTCTCAATTACAGAGTTTAAGTGTTTCTGTTGTTCTAACTTCCAATATTTGGAACGTGAAAATACCTACAAGATTATACTAAACAACCTTCAATAGACAATGTATCTTATATATAAATATGTTCAATGCAAAGTAAATTCCACAGGTTGTACTTTAAATATTACAATGTAAACTCACTAAGTAGAACTTTATAACTTGATATAGAATATGACAAGATACAATGTTCAAACACTTACAAAGATACAAGTGACAAATGTTGATTCAACAAATAATGTGTGCATCTTTTTTTTATAAGAATCTTATTTACAAGAATATGAAGAAATGAAGATCTTAAAAAAGATATAGTAAATCACATATACAAATATAAAGAGATAGAGATAGAAACATTTGACACATGATTTTTTACATGGTAAACCTCTGAAGAGGAACATCCATAGGTTGAATCCACAACCACTGGCAAACTATCTTTCACTAGTTAAGTAAGAGTACACCCTCAAAAGCACATCCCACACTCTTTATTAGATATCCCTGCTACCTATTCCCACTAATGAGAGACTTGCCTACTTTCTAACCGAGACACATCACATACCTCTAGAAAGTATATTTGCTTGATTAACCAAAGCCTCACACTTCTAGCCAAGACTTCCTTGCTTGTCTAACTGAAGCCTCAAGCTCCTAGACAAGTCTTCCTTGCTTGACCTTCTGAAGCCTCACACCCCTAGCCAAGTCTTCCTTGCTTAACGAACCGAGACACATCTCATGCCTCTAGTTAAGACTTCTTGCTCAAATTGAAGAATCCACTCCAACATAAGTCTTCCACCTTTTGCAAGGCAATCTAAGTGATCAATGAATGCAAAGCGCAAACAAGTACACAATATAGAACATGATGATCAACATATCCTATAGAAACTAGAAATAGACAGACAATGTTTGATTTTCTAGTTTACAATCCAAAATTGACATCACACAAAATGACGCATGAACATATGAAATGTATGGATTATGTACACTCTATGAAGAACTAGACATAGGCAACAAAGTTCACATAATAAAGTAGTCTAGATCTTATACATGAATAAAAATCTAGAGCATGTCAAATCTCTAAAAACACACTTTAATCCTAGATTTTATTCATGTCAGTAAAGCTTGAAATAAACATGTTCATGAAGCACATATTCAAAACTTTAGAACTAAAACAAAAATGCTAACAACATGAGATACGATCAATCAAATCTCTAGCAATCATTTAGAGCATATGTTCAAAAGATAATCAATTAAATCCTTATAGGCTCTAAATATAAAATCAAATGTGCTAATCCAAGATATATTCAACCAAAGAGTCCTAGCACATGAAAAGGCTATTGATCATGAAAATCAAGTCAACCAAAGCATAAGTAGCCCTAGATAGTAATCTAGCATAATACAACTCACAATCATGTGAAAACATAGGTTTTAATAAAACCTAACTCACATTCAAGTTTCTAATTAAACACAACTAGCTTATAATTTAAATTCTATCACTAATCAACATTTGTTTAAGTCACATACAAGAAAATAGGAAAAAGAACCAAGGTAATTGACATTTGAAAGTGCAAATCACAAAAGATAATCAACTACCTTATAAAATCACGTGCAGTCACGAAACTGGTGTATAACTACCAAATACTTGAACAAAAGACTGCATGGTTGCTTGGAGATGATAGAAGACTTCAATATGAAACTTCTCCAATTTGAATTACTCAAATCGGATAATAAATGAGAGAAATATGGTGATTCAAAGTTGAGAGAAAAATCTGGAAATTTTTGCACTTACCTTCCTGTGGTGGCCACATGCCTCCATAGGAAGGAGCCTTTGTAGCCCCTTTCCACTTCTCTTCTTCCCTTTGCATACCACTCGTGTTCTTCGACCGTTCTCTGGCCTCTTAACTCCAAATTCAAATTCGTTTATGGATTACGAACTGTGACTCTCTCACGCACATGGAAAACTATGAAACTTTGACCATAAATTAGGAATTCGACTTGATACACGAAGACGAAGACCATGGACGATCGACACACGGAAGTTTCATAACTTCCTACTCGAAACTCGAAAACTAATGAATGAGTAATCGAAACGACCATAACTCAATAAGAAATAATATGAGAAAAAATTCAAGTCCAATATCAATAAAACATAAACAAACAAACACAAGAACACACAAGTATGCCATTTCCTAGAGATAGTCCTAGAACATGCATTTCTACAATATTTGTCAATTTAAGTCTAATGCATATGCATACTAGAATATGTGTGTGAATGTGTTATACCAATTTGGCACAACGATGCAGGGACACAAGTGTATGCAATGTGTGTGTGCGTGCATGCTTAAACCTTGCAAAAGGCTGGAAAGGGTCTTAATATACCTTTGAAGACAATAATGCTTTCCCCTCTTAAAGGCTTCACTTTGCTTGAATAGTTGCCCAACTTCCTTGAAGTTTGATAAACCATGAATCCTAGACAACTGATCAATACAAAGAAAATGTTGTTTTGATATAGAATAATGATAACATGACTCAAAATCCTAACAGAACACACGTTCCAAATAGGTTTATTTATGTGTCAAGGGACACTACAGTCTAAGCTCTCTAAATTAATTCCCCAATAATTAATAACCTCTGACATTTAATAAAATTTCATGAAACCGACCATGTTCTATAGGCATAATTTAATATTTTTGCTATCGAATAATTAATACAAAATATCAAAAAATATTAATTAATTAGCATAATCACGTTATTTAGAGAACCATCTATCTAAAGTAGCATGTTTCTTCCTGGTTGTCTTTATCTCGAGCTGTATACCTCAGAGTACCTTATGAGTTACAACATGAGTGGGATTTGAAAGGTCAAGAAGAGAAATACATGAGTGAAAGACGCCTAATTTATCTTTGTTAGACAAGAGGGGGTCATCATCTATATCTTCTTTGACTTTCTCTTCATGATGGTCATATGACGATGCAATTGCTATGAGATCTCCATCTGGTATTTCCTCATGGGCAATTTAACTTTTTCTTGATGTTGGTCTTCTCATATTCCTTGCATTAAATTTTTAATTGGAATTATGTACCATTCTTGCATTTAATTTTTTATTGGAGATAGTATACCAAGCTCATTGGTAACTTAAAAACAATAAATATATAAGACTAAATCAGTGAAGACTTTCTAACTACCTAGAAGTAGTGGCATTAGCAAATATACATGAAATAAATAACCTCGCTAATTAATAAATTATTGTGCAACGAATTGCATTAATTTAGAGAGGTCAGATTATATATAGTTATTGACTGGAAGATCCAAAAAAGAATTTTTATTTTTCATCCCATGGATTTTACTCATACCGCTCAAAATATTTTTGATGTTATTTTTGAAGTTTTAAATGATTTTAGCTAACTTGACGTTTTATTTCCCTCACATTAGATAATACATCATCAAATAATGTATCCATTAACTTGTTTTTTTACCAACAATATCCCTCAAGTTGGGGGTCATCTCTTCCACCAAAAATGTGCATGTCACATCATAAATTTAATTATGAAATCAGGTTTGAATGTTGTAACCGGTCATATAGATCGCATCAGAGATGTCATTTCCTATATCAATAGCTCTAATCAAAGAGTGAATTTTTTTTTTTCCAAATATAGCTTGACAAACAGCCCAAGAGTTTCCAAACAAATATATCAGTAAGGTGGAACTCCACTTATTTAATGTTGGAAAGTGCTTTTGATTATTCAGGTGAAATTACAAGTTATTATAATATAGAAATGACCCGAGTGGACAGTCCAACCATAAACGACGAGAATTGGTATGTGGTAGAAGTTTTTATTAAATTTTTAAAGAATTTTTACGATTCAACTATACTTCATTCCTGGGTCTTTTACCCCACATCACATATCGTATTGCATCAAGTATTAGAAATGTCTGAAATGTTACACTTTTATAAAGATAATGTAGTTTTAAAAATTGCAGTTGAGGCGAAGGTAAAAAAATCAAAAAATATTGGTATGGCATTCCTATACTCTATGCCTTAGGTTGTATAGTAGATCTTAGGACTAAATTAACTAGTTTAAAATCTTTTGCTCAGTTTATTAGTTGTTATTTGGATTTAGATCTTACTCAAAATTTTACTAACCTACAATCCAAGGTGTTACTCAAAATTTATGGTTCTTGTACGTACTTCTCAGGTCTGAAGCGGAATTCATTACATATATCGTTGACACAATTTGGAAGAGATTGAATATAAACTCAAATGTTGTAGAGGACTTTGTTGGAATAGATTCTTCTGTGGAGAAAATTTATGAGCTTTTGGAACCTGGGTCCAATGATACTCGCTTCATCGGGATTTGGGGAATGGGAGGAGTAGGTAAAACTACACTGGCCAGAGTTGTATTTAACAGTCTTTCACATAACTATAAATATGACGTCATGTGCTTTCTTGCCAATGTTAGAGGAGTCTCTAAACAAAGCGGTATTACCCATTTACAAAAAATGCTTCTTTCCAAGGTGTCAAACGAACCAAATTTGAAAATATGTGATCCTGAAGAAGGAATCAATTACATTAGAAGGTGGTTATGTCATAAAAGTGTCCTTCTTGTTCTTGATGATGTCGATAATCAATTAGAACAATTAGAAATATTGGCTGGTAAGCATTATTGGTTTAGCTCTGGGAGTAGAATTATTGTTACAGCTAGAGATAAACACGTGCTTATTAGCCATTGAATTAGTAGTATATACGAGCTTCAAAGATTGGAACATGATGATGCTCTTCAGCTCTTTCATATGAAAGCATTCAAACACGAGCAACCCATAGATAATTATGTTGAGCTGTCAGAGAAAATCGTACAATATGTAAAAGGCCTTCCATTAGCTCTTGTACTTTTAGGATCCTCTTTGTGTGGTAGAAGTGTCGAAGAATGAAAAAGTGCATTGAATAGACTAAGACAAGTTCCCGATAAAAATATTTTGAAACAGCTTCGAATAAGTTACGATGGACTTGAGGAAATTGAGAAAAAAATATTCTTAGATATTGCGTGTTTCTTCAAATGGAAAAATAAAGAACGGGTTATGGAAATATTAGATAGTTGTGATTTTCATTCAACTTTCGGAATAAGAGTGCTCATTGATAGATCCTTTATAACAATTTCATACGGTAATAAACTTGACATGCATAATTTGCTACAAGAAATGGGTTGGGAAATTGTTCGGGAACAACATCCTACCAATTGTGGCAAATGGAGTAGATTATGGCAGTTTGAAGATGTTTACCACGTGTTGCTAGACAATAAGGTAATATAATGTTTCAATATATATATAATTTCAATTAAATGAAAAACATTTACGGTTTTTATTAACTGTTCTATATATTATATTCACATATCACATTCTCGTTTCTTATTTATTAGGGTACACATGAAGTGGAAGGTATAATGCTTAACAAGTCTAAACGGCAAATTCCTCACTTGGATGGCAAATCCTTTTCAAGCATGAGCAAACTAAGGCTGCTCAAAATCAGCAATGTTGACCATTCAAAAGACCTGATATACCTCTCAAATGAGTTGCGATTTCTCAAATGGGATGGATACCCTTCAAATTCTTTGCCACCAACGTTCCAAGCGCGGAAACTTTTTGAACTCAACCTTTGTCACAGCAAGATAAAATACCTTTGGAAGGGCATAAAGGTATTATTATATCTTAATTTCATTGGGTACATTGCAAAAGTTCATGGAATTGAAGCAATTTTTAATAATTAATCTAATTAACTTTTTTGCTATAATAGACATTTGAGAAGTTGAAAAATATTAAGCTCAGTTACTCACACAACCTTATCGAAACCCCAGACTTTACAAGTGTTACAAACCTTGAGAAATTGAATCTTGAAGGTTGTTCAAGATTGCGTGAGTTGCACAAGTCAGTTGGATTTCTACAGCGGCTTTTTATGTTGAATTTAAAAGGCTGCAAGAATCTTGAGAGTTTTCCAAGCAACATTGGGGGTTTGAAATATTGTTTGAGGACTCTGAATCTAGAAGACTGTTCAAAACTAGACAAACTTCCTCAAAACTTGGAGGTACTTGAGTGTTTGGAGGAGCTAAATGCCAGTGGGACTTTAATAAGACAAGTGCCATCCTCCATTGTAAAGTTGACCAACCTTCAAAAATTGTCTTTCCGTGACTGTAGAGATCAACCATCCCAAACCTTGATGTCTTTTCTCTGGTCATATATGTTCCCTCAATCAAGAAATCAAAGTTTACGGTTGCCTTCTCTCGCAGGTCTTCACTCTCTGAAAAGTTTGGTTCTTAGTGGCTGCAATTTATCAGAAGGAACAGTTCCCAACGATCTTGGCTCTTTACCCTCGTTAGAACAATTAGATTTAAGCAGAAACAATTTTGTTGACCTACCAGAAAGCATCAGTCGGCTACCTAAACTTGAAATTCTTTGCTTAGGGGAATGCGAGAGACTTCGGTCATTACCAGAGCTTCCAGGACAGATATATTTTGTAGAGACAGATCATTGTACTTCGTTAGAAGCTATGTCATGGAGTACACTATGCACTTCAAGAAACAATGTACTACTGCACCTTTTCAATTGCTTCAAACTGGTAGAGAATCAGGACAGGGAAAATAGCTTGCCTGTAATGTTGCTGAAACTCCACCTTCGGGTATGTATCTCTTTTTTTTTTTTCCCAATTTTTTTATGATTAGTAATTGCAACTACTATTTTTAAGACTAAAAAGTCGATAAAGGTAATTAATTGCAGGAAAAAAAAAATTAATAGGCAAAGGATTAATTAATAGAATTTTGTAAGCGATGAAGGCTTTTGGTCTTATAGGAAAATTTTCAAATTTTTAGAATTATGTTCGTTAAGCTGCATCATGAGAGAAAAAAAAAAAAAAAACTATATAGATATAGCTTTTGTAGTCTTACGATATGAATACCATTTGGATCTTGTTTCTTTCTATTTAGTATTTACAGAAGATAATTTATTTTCAATTTTTTATATGCTGATAAAATTAAATATTAGTTACATTACAGGAACTCTCCTTCAAATCTGTTGGATTTCATATTTGTCTTCCCGGAAGTGAAATTCCAGCGGCATTTAAGCATTGGAGTACTGAAGGGTGGGAAATAAAATTTGGACTATCTCCCAATTGGTATACTGACGAATTCATGGGAATTGCTCTGTGTGCCGTAGTTCCAGAGCTCAGCAGTGAATTGTATGGATTATATAAATGTCAGATTGTTTGTATTATCTGTATAGGATCAAGGATGATGATCTATTTGATCACCATTCCTAGTCGTCTCCACTCTGATCACCTTTGGCTGGGATATTTGTCAATTCAGGAGATGATAGCAACACAATATTCAGATCCAAATGATTTGAGATGCATTCACGTTCGAGTAGTATTGGTGAGGTACTATCAGGACCATGACCCTCTGAACAGTGTTGCAGACAATAGAAGTCCAATATGCTTGCGAGCAAAAAGATGTGGGATTCGTATGGTTTATGAATCAGAGCTGGAAAACTTGGAGGAATTTCCTGCAGGTTCTAATATATTCCAGCACAACCACGGTGATGTTTGTCACGCACCCGATATTCAAGCACTCGTTCCCATGAGTGACTTATCTCCTCCTCATATAATAAACTGTGAAAGTAACTCATTGGGTTTGAGAGCACCATCACCACATATTTTGGGGACCTATATCCTCACATCCCTATCCCCATTTGAGGGAGAATTTTTGGAGAGAATTGGGGAAATGGAGGGGGAGGTATGATTTTTACCGAGGATTTTTGGGGAGAATTGGGGGGGGGGGGGGGGGGGGGGGATGATTTTTATCGAGAATTTTTGGAGAAAATTGGAGAAATGTTGTGGGGGGATGATTTTTATCTCCAAATTAAAATGGAGATGGAGATGGGGAAACCCCTCCCCATGGAAATGGGGATGGGGGGAGGTGCCCCTATCTCCGTTTCCCCAATTCCTCCAAACATTATATATAATATATTATAATATATATATATTTAATATTTTTATTCTTCTCCTATTCTTCTATATATATATATATATATATATATTTGTGTGTGTATGTTTTTAATTTGAATTTATGATGGATTTTGTGTTTTTCTAGTATGTAAAACTAGATTAATTTCGAACTAAGTTTTTCTTCATTATAAATTTATAATAATTGTAATAATAATTGTATGTTGTGATTCATGATAGTACTTGAGAGATTATGGTTGCTTTTAAACTAGTTCAACTATGGCTCGAGCTTGGACGTTTTTGACCCAACCAAGAATACATATATAATCAATGAAACATGCAACAAGAAAAAAATGCTATACTTTTATAAAAATCTGAACATAATCCAAGTCATTCAAAGACTCATGTAATTTTTGAGAGAGAGAGAGAGAGAGTATATACATAATACATTCATAGCTTCATCAAGTTATAAGGTACCTTCCTTACCAATATCAAAGAAATTCAATTTTACAAATGGCAGAACCTGAAAACTCCATTGCCGGATTGTCATTACTTTCCTTCACCGACTCTAATCTCTAACTCTACTCGATTTCTCCATTTTTAAGCGGAAAACACTAGTTAAAAGCATGTAAAGCGGTTTTATCTTTCAATGAGATATTTCTTCCATTGAAATTCACTCTAACACCACTAGAGAAATCAGAATACAAGAAACATAAAGATAAACTATGGAGGCAATTCCATTTATGTTTAAGAAATTTAAACATCGGAGAAACCACTAGTGGAACCTTGAGACCAAAAAGGGTATTATATAACTTGAAAAGTTAACAAGACAATGCACTTGCACACAGAAGCTATAGCTCTTCTAGGTTTTTATAAGATGCACTAAGAGAGCAATGTAATAAATTGAGCATAATTAGACTCACCGGACCATATTTGTTAATCAAACATGGAAATGATTTCTTAGGAGCATTTTGCCAAGTATGCATTCCAACCTTGAAGGCGATATTCATGAGCTGTCTCTGCAGGGTCTGCTGCCTTTGTGATTCCACGACCCACAATTATGATATCACTACCCCTTTCATTGATGACCTGGAAAATCATTTGTCTTACAAGTTATTAAACTGCAACGACATCAATCAACAAGAATATACTGCCAGCATTCAGTTTGAGTGCATGAAAAATCTAAATTATTTAGCCAGCAAGGGTAATCTTAATAGAAGAATATGTGTTTCAAAACGGGGCCATCCATGATCCCCTGCCCTGTATTGCCTTCATCATAGTCGGCTAGTTGCTCATAATTTAAGATTGCATGTTTTTTTATTTGATGTAGCAAGATGAGAAAAGATTTGCTTGAGAACATTGAAAAACCAAAGCACATTACTTCATGAGGTTACTCATTGTGCAGAGAAGGGACTAACCCTAACATAACCCATCCCAACCCAACCCACAATTGGCTCCTTATTCTATTTGTTTTTGTTTGATAGACCACTGTCTTCATGATATTGGTTGAAAACACAACTCCATTTTAACAAATCATTATTGGCAAAAACACAAAAAGGTGACATTATCAGGTATCATAGGTTAAATATACACAAATTTGTTTCAAATGGTCATGGATTTGTAGAGCAAGTACATATTAAATTAGGACTAATATGATAAGGTTCAGTAAACTGAAAAAGATCAAGCAGGTGACAAGAAAAAAAAGTCATGCCAATTTATATAACTCTGTAATTGATTATACATGTTCCCATATTTGTTTTCACTTCTCAAGCCTACCTAGAAATAAGATTTCAAGTCAAAATGTTGTGAATCTACCACCGAAAAAGGACTTAAAATCACCATTAACGGAATGGAATACACAGTGAACTAAGGTATATTCAATAAAGAAAAGCATGACAGATGGAATGTTACGAAATATATAAAAGGAATTCCAAATAGAGATCTGGTGAGCACAAACAATACTTACTGAATAAGGAGTGTTATACTGCTGGCCTAGATTATCACCACCCTTTACCATCTGAACTCCAGGCGTTGCCTGAATAAATGCTGGATTGACTGGTGCCCCTGGCCATGATGCTGGATTAACTGAGATGAATCCAATGACAAAATCAGAATGTTCCTCTGCAATTTTCACAGCTGCAGCCGTGTAGTCTCCTGTTGCTAGGTTACCAGCTGAACTCATTTCAGCAAGCAGCAATAGTCCCCTCCCACGAGGCAAACCCTGATTACAGGAAGTGCAAAAAAAACCTTGAGAAATGGATTAGTCAAACTCTTACTACAAGTCAGCTAAGTTATGTTGAAATGTTAATGCTAACCTTCAATTTCAGCCCATCCACAATTCCTGGTCCAGAGATTATGTGAGCATTAACAATATCAGCCCAATCCAATATATGGAATATACCTCTGTGACAACCGAGCCAAGAGCCCCTCAGGCAAAGACAAGGACATTTAAAGAAATTGGGAAAAGCAAAGGAAGGCACCAGAGTCTTACCCTTCATACTGCATAGTCACTGTATTACCAATGTCTGCAAACTTACGATCTTCAAAAATTAGGAAATTATGCTTTTCTGCAATCTTCAGGGGAGTACTTAACATTTAGCTTTAACTTAGCAGAAACTTCAATTCACAAGCACTTCATAAGAACCCACAAAACTGGAATATAGATGTGATACATTTATTGCCCAGGCAGAATTTCAGGGATGTACCACTTGAAGTTTGGAACCGAAATCCGGAGTGAAATCAGGCAATATATCAACATGGGTTTTCAATAAACAGATCTCTGGCCCAACCTACATTAAAATTAAAAACAAAATCAGAAACAAAAATTTCATTTCTTTCTCATAAAAAACAGATTATCAAACTCTATTGCGATCATGAACCTAGTGGCACACATTCTTATGAGGACCACAAGAGCACAAGGGCAAACGCGAGGGAAGAGCTTGACAATATCATTATAGAAATACGGTACACCATTGAATGACAATAAATAAATAATAAAAAAAATAAAGATGAAAACAGCTTCAAGTCCACGTCTTCTACAATGAAGTGATGAGAAAATGACAAAGCACCAACATCTTATTCTGTCTTCTTCCAACTGCTCCCTCCTTTAGATTCATGCTTGAGCATTATACTTTCGTGCCTTAATGATAAACCCAACCCCGAAGGGGATTAGGCATTTAGGCTACATCTTTACCCATATATACCTATCAGAAAGAGAGATGAATGCACTGTAGTCAGCCTTGTTAGAACACACAAAGTTTTGTTTACCTTTTTGTTGTTCTTCCTCTACTTAGCATGTTTTACATCTCATCTTGAACGCATTTGCAGATGAGTTTGTTAGTACGTTGGAAAAAATGTGTCTGAATGGTACAAGCAGTTTACAAATCTACCCACTAGTTAAAACTATTCTCCTCTACAAAACAAAAGAGAAAAAAAAAAGTTCAATCATCATGGAACAGAATTTCTGAAGCAAGCCTTCAACAACAAAGAATTTTTTGAATCATTATGATATAGATAAGTAACTTCTATAGAAGTTACTGTGATGTAGGACACTTCTAGAATCCCGGGAAAGGGGCAAACGATGTTGGATTTGGGCTCATATTATGTCGTTTTCCCAAATTCAATAGGTTTGGCCTCTGATTTTGTGTTTTTACCTTTTCAAGCAGTATGTTCAAATCTTAATATTTTTTTAGTAAGGATTTTTGTTTTTAGTATGATTTGTTTTGTTGAGTTCAATTGGGAAAGTTCTTTTCAAATCTTAACTACGTTAGAATATCTATCTAATGCTTTGCTAAATTAGCTTTTTTGGTTGATGATGACTGATGAGTTAGTTTAGACTGAGTAGTATCCTCCCTGTGTGGAGGCTTTTGTCCTGGATATCATCTAGGTTAGTTAGTAACAGAGCTTTGCATTAACATATCTCCCTTTCCACTTTTACAAAAAACAAAACTTATCTATCTAGTTCTATCGTAATTCATAAATAACATCAATCAATAAAACCCAAGATTTGTATGTATATGACAGATTGAAAGAAAAAAAAGACCTTGTCAGCAATTTGAAGCAACTTAGCAGCAGTAGCAACATCAGCAGCCAAGCACAGATTCGTCTCCTTCTTAACCATAACTTCAAACAGCTTCCTCCCAGTTTCATTCTTGACCATTTTAGCCCTCTCCTCATACCTCAAACCTTTAACCCTGACCCTAGCAGCAGCCACATTGCCCGGAACCGGCATGGTCACCTTCCTGTTCTCCTCCAGAAACCTCATCAGCGTCTTCTCCATCTTCGCATCCACCTTCCCTCTCTCCCGCAAAATCCTAAACAACTCGCTCAGTTTAATCATCGAATGCAACTCGATACCGTTGTCCTTAAGTATCTCCCTCCCGCCCTGCTCTCTGTCGATCAAAACGACGGCGTCCTTCACCACCAGCCCCGCCTCCCTCAGCGGCGCCGCCGTCTCGAGAACCGAAGCACCGCTAGTGACGAGATCGTCGATGATCAGACAGACGTCATCTCTCTTGAAGGATCCTTCAATGGCCTTGGAGGTGCCGTAGTCCTTAATCTCCTTGCGGCGCATGAGCATGGGGACGTCGTTGAATGTGGAGACGCAGGTGGCAATGGGGAGGGCGGTGTAAGGGACGCCGCAGACGACGTCGTATTTGGTTGAGGAAGGGAGGGAGGAGATTAGGGTTTTGGAGATTTGGCGGAGGAGGGAAGGGTAAGAGACAATGAGACGGAGGTCGATGTATGTCGGCGAGGAAATGCCGGATTTGAGCTTGAAGTTGCCGAACTTCACCGCCGAGATGTCGTGAAGCTGGAGAATGAGAGATTCCATCCCCGACGACGTCGACATTGGTGCTCTGAATTTTGAGTGAAGAAGAAGATTGAGAATTGAAAAGGGTGAGTAGTATTATAGTGATGAGGTTGTGATACAAATATGAATCATCACCATCACTATCAGCTGCAATTATGTAAATGCAATTCTCCTAAACAAAACAAATCTTGACTCGAATTCAAACTCACAGAGAAATTTCGTCGCATACATTTAGGTGGCAGAGGGGATAGAGGATCAAGCTGTTATCTTTTAAACATGTGCATATCTAGGTGTCAGCCAACACAATTATATTTCTTTATTATTATTATTATTATTATTATAAATTATAAAGTAAATTCCACATCACATCAATCTCTCGATAGAAATTGTAAGTCCATAAATTTGGGAGCGGTGATATTGGTACAGTCTATTTATATCTAATTTTTTTAGTTATGTAATATATTTTTTTTCTTTTATCAAAATTACTTAAAGGGATATACAATTTAAGAAAAAAAAATCTTCTATAAAATAAACCAATTAAAATCCTACATTCCTTTTCAAAAAAAAAAAAAAAAAAAAACATGTTCTTTTAAACCTTTTTTTTTTTTTTAATTTCTTAACTCTTAAACCCTAAATTTTGCTTCTTACACACATACAAAAATATTATGAAATAGTCTTTGAAAGATATCAAGCATATGGAAGAATCGTTATTTAGAATGATATTAAGCTATCGTTGTGTTGAAGTAACCCTATTATTTTTTTTTTCTCTTCCACCATGAAATAAGAAGGAAAAAAAAAACTCAAAATAAAATAAAATAATAAGAAGAAAAAATAAATCATTTAATGGAAGTGAGAGAAAGATGTATACAGAGATCAAAGATGGGGTGTATTAAGTTTGAAAAATAAGTAAATTGGGTAATTTTGGAAATAAATCAAAACAATTAATAAAAACATTTAATTTTATTTTATTAAGTCAAAAATTTTTAAAGTGAGGTATATATAAATTGGTAAGGGGTGTACCAATAGCATCACTCTTAATTTTATATAAAAAGGAGTACAATACTATATTTTCGTTACATCAATTTAACGGTGTGCTATTGAAAATGCTATTTTTATTATTTTATTAATTAAATTTATAAAAGTAAATACTTATTATTAATGTATTCATTATTTTTTTTAATATTCCAATATAAAATTTCATTAATGCATTCATTATTTCATTTAATATATATATATAATGGTATTTTGTTATTAAAAAGTAGACATTTATTGCTGTGCCAAATTTGGCATATGTTATGTGTCAAATTTGGCACACAATTTAGCATATGTCAAATTTGGCACATCATTTGGCACTGTATTGGAGGATGTTTTTTACATCATATGCTAAATTTTAGCATTGGCATAACTATTTGGCACAGTATTAGAGATGCTCTAAATTAAACATAACCTTTAATCTTTTACTCTAAGAAACAATTTTATCGAAAATTAACGTTCACATTTCTCGATCATTAGTCAAACTTGACCAAACTTAATGGTCGACTAATTTTGACACTTGACTATAAAAATGCCAAACTCTTATACATGTAAAATTGTAAATCCTACCTTAAGCCAAAAAATTAAAAATTAAAAATCATTAAACCATTCGACAAATCATCTTGTGATTTTATGGTAGTGAGGACAGTAAAATTTGTTTCGAAATATCCATAAAATAACATTGATGAATGTGTAAGGATAGAAATTGAGGAAATGATGATGGCACAGTAGTGGAGATGCTTTAAATTAAACCTAACCTTTAATCTTTTACTCTAAGAAACAATTTTATCGAAAATTAACGTTCACATTTCTCGATCATTAGTCAAACTTGACCAAACTTAATGGTCGACTAATTTTGACACTTGACTATAAAAATGCCAAACTCTTATACATGTAAAATTGTAAATCCTATCTTAAGCCAAAAAATTAAAAATTAAAAATCATTAAACCATTCGACAAATCATCTTGTGATTTTATGGTAGTGAGGACAGTAAAATTTGTTTCGAAATATCCATAAAATAACATTGATGAATGTGTAAGGATGGAAATTGAGGAAATGATGATGTATATGGGTTTTTCTATCTCCACTTTTTGTTTTTTGTTAAAATATTTTATTTTAGTTTTATTTAATTAAGGTCATTTTGGAAATTTTAATTATTATGTCAAGGGCAATTTTGTCTTTTTAACAGTAAAAATTAGTCAACGATGAACTTTAACAATTTTACGGATCTTGACTAATGGTAGGAGTCTTAGGAAAGGTCAATCTTAGTTATTAATAAAGTTATTTCCGTATTTAAAAAGATAAATCTGAAAGAGTTTTTGTGTAATTTGCTCAAACACAAAATATGGTTTGTAGGAGAATATTTAAGAATGAGTTGTTTTGGGTCATGTTTTTGGATCTTTTTCTAACGTTGTTGACATGCATCTTTGTTTTTCGAATGAAGTAAAATAACTTTACAATGTCAATGTTTGATCATTATCTAATTTTATATAATCTTATTTTAAGGAGAATAAACAAATCACATCCGTCAAAATATATTTAACATTCCAAAAAAGGTTTGTATTTTAAAATTTTTGAATGACACTCATATAATAATTTATGAGTGGTGCTATTGGCACACCCCCTACCAATCTATATATGTCCCACTATTTAAAATTTTGACTTAATAAAATAAAATTAAATGTTTTTATTAATTGTTTTGATTTATTTTTAAAACTACCTAATTTACTTATTTTTCAAACTTAATCCAACCCATCTTTGATCTTTGTATACATCTTTCTCTCACCTCCATTAAATGATTTATTTTTTCTTCTTATTATTTTATTTTATTTTGAGTTTTTTTTTCTTCTTATTTCATGGTGGAAGAAAAAAAAAATAACAAGGTTACTTCAATGCAACGATAGCTAAATATCATTCTAAAGAACAATTCTTCCATATGTTTGATATCTTTCAAAGACTATTTCATAATATTTTTGTATGTGTGTAAGAAGCAAAATTTAGGGTTTAAGAGTTAAGAAATAAAAAATAAAAAAAATAAAAAAAAAAAGTTTAAAAGAACTTGGTTTTTTTTTTTGAAAAGGAATGTGAGGTTTTAATAGGATTACTTTGTAGAAGATTTTTTTTTCCTTAAATTGTATATCCCTTTAAGTAATTTTGATAAAGGAAAAAAAAAAATACTGTATAATTAAAAAAATGGGGCACAAATAGACAGGTAGGGGGTATGTCAATAGCACCACTCTAATTTATAATCTAATGTTACTTATTATGGTGAAAAATTAATATTTGTTTCAATTATTTTTAATCTTTTTTAAAACTAAAATCGAAATGAAATAAGAAATTTCCGAAAATCGAAATGAAATAAAAAGTATAATTAAATTTTTTTTTTTTAAAAAAAAAAGAAGCTAGACTAATTATGTAAAAAAGGGGAAAAAAACGTGGGAGAAAAAATTCTAAACCCGACCCGACTGGACTTGGGCACGCCGACAGAACAAAAAAATTTTAATACATAGACGTGCACAGTTATATATCTAGTTGAGTTGGAAGAATCAGAACCGTTGATTTTGGATACCTTTTTTGTCACATTTTTAGATTTAAAAACAGATTTGGTTACCTATTTGCATTGCACCAAGAGCTTGCATGCGTCTCACGCGCCAGCCATCACTAACAAAACTCCGGTTGGTTAAATTTTTTTTATTTTAAATAACTTTTTAAAATAAGATGTAGTTTTGAATTAATTTACATTTCAACCAATTTTTTTTTTTTCGAAATTCCATATTAGTTATCATGAAAATAAAAATTGTAACACAAAATAAATTTACCATTATAAATATGGATGCAAAATAATAAACTTTTAAACATATAAGATAAATCATATTTATAAATTATGAAAATAGAACTTTTATCAATCAAATAAGATATGATTTATGTTATTTAAAGCTTAGTACAGATTTTTTAAATATTGAGATAAAAGTATGATATTACTTGACAATTGTGATGATATATTGTTAAGTCCCTCTCACTCACATTAATAAAAGAGAAAATAACACTAGACACTATTAATTGATGGGTGGAGCCTCAAAAAGGTCATTCACTATTTTAATTATTCCAAAATTACTATTTTGACAAAATATTGTTCATTGGCAGCTATTCTGCCAAAATCTAACATAAAGATGTTGTTATCTGTGACATGACACCCATAAAGAATTTTTTGGACAATATTTTATGTATTTTGATTATTTAATTATATATAAAAAAGTAATGATTTGATTAGTTTATTATTTTTATGTGTAATATTTCCTGTTTATAGGTGAAATCAAAATTATTATTATTTCATGATTAATTTAGGGTGACATTAAACTTATTTCCTATTCAAAACTTTGTTGATTTGAACCAAGTTTTTCTTCATTATAAATTTATAATAATTGTATGTTGTGATTCATGATTTCCATGGTTTTTTACAAGTCTATTATTTGTACATGTTGAGCCATATTTAAAGACTCACGTGGATTGTATTGTGTCAAGAGTAGTAGAGTATAGAATATACATTTATCTGGAACTGTATGAATGATATGTAACATCCTTGAATTTATAGTTCCTTATTCAATTACATTAAACATATGGATGAATTGTTTGAGAATGATATCAAACATCTAAAAGAATTCTCTAGAATGATATCAAGCGTTTGGAACAACCAGATGAAAACGGTACCACATACACAACAACAATAATGAAATCGCACCAAGAATTGCAACCAAGAAAATCTAATCTCTAACGAAACAAAATCACACCAAAACTCTAACTCAATGGCTCAAAAAACAAAAAAAAAAACAAAAAACAAAAAACAATCAGAGACGATCAATACCACGCTCTCAATCTATCACCAACAATCCAATCGACTATTAAAAAAAAAATTGCATCAAAGAAGGATGTTTTCATCATGAAATAAGAAGAAAAAATAAGTCTAGCGACGGAAGTGAGTAACTGTATAGAGAGATTAGAGATGAAGTGCATTTTTATTTATTTTATTTTATTGAAAAAGAAATGGAATGTATTAAGTTTGAAAAATAAGTAAAAGGGTAGTTTTAAAAATAAATCAAAAAAGTAATAAAACCATTTAATTTTATATAATTAAATTAAAATTTTAAAAGCGGGGCATAAATAGGTAATAGAAGGGTGCCAATAGAACCACTCATTATCAAAATAAGATAAATAAATAAAATTATTTGTATAACAAAATAAATTTACTCTTACAAATATGGATGCAAAATACAATAAACTTTTAAACATATAAGATATATCATATTCATAAATTATGAAAATAGAACTTTTATTAATCAAATAAGATATGATTACTATTATTAAAAGCTTAGTACAATTTGTTTACATGTAGAGATAAAATTTAAAAGTAGATATTAGTTGAGAATTGTGATAATATAGTGATAAGTCTCTCACATTCATATTAATAAAACTATGGATTGATCTTTGTTTTTCTTCATTATAAATTTATAATAATTGTATGTTGTGTTTCATGATAGTACATGGGAGATTATGGTTGATTTTGCTTGCTAAGTTTTTAGCCCTTAGATAGTTAGATGTATGGAGGTTGTGGAAGTAATGACATGTTCCATGTTTTTTTCTTTTTAACAAATCTATTCTATATAAATGTTGACTCAATACGATCCACAAGAGTCTAGAGCATAGAATACACACTTATCTGGAACCGGATGAATGATATGTGACATCCTTGAATTCATAGTTCTTTATTCAATTTGGTTGATTTCCTTTATTTATAAGAAGCCTACCAAATTGCAAATGTGTAAGCTCAATTTTCTTTTATATTTCATTATGCTATTTTTTAGATCGGAGAGGATTCTCCTCTTATTGTCAAGTTTGTATTCGTAGATGTGAACGAGTGATTTGTATTCGTTTTAATCTAATGATATTCCAATTTTTTTTTAAATTAATAATATTTGTTTAAAAAAGGGTTTTTTAAAGAAAAGAAATAGATACTATTTTTTTTTAAAAAGAACACTAGTGTCATGCACGGTTACCACAACGCGTGGGATTGGATTGGCTTTGAAATGATGTGAACGACCAGACAACTCCCCAACTCCCCCAAATCCGATTCGTCCCACATTGACTTTGGTGGCATTCTCTCATCATTCTCTCATCCAAAAACAATGATTTGAGAGGGAGAGAGAATTTAAAATGCCAAAAAAATTGAAAATTTTTCATTTATTTCATTGAAATTTTTAATCATTTCTTCAATTTCTTAACAACCATTTTGAAGAAACATTGCTTTAATTTAATCTCATTCTCATTCCCCAAAAAAAAAAAAAATGTTCAATGAAGTTTTCTCCTCTATCACGAGTGATTTGAATTGCTTTTTGTTCCTTATATGTTGATGCAGAGAAGAGGCTGATAGCTACCCATTAACCAAGTAATTAACAATGTAAGAGCATTTTAATTCTTTTATTTTTTTTGTTGGTTTAATTTCTTTATGTTTTCCATTTATTGAATGCAGATTCTATATTTTTCTTGGTTTTTTTGTTCATTGATTTGATTCATGTTAAATACCCATATTGTTTGATAAAAAGAGGGAGCTTTTGAAATTGCTCTCCTGAAATTGTACCATTGGATTTTGATGATTTAGGTCTTCTATTTTGAGGATGGAGATGTCAACCCAGCAAGAAAATTCTGCTAATGTTTCAGGTATTTATTTTCATCTATGAAATGGGAATTTTTTTTCTAGAAAATTTTATTTATGTGAGAATATGTCTCTGTTTTTTCTTTTCTAATCAAATATTTTTAGCAAAAGAGATGGGTAGAATGATAGAACATGATTTATTTTGCCCGCCTTAAATGAATGGCAATGATGAGAAAGGTTTTAACTTTGGATTAAAGCTCTAATTTTTAGCTTGAATGATCAATAGAATTGGTTTTTATGAATTTGGGGTTTCAATATTGGTAATGAAACTATGGTTGGCTCAATATTTTGTGGACATTTTTTTTTCTTTTTCAAATCGTTGGTTGCATCATTGTGCAAGCTACCACTTGTTTAATCTTGTGATGGTTTGGAACTGAAATTGAAGTGAGGCTGGTGCTCAGCAGTATTCTGTGCATATGCAAAAAATCGATCAAGTGATGGAACTTGAAATAGTTGTTGATTTCTAGTCAAGTATGATTCTTGATTTGAATTGATAGAGTTCAGTTTCGAAATGGGATTGTCTTTTTATTTGTCGTTTCCCCACTTTTTTTTCATTACATAGAATCAATCGTATATTCTCCGCTCCATGATGGGCATTAAATTAGGGTACTCGAATCCTAAAGTCAACATCTATCCTGAGTTCCATTTGCAAGATATGTTTTTCGGTTGTTCATCAACTAGTTGCTCAATGATGTATTTGCTGCATTATTGTACACCTTTTAGAATTTGTTGTCTCTTCGTTGTGAATTTTTTTATCAAAGGTCACAAAGCCTTTGATTAGATTCTAACATTTTCAACAGTTTAGACGTGTTATTTAAACAGTTCATTGCTTATTCTCACGTTTTGATCACTGAATTTTGTTTGTGGGCCTTTTGATAATATAGAAGGTATCTTCAAGCCGTCAAGTCTAGTTCAACGTTGAAGATAGGACTTCTTGATGGTTTTTATCTCCGGTGTTGGTCAAAGGACCTTGCCGAACTCATTAACATATATACACTTATCTCGCTTTGGACTAATAGTGATTAGTGATAAGTTTGTTCGTAAAAAAGGGAGACAGTTCTTTATCCATGTATTTCTGTTAGTTTCAGTTTTAGTTAATTATTTCAAATATTACAAACTAATGTAGTAGTATGTTCTTGACATGATTAAGTTTCTGGTATTTCAACATGTCCATGCTTTTTGTCTTGCTTGTGACAGTTTATTGAAGAAGGTTGCACTCTTATGATGTTAAAAGCTTATTTTTTTGTGATGAAAATGAAATACTTTACAATAAAATTAGTACTCAATTTGTTGCCAACATTGAAATTTGTAATGGTGTTTGGGTTATTGTACTGTACATTTCTCATTTACCCGTTCAGGTACTTGTTGTCTATATGATCTCTTATGTTCAGAAACACCAAGTTGGGGTGCACATACGGATCGAAGAAGACTTTCCGGTATCTTGAGCTATAATCTTAAACACCTTATCTTAAACTTTAATCTTTAATACTTTACCATGTAACAAATAGATATGGTTGCTATAATGGCTAGTCAGATTTTGTACTTTGAATATGTGTAGAACCAGAAATTGTGTGTAAGACTCCATCTCGTACTATTCCATTTACATGTATGCTTATTTAGCTATCGTGAAGGTCATTATCTCATTGTTGGCCCTTCATAAACATTTCATGATACAAGTTTAATTTACGGTGGTCAATTTTAACTCCGTTTTCTCCTCAACCAGGTTCACAGAGAAGACTGGAGAAACTATTGCACCAATGTGGTAATGATATTTGTGCAGATTGTGGATCTCCTGATCCAAAATGGGTGTAAGTATCATATTCTACCGTCTTGTTCACAGTGTCAACATTCGAAGTTACACCTAGTTGTTACTATGTCTTCTATCGGTTTTTTGGTTTTGATTTTGAGTACAACATTTGTTTCTTTTTAATCTTTATGATTTAGATATAACGTTTGAGGATTGGTTGGCCCCATGGAAGAATAAACTATAGATGTGTAGATTAAAATCAAATTATGCCATTACCAGGGAATTATAATACTGAATGATTCTCATAACTTCTTGTATATTGGGTGACAAATCCTTACAACATAGAAAAGCTAGATACATGTATCTCAAGATGGATTGAAAAAAAATTGAATTATAAGGCTGCATAATAGAAGGATGTTTGTACTCTTCATTTCTATCGGATGTAAAAGATGTACCGTCTTTGAAGATTTTGAGTTCTGTTTGACCATGGAAGTCTGAAGATAAATTTATCTTAAACTGATATTTTCTATGTTTTTGTTTTGGACATATTATCAACGTATAATATATGTAATATTTTATTATGAATTATCTTTCTCTCTATCTTTTAATCTATTTATGTAACTTTTTTCTTTATTTATCGTGACATGACATTGGATCATTAACTACTATATCTTCACATAATAGCTATAACAATAAGCTCATTAAAGTTCTTCTTTACTGCATGTCCATCACTTGTTAGTGTCTGGTTTATTGCACTACATTTTGATTGTATCATTTGGTGGATATCAGATCATTAAGTCTCGGAGTATTTATTTGTATCAAGTGTTCTGGCGTTCATAGAAGCCTTGGAGTGCATATATCAAAGGTATGATTTCGAAACTACGCTTCCTGAACTGCTTTCATAAAATAGAATGTCACAATTGCCATTAAATGTGATCTTGATTTGTCATTGTGGAACAATATGTATGCCAACCGTTCTATTTAGAATAATATTACAATTTTTTAAGAAACTTGAACAAAGACACTGTTGATATACAAGTTGTCCAAACCAGTTCAGAACTTCAGTTTGTCATCTAATATTAATTGCTCGGGGTTTGATTATAGTCTAATTATCGAGTTTTGAGGTTATGACAGGCATTCAGAATTCAGCCCAGTTCAACTCCTTATTAATCGTGTTGTACATATTGTTCAAAGCCAATTGGAATCATAATGTTAATAAAATAAAAATAATAAAAATAATCAATCAATCAATCAATCATAGAATTGCTTCTTAAAATCCATCAGCATAAAAAGTCTTACAAACACTTTGCTGACTCGTTTCTTCTGAACTCTCTTTTTCTCACACTCCCCAAATCAGCTATTTCACAACTCACTAGAGTGTATAAAAGTTTTCAAGCTCATCAAAGTAAAATTTTGATAATGATTGTTCATGTATTATACACAATCATGAATATTAGTGGGTTAGAAAGTCATTAAATTAATACCTTATGTGAAAGCTTGACCATAGTATGCGAAATTAGTTCTTGATCATTGCTATCTTTTGTAGGATTCCGATCTAAGATTTCATTAACCATTCAGTCCTTTTTGGTTAAATTTGTTTTGTTGTTATATTCTCTTCTTTCTCTCTCACATTTATTTTACAATTGGATGTTCTAAGCTCATTTAATAACATTATGCAGGTTTTCTCAGTGAAGCTAGATGAATGGACAGATGAACAAGTTGATACTTTAGGAGGTATGGGTGGCAATACTGCTGCAAACGATAAATATGAAGCTTGCATTCCTGATGATATCAAAAAACCAAGACCAGATTCATCCATACAGGAGCGCTCAGACTTCATCCGGTAACATTAAGTACAATATTAGTCGTATTTCTTGTACAATAAATGTAAATCATTCTAAACCACCAACGTATTTCTTGAATACTCAGGAGAAAGTATGAGAAGCTACAATTTTTCAACTCTAATGATCTCAATCCAGCCTATACGTATCCGGGACATAGACCTTCTTCTTCAAACAATTGCTCTTCCCAAGATAAAAAGTCGTATGATAAACAAGCAACCAGACATCGTATTGGACATGCATTTCGTAACAGCTGGGGAAGGATGCAGTCGGACAGCAAGAGTACTAAAAAGAGCAATTCACTGGTAATGGTTTTCTGTTTGAGTAATGTTATTTTTATTGTGTTGGTTAGCAAAATAAAGGAATTTGCATAAATCATCGGAGCGAATGAGAGTTGAAGGATGCTCGTATCCTTGCTTAATCATCTATATACAACATTGTCAAGGTTTTTAATCGTTGCTTAATCATATCCTTTCTTTGGTTATGTTGATTATAGGCCGGTATGGTTGAGTTTGTTGGGTTGATAAAGGTCAATGTGGTCAAAGGCACCAACCTAGCTGTTCGAGATGTTTTGACTAGCGATCCATATGTCATCCTCGCATTGGGTCACCAAGTGAGCCTCTTGTCTTCATGAACTCCTTGAAATATTGGTTTTACGTTCAACTGAAGCGGATAAACGAAAATGCAAATAACATTTATACTCATATGTTTCTTCATAATCTTTGGTTGCAGTCAGTGAAGACACGTGTCATAAAGAACAACCTTAATCCTGTCTGGAACGAAAGTCTGATGTTGTCAATTCCAGAAAACATTCCTCCTCTAAAAGTGGTGAGTTTTTTGAAATGTTTTCTCGAAACATGAATGTATCTTTAGGAAGAATTAATGCTCCAAATGCATACAAGTATTTCATTCTCACAGCTTTATAATGGAAGCTATCGTCTGACTTGAATAATTATGTCTATAAGGTCCATTTTGGTTTTACAAGTATGAATTTTGTTGGATTGTTCAATGCAGCTTGTATATGATAAGGACACATTCTCAACTGATGACTTCATGGGGGAGGCGGAGATTGACATTCAACCTCTGGTCACGGCTGCTAGAGCCTATGAGAAGTCCGACATTAATGAGTCCATGCAGCTTGGTAAGTGGGTAGCCAGCAAAGAAAACACCCTAGTTGACGATGGTATCATCACACTAGAAGATGGAATGGTGAAACAGGAAATCAATCTCCGGCTGCAAAATGTGGAGAGAGGGGTGCTAGAAATCGAGCTCGAGTGTGTTCCTCTCACTCAATAGAGCTGGTTGTAGACAGCTTAAGATATCAAGAACAAGTAAATATTGAAATAACAAAACTTGTGTTTACTTGACTGTAAGCCTGTAACATGTATTATAGGTCACACACATACATACACACTAGCTCTGTTCATCATTTTGATGAACTGATGAGATCTCTCTTTCAATGATTTGCATTTTAAGATCTAAGGAATACGTGTTCGTTTTTTGTATTTTCGAAATCAGGATTCAATATCGATTTTGAAATTGACAATTCGTTAAAATTGTATGGATTTCGACACTATACAATTTGCTAGTTCGACATTGAAAATGATATCTTATTGTCAAAACTTTCATTTGTTGGAAATATTCTATTTCTCGAGGACTAATGATTGTAAATCTTAAGACTACAAAGCAAAACAAATAAACAAAACAAAATAAAATAAAGCAAAATATGGAGATTTTTGATTAGTTGTGATCTAAAAATGAACATATTTTTAATTGGAATGAACTTCTAGATAAAATCTCAAGAAGAGAATGTTGTTTTAACTTTTAATTACCTTTTTTTTTTCATGCGTTTGGTTGTTTTTAAAATTAAAATTTTTTTTTAAAAAAAATCAGAATACCCTATAAGCTCCCAACTCTTATTCCAATTTTGTTTCTCAATTACCAAAATTAGATCCCTTTTATTATTTTAATTGGGGTACAATGTTGGGATAAATTTTGAAATGTTTTTGACTTGTATGTTTTTTTATTTATTTACCAAATGTTTTTGACTATTTGAAACATTTTAACAACGGGTGTCTCTATTATCACCCAAAATAGTTTACCGTACACCCATTTACTCTACACACCCACTATAAAAAAAATTAATAATTAATAATTTACTCTTTACAATCTTTAAAATGTCAAGAATATTAATAACCTTTTTAATTAAATTGTTTCTTTTTAAACCCATAAAAATTATAAATTAAATCTAGGTGAAGAACCCATATATTATTGTAGTTTGTTATATTTAGGATTCTTCACCCCATATATATATATATATATATATATTGAAATGATTTAAAGAGAAAAAATTTAATTAAAATTATTATTAATATTTAGGTTAATCTTGAAATCTTAGAGATGGTAAAGATTAAATTACAATTTTTATTTATGGTGGGTATGGAGAGTGAACGGGTGTATATAGAATTAGAAGCACAATGTTAGAAGCATTTTAAACGTATTATTAACAACTTATTAAATTAACCGAAAAGGAAACTAAACTTGATTATCATATAGGGTTTGACAATCAATAAAAATAAAAAAAATAAAAAAAAATTAAATCTTTTACTGTGTCACAATATCACATGTGAGCTCAAATTAATAAAGTATTTAATTCCCCATTATTAATGATGTTAATAATCACATAACTTTTTATTAAAAATATCTTCTAAGTGACTAATTATTACCGTTGGCAATTTTAATTGACGCCACTGTGTTTGTTATCAAAAGGCAACAGCTCTTCTCTGCCTTGTAACCCAAGAAACATCCAGTTTCGCTCTTAAGAAAAATCAATTTCCAAATTCGATACTACTCCCAAATAGTTTCCAAATTCGATACCCACCAAATAGTTTCCAATTTTCAGACAATTCTCTCACTCTCACTCCCTATAAAACACACCGGTAGAGTGTAAGAGAAATATTTTTTGTTGCGTTGTAAGTTTCCGTTGAAAAATTCTCTCTCTCTCTCTCTCTCTCTAAAACACACTGTTAGAAAAATATTTTCTGTTGCTTTCGTTGTAAGTTTGAGATGAAAACCGTGCAAGTTGATGTCCCATTAGGGTTTCAATTCATGCCCTCTGATAACCAGCTGGTGAAAGGTTATCTTCTGAGGAAAATTAGAGGGCAAGAACTGCCGTGGAATGGAATCCAATTCTGCGATCTTTACAGCAGGCCACCGTGGGAGATTTTTCATGGCACTGATCATGAATTATCAGTGGAGGACGATTACAAGTTTTATGTATTTACAAGGTTGAAGAAGGCAAGTCGGCATAGGGTTTCTAGGGTTGCTGGATGTGGGACTTGGCATGAAGATAAAAAATCAGAGAAGATATTTGCTAACAAGAAGCAGAAGGAGGGTTTAATTGGGTTGAAGAAGAATTTCACTTTCAGGATCAAGAATGTGTCCAAGAAAAGTCACTGGATCATGCATGAGTTTTCTCTGGCTGGTGAGTCTTTGATGGGTATTGATCATAAATCTTGTGATTTTGTTCTTTGTAGAATATTCAAGAAGAAAGGGGTGGCATTTCATCAAACGGGTTTCGAACAACAAGATTCTTTTGGAGATAATAATTTGGTCAATCCACCGTTAGTTGAAACCCTAAATTTTAACCCAAAGATTGGTGGGGATTTTTATAACAACAATGCATTGGCAGTGGCATCATCGTCACAACAACAACCCCCAACTACTGTGAGTTTTTCTTGTTCCGGAGAAAATGGAGAAGAAACAAACCAGCTGGCAAGATATGCACTAGAGACAGATCGTTACAGTTCCACTACAGAGAAGGTCATCGATGCTTTGTATGAATTTCATGGTGTAGCACAGACTCCACAACCTTATGAGTTCAAATCAGTAGAGAATTCCAGTTCGGTACTACAGTTTAACCCAGAAGAGCAGAATTTTCTTTTGTCGTACCAAGAATATTATCCTGCTTTAGAGAGAGATAAAGTTTTGAAGTTTCATGAGTTCGAATCAACAAAGAATCCTGATGTAATGCAGTTCAATAATACTGACTGGAATAATATTTCAGGAGTCGGATTGGATAATAATTTTCTGCCATTGCTGCCAATCCAGCAGGAGGGTAATGTTAACGGAGGAGAAGGGATGGTGATTGAACCTGAATTGCCTTGTTTTGAATCGGACTGGAGCGTCTTCAATGCAGCCCAGTTCTATCTTGAATGATTGATATTGTTTGGCAAGTTTTATGTATTTTTTTAATTAAATTCAAAATTTAATGAATTTAGACAATTTTAATTGAATTTTTGTATAATATCAATTTTTTTTTTATAAGTATTACACTATTATATAAATTCAGGGTTTTTTAGGGTAGGGGAAAGACTCGAACCCGCAACTTATGGGGTGCAGGTATGATGGGTTTACCACCGGACCAACCTTATCTAGTCTTATAAAACTTTTTATTTGGACACAAATCCGTTTAAAGCAAAATAAAATTGGTATTACAATCACATACTGTGCTTAAACGCAGTGTGTTTTGGGTTCCAACCTTTAAAAGCATCATTTGGTCATACTCATACACTTGTGTTTACATTTAATGACTAAGAGCTAAAGTCCGCTTCTTTTGCATCAGAATCTGCAACACACTTTGTAGTGCAAAAATTGAATATTTTGAGAATGCCTTGAACTGTTCGATAAAATTCCTCAGTGAGAATTTGATTATAAAAGATTTGTGTACCCATTTGTCATAATTCCTAGTTAGATTTGTGTGATTTTATATCGCACTACAATATAATAGCAGCTCAAGACCTGGTCCTCCTTCAGGTTCCGGTACACTCCCTCAATTTTATCTCTCTTTTAAAAAAAAAAAAATTGATTATTCCTATTTTGTTGAATTGTATGATATGGGAATTTCAGAAGAAGGTTTGATGGGTTTATTTTGTTCAATTTATTTCTGGAATCGTTTAACGTGTTAATGGAAAAGATGGGTTGATGTGATTTTTCTTAATTGTGACCTTTATAAAGTGTGATGAGTTGGATAGGGTAGGGAAGAGAGGTTTGGTCATATGTTATTGGTTGTTTGTTGTCTGCGCAAATGAGATTGAGGTATTCTGCTAAATATTATAAGTGATGGTGACAGTAGGAGTGTACTGGATGCATTTTTCTTGGGTAAGGCTCTTGCAGAAGCGCTGAACGAGCGGCTAGAGTCGGCAGTTGGGGAGTTTTTGAGTACTGTTGGTAGATTGCAAGCCGAGCAACAGAAGCAAGTGCAGGAATTCCAGGTAGTTAGCACAACCAGGTGGTCCAGGCTATATTATTCCATTTTCTGCCTATTATTTATTACATTTTGCGTTGCTCGGTTATTTGGAAGATAGGGGTTGTAGCTTGTTTTGTACTTGGGTAAGTGAAACTGGAAGTAGTACTAGAAAATCCCCTGTTTAGTGTTTGGAGCAGTAGAAATTCTGCTAATGTTTCAGGTATTTATTTTCTTCTGTGAAATGGGAATTTTTTTTCTAGAAAATTTTATTTATGTGAGAATATATCTCTGTTTTTTCTTTGCTAATAACATATTTTTAACAAAAGAGATGGGTGGAATGATAGAACATGATTTAATTTGGCTGCCTTAAATGAATCGTTATGATGAAAAAGGTTTTGATTAAAGCTCTAATTTTAAGCTTGAATGATCAATACAATTGGTTTGTATGTATTTGGGGTTTCTATATTGGTAATGAAACTATGGTTAGCTCAATAATTTGTGGACCTTTTTTTTTTTTTTTTTTTTTTTTGCAAATCGTTGGTTGATCATTATGTAAGCTACAGCTAGTTCATTCTTGTGATGGTGCGGAATCGAAATTAAAGCGAGGATGGCACAGAGCACTACCGGGCTATATTATTCCATTTTCTGCCTATTGTTTATTACATTCTGTGTTGCTTAGTATTTGGAAGATAGGGGTTGTTTTGTACTTGGGTAAGTGAAACTGGAAGTAGTACGTACTAGAAAATCCCTTGTTCGGTGTTTGAAGTAGTAGAAATTTGGTATATACCGTTTTATATTTTCTTGGAGAATGAACTCACAATTAACTGTGTTTGATTGCCATATGAGGCCATGCGGCATTGTTATTATAATTTGGTATATGGCTCATTTTTAGATTGAATCTTTATGTCTTGAACCTGCAATAATCTATCTTAAAATCGTGTTATCAATCTGAGTTGTTATACTTCTAGCAATCCCGAAACAGGGCTATATGATATAATGGCACACACCGATTAAGATCACTAGATTGAAGACAGAAACAAACCCTTGTGATTTGATTCCCACTTCAGTCCATCATCCTTTTGGTTTATATTTTATGTTGTTGGGTATATTGATAATTTAAGCACTGTTTAAGCTACTGATCTCAATTTGCAATTTTTTTTTTTGTATCTTCAAGGCTTTTACCTTTTATTATTGGGGGTGTGTATCACTTTAATGTCTTTTGCATTGTTAGTTTTGTTGCTCGATTCATTTGAAGAACTTCCATCGGGTTCTCTTTAAGTATTCATAGAATCTATTTGCATGTGAAAAAAAAAAATAGATCAAATAAAAAAAATGACTTTTTTCTTTTGGAAAAAAAGAAAAATAATTTTTGCAATTCCACATTGCACTTCTATGAGAAGATAATTTCTTACTGAAAATAAACAACAAACAAACAATCTGTTTGGCTTTATATCATGGTTGTATCTTATTTAGTTGCTATCAAATAGTAAATGATCAATCCATTTATCTTTAACTTGATAATAGTATAAAGAAGCATTATTGCGGATATATATCTTGCGTTGTATTTCATGTTATATAAAAAAAAGTGTGCTTGTGATGTATTGTGCATTTTTGCAGGAAAAATTGCAGTTGGATTTAATGAATGGTCCTTCAAGCAGCTTGCTCACATTGTGTACAGCAAGTGCGGAATTATGATTACCATCACTACCTCTGCCTCCTTGAACTCCCCCCTAAAGTGCGAAAAGCTGCATTCGCACTCCGTGCCTTCAATGTTGAAACCTCCAGAGCTATGGACATTGCTTCTGATCCCAAGATTGGTCTAATGCGACTTGTCTGGTGGAAAGAAGCCATAGACAAAGTCTATGCTAATAAGCTAATTGAGCATCCAACGGCACAGGCCCTTGCATCGGTCTAAGTGGTGCTTTCGGTTCATAATCTAATGATTTATGCATTATTTTTCATATGACATGTTTCCAATCTTCTCCTTGGGAATGCTCTGCTTCATGGATATGTATAGTTAATGGGTAGTTGCTTTATGAATGAATTTCTTTTCTAATTTCTATTTTCCATCTTTTGAACTTGGATAACTTACACACACATACCCTTGTATTTGACCTAATTATGCTCATATTCAATTTTTGCTCATAATTGCATAAAAATACCCTAGTGTTAGTAGTCAACGGTTAAAGTTAACCATCGACTCTTTTAACCATATAAAAAGGTCTTAAATACCCCTATGTATATTATATATATATATATATATATATATATTAATAAAAATTAATTATATATAGAAATCCATTGACATTTCATAAACCAATAATCCACAAAAAAAAAAAAAAAAAAAAAAAAAAAAAATCAATTAGGAAAAATGTGCAATAGAGCAATTCGCTCCATCTTAGATGGAGAAGAGAGAGCTTCTTCTCGATGGACCATCACAGACGGAGCTTCTTCTCCAACTGCGATGGTTAATCGTAGAGATAAAGAAGAACCTCCATCTACGATGGTCAATTGCAGATATGGAGCTCTATCTCATAGACGGGGAAGAAGGTGAAGCTCCATGTGCATCTACGATGGACCATCAAAGATGGAGAACTCCATCTCCATTAGTGATGGAGTTTGAGAAGGAGATCAGGAAAAAATTCCAAATCTTCCTAACTTTTTTTATTTTTGACCCTTTTAAAATTGCTTCTCCAAATAAAGAAAAAAATAAATAAAAAATCAAACAGATGGAGTTTGGAGAAAGAGATCTGGAAATTGATTTTTTCTAGATCTTTCCACCTTTTTTTTGGTTTTTTATTTTTTAAAGAAATTACTTTTCTAAATAAATAAAAAATAAATAATTCAATGGTGGAGATTATTTATAGGAGGGAGGAGATCAAATCTCCCCCGTCAATTTTTTATAGAAAAATATTAAGTATTACATAAATAATTAATAATGTTTTTTTTCATTTTAATAAGCTGAAAAACATTTTTATCCCTCTACTATTAACATATAACAGTGCACCACTAACAACAGTGTATTTTTATATAATTATGAGTAAAAGTTGAATATGAATACAATTAAGTCAAATAACAGGATATGTTTGTGCAATTTATCTTTAAACTTTTGATTGTGTTGACCCTTTGGATCAGAATCCTATTAGTAATATAGATATTCTGAATTATATTGTAGCATGGCAGTACTTGTATAAAATCCTGTTTGATGGGTTCTATGGCTCATTTTTAATTAGCTTGAATCTTAAAATTCCTTAATGGATGATTAATGTTTGGCAAGTTTTTTTATTGTAAGGTTTTCTTTGGATAATTTTCCTAATTTTTGTTGAAAGCCTTCAACTTCTTTATTTTGTCTTTTATATATATATATATAATTAAATTCAAAATTTAATGAATTTAGACAATTTTAATTGAATTTTTTTATAATATAAAAACTCATATCACTGGAAATAAAAAATCCTAAGAACATCTTCAATGCAATAATGGTTTGCATACTAATAATCGTTGACATGACAATAATATCAAGAGACTTGCTTCTTATGGATATAAAAATAAACTTGATAGACAATCAACTTAAAATTTGGTCTACAATACTTCTATTTAAAACACATTTATTTTTAATGGTTTGTTCAATTTTTTTTCTTGTTTTCTTTTTTATTTTAATATCAATTTTAAATACATGTTAAGTCAACCAAAAAAAGGTTGTACAATAGACTATTTAAAAGTAGACAGTCATATTAATAATATCTAATTTATTTTTTTTTTACTACATCAGTATGAAATTGAATATGTACGATTGTATTGGTATTTATCATAAGTGCATCCTTCTTTTTTTTTTTTTTTTTTTTTCACTTTTTTCTTTTTCACAGACCGCACTTATGGACTTGCTATCTTTAGTGAAAATCAAAGCAGATTTCTTTCCATTCTATGTTTTAAATAGCTTTAGCCTAGGATTGTCCAACCATTACTCATCCATAAAGAAAAAAGAAAAAAACTCACATCCAACTTCATTAAACTTGATTAGATTTCATCCTTACCAAAGATACAATAAGAGATTCCATAGACAAAAAAAAATAAAATATAAAAATATAAAAAATATAAAAAAAAAACCCATTAATAAACACATGAAAAGGACGAACTCCAAAATTTTACAATTTTTATGCTTATTCAGAAGTTATACGCTCAATCTCCTACATAATTATGGTTGTGGGTCGGACTTCTGAGTCAGGTCCTTATCCCCAACCCCAATTAAACATAATAGTTTAAAAAAATAAATGTTTATCCATAAAAATAAGTGAATGAGTATAAAAATAAATGAATGGGTAATATGTATATGAATTATAAAAAATAAAAATAAAAATAAAAAATAAAAAAGTAAATGTATATGAACGTAGAGTGACAAGGAATCTGCTTTTTTTACTAAGCAAGTCACAACTCCCAAACATAGAATGCCAAGTCCTAAAGATTGAAATGTTTACACTTTGAGACTTGCTATCTTTAGTGAAAATAACAAATCTGCTTTGATTCCAATGAAATATACTAGCATTGGATTTGCTCTCAAATAGCCTTTTAGCCTAGGATTGCCCAACCATTACTCATCCACAAAAGAAAAAAACATAAAAATAAAATTAAAAGTCATATGGGTCAATCTTAAATTCATAATGGCTGGAAAAAATTCACGCCACAGTGATAAAACCAGGATATTTTGCTCACAAACAGGAAAAGAAACTCAGACAGCAACATTTCAACTGAAGTTAGATTGAGTTCCAAGAGAATTCAAAACTTATTTTTGGAACAATATGTTGTTTTTTCTTGCTTGAAGCATACCAATGGAAATGGTATTCAAAGAGAAATAAAAATCTCCAACCAATGAAGATAGAACAATAATCACAAGTCCGACACAGAGAATCATCGAGTTCATTTGTTAACAGAGCAATAACAAACAAACTCAATCGAAAAGGAACAAAAAGAACAATCTAATATGAACTGCTGCATGTGAAGGTGAAGAGTTGTCAAGAATCAAAGGCCGGCACATAGACAAAAACTCAAAACAAAATTAATTTGAAAAGGCAAGATGAGTTTCTGAAAATTTGAAGAACTGCTCCTTGACAATCCATACTATATAGTTGTATATATAGCCTATTGGAAATGACAAGATGTTCAATGAACTCTGAATAGTATATTATAGCAAAACTTTTGCCCAGAACTGGCCAGCATATCAATAACTGATGCGAAATAATAAATAGAAAAAATGATAACAGAAAATACCCGACAAGGAAAATCTGTCACTGACAATGGCATATCAAGAACCTGTCAATAGGGATTCTATTTTAAAAAGTGTGAGAGTCCATCTCTACAATCTTCGAAAGGATGAACAACACACAAAATGAACCACAAATCCGATAAAAAAGAATCTGCATAAAGAACTTAGAAAAAAAAAAAAAAACTATATAAACAAATAAATAAAAGAGTCACACACTCACACCACAGCAATCTGATTCAAAGACATCCTCAATTTCCAACAAGTGAACATCAATTTAGAACTATGTTTTACACTCCCATGAAAATGCATAATAAGATAATCAAATTGAACAAACATGCTTAGTAAATCCATAATGTTGATAAATAAAGAATTCAAAAAAAAAAAAAAAAAAGAATACAATGGAAGTAATAAAACTATCCCCATTGTCATAAACATCATACTGTTATTCAGTAATTTCATATCGAAAGAATGATCTAGCCTTACAAACTGAAGTGCTTTTTTCTTCGAAAAGAATTTAACAACCAGAACTTAGGGCATAAAAACAAACCCGTTCTCATTACAATACACGATTCACAACCTTTGCAAATCAATTACAGTAACACGAGACACTAAATATTTACATTCCATAAAGGAGAAATACTCTCCTTATGATTGAAACATTATTTCTTATTGTCCTTTGATAAGACAATAAAACACCACCAGTTCCAATTGATGAACACCCTGTTCCCAATTGATGAAAACTTTACAAACCCCTAACGAATCCAAAGAGCCTTTTTGGATTCATATAATTAACCATATATCCACATAATTATACATAAACCAAAGTAAAGCAAACGAAAAAATTTAAATGCAACCAACACACCAAAGGCAGGCATGATGATCAAGAGCAGCAATCCGAGCAGCGGCTCAACCCATTCTCATTACATTCCAAGCACCTCTTAAGCACACCATCCTCCTCATCGAACAACTTCCTACTCCCACTACAATTCCCACATGGCACAAACCTCACATCCCCGCAGCTACGACACACGAACCCGGGTTCCCGTCTAGGGAACCCATCAAGAACCCTAGCCAATTCACCAGTCTCAAACATACCCTTCACAACGTCAGCTCCACCCACATGCTTCCCTCGTATAAAAACCTGTGGCAAGCTCACATTTTTCCCACCAAACACACAATGCAGCTCTTTCTTGTAGGCAGAATCCATAGAAATGTCTCTCTCATCAACCCAAACCCTAAACCCTCTAAAAATCATCCTAACTGCGTAACAATCCTCGAAAGTCCTCCTAATTCCTCTCAAACTAGTCAAATACACAACAATACGATCCTCTGTACCGGGCAATTTTATCATGGAAGACTCACTGTAACTCAAAGACAAAGACCTCACAGGTTTCGACAATTTAACAAGTTCGTGACCTGTATTCGAGGGTTTTGACGATTTATTGGACTCGAATAAGTTGCAGAGTTTCTTGACCGTACCTTTGATGGACATGCCGGCGGATACGACGGGATCCATCCTATTGAAGAACTTGTTGTTGATGGTCATGGCGCGATTGAGCGAAGCGTAGTTGATTTTCGGACGAGAATCAACGTTTGGAGCTGTTGCTTCCATCGTAAACGAGCGATTGAAAGATGAAGCTGACTTGACGGCGGCGGCGGCGGGGGGTTTGGTGGTTGACATGATGGTGTTGTTGTTGTTGTTCTTTTCAGATTCCGCCATCGACCAAGATCGTGAAACACAATCAATCTTCAAAATCAAACGACTTTTTTTCTCGATTTTGATTTCAAAAAACAAAAATGGATGATTATGGTATGATGATGATGATGATGATGGTCAGAAATGAGAAATGATCGAGCAGTGGCGGTGATGGATTCTGGGTTTGTTGGGATTATGATTATGAATATGAATTTGGGTTTTGATTTTTTGATGAATTTGGATTGCGTTTGTTTTTGTTATCAGTTTTTTTGTTGCTGTTTGTTTTCGTTGTTGTTGGGAGATAAAAGAGGACGAGAAGCTTTCGAAGGCGTACATTCAAAGTTAAGAATTTTGTTTTTGTTTTTGTTTTTATTTTGTTTCTTAAAAAAAAAAATGCATAAATAAAGATTTTATATATAGAGAGAGAGAGAATTTTTTATAAATAAAATAACTATATAGGTTAAAGCTACTTTCTTTAAATTTAGTATCTAAATCCGGTGATCAAATAACGTGTTATCACCGTAATATTTAAATCGAAGTAATATTAATTTATCTAAATTTGATGCTCAAATGATGCGGTATTACTGTATTCTATTAATTTAAATCATGTAAATTTAATACAATTTAAGTTTTTGTGTATAAATCTGATATCCAAAGATTGTAGTATTACTGTATTATATTAATTTAAATCATGTAAATTTAATACAATTTAAGTTTTGGTGTATAATCTGATATCCAAAGGATGTAGTATTACCGTATTCTATTAATTTAAATCATGTAAATTTAATACAATTTAAGTTTTGGTGTATAAATCTGATATCCAAAGGATGATGTAGTATCACTGTATTCTATTCATTTAAATCATACAATTTTAATACAATTTAAATGAATAGATTATAATAATACCACATCATTTGGACACCATATTGAGATAAAGTAACATTAATGTTAAAGGAATTAATTACAGAGATGTCGCGTTATTTAAGGATCAGATTTATATAAATTTAGATAAAGTAGCGTAGTTGAGATTAAAGAATTTGAAAAAAAATATATTATAAAGATGAATTTTTTTTTGTTGTTGTGGGATGTGGGGTAGGTGGTGATGTCACCATCACCGCCTTGATTGAAAGTCGCGGTTTAGCTTGTTTGAATTTGATTTTTTTTTTTGGTAGTATTCACCTTTCTGTCACGTTTCACGTTTCACGTTTCCCTTTTTTTCTTTTTTAATTTTCTTAATTTGTCTTTTTTGTTTTTTGATAAATTAATTTGTCTTTTTATAATAATATTCTTCTTGGGATTGAGGTGAAAATTGAAAAAGAAGAAAAAAATAGAGAATTCTGGGATATAGCAATAGTAATATTAGCTTATTGGCATATATGTGACAATTTGATAATTGGAGGAATATAAATTTTATAAAAAAAAAAAATTTAATAATAATCTTTTTATCCAAAATACATTATAACCTAATAATTAAAATACATTAATATTCCATAAATTAATAATATCTTTTCTATAATAAATTTTATTGAATTCCGGTTTAGGCAAGTGATAAATTAATAATTTTGATTAAATTATAAAATAATACATTTATGAAATTTCCTTGTAAAAATATTTGGTTTCACTTATTCTATAAATTAATAATTTATTAAAACAATTCCATATATGTGTTTGTAATTCCTAACTGCACCTGGAATTCTCAACAGCAATCAGAATTCGTAATTGCGTTCGGAATTTCTAACTACGTTTGAAATTCTCAATAGCATTCGGAATTCCTAACTACGTTTGGAATTCGCAACAGCAATCGGAATTCCTAACTACGTTTGGAATTATTAACTACAATAAGAATTACTAAGTACCCTTCAAAATTCTTATTTATTTATTTGATTAGAGACTTCAGTTGAAACATGTGTACTAATTTTAATATTTTATGGTTTTAAATATTTCAAGATAATAATAAAATGGGAGAAGAGGTTGATTTGTTACTAAAGGTTTCTGAAAATTTCTCAGGGAAGATAAACAACACTTCGTCAACGGTTGCTATAAAATAGATTAAGGAAAATTTGAAAGAGGCACAACTGTCTCTATTTCAAACAACATGTTTCAAGAAACTTTTAGCAATGCATGGGCTTAAGTTTTTTGAGCAGCTGGTACATCATCTACTCCGTAGACAAATATGTTCTTATAATAACTCTGAGATGTGGTTTGCAGTAGGTGGGAAGACATTTCGTTTTTCTATTCAAGAATTTTGTCTCGTCATGGGGTTTAGAGTGTAGCCCTGACCCACTGATGTTACGTAAGGAAAATGTGGATGTTGGTGGCAGTTTTCATGATTCCATGTTAAATGGTGAAGTGAGATACAATAACAAAACGTTGGAAGCAATTTTTAAAGCTGTTTCTTCAAATAATGATGAAAACATGGTGAAACTAGTCTTACTTTATTTTTTGGAGACCATTTTGTTTGACAAGGATCCAAAAGTCTATATTGGAGCCGATCATGTTGTCTACTCCGTTAGTGTCTGCCTTGTCAAGTGAATTTTGTATGCATATGAATCTATGTAGATGTGATTTTTGTTGTGTAAGACTACATTTTAATCGGAGGCAGAATACAAACTACAGAGTAGTAGGGTTGTGGATTGTTATCATTTTAGGTTGACAAATTATATATAGCTTAAAATGGGGTGAAGAATTATTATGATTTTGTATCAAGACAACTGAGGTTGGAATTGGATATTCATATACATCTGTGATGGTATTTTATTGTGAAAAAAAAAATGGCCAAACATCGTCACAGTATTTTGTAAATTCAAGAATAGGGAGATCAAATCTTCCCTTTACAATTGATTTCAACATCAGTATTAACATCAATTGATTCTTTTCATAAAAAAAAAAAAAAAAAAAAAGTGAAACACAATTATTCCATAAAAAGCAATTCAATCCATAACATCAAGGCAATTGGCAAGCTGCATATATGTTTATAGTAACAATTAATCTATAACAAGCTGCATATAAAATTATGGAATCAATTCAATTCATAACAACTACAAAATGTGAAAACCCATTATTCCAAAAACATCTATCAACATTACACAACACTGTCAAACAACACTTGCATTACACAACAATTGGCCAACACAAAGAAAAAAACATTACAATTTAACAGAGCATAAGAAAAACAACAATAGCCATAACGGTCTGTAACTTTTGAATACTACATAACCAACGTCTCGTGTCATCCAGCCCCTACTAATAAACATGTAACATTAATAGATAAAAAACGATAAAACATAAAAATACATAGTCAACATAATTAATCATTTAACAAAATTAAATAGCAACTATCAACAACTACAATATAAAACATGTTTATTATACCTAAAGAGTTTTCATTTTGATTGGATAGAAGAATTTATGTCTTACATTTCTGCTTATTGTATCCTAATCCTCCTCATCTACCACACTTATGGTGTACAATTTTTTCACCTCGAGATGATTTATGTTTTTTTTACGGACGTATGTGAGGTTTGCGGTCTTTTGGTGGTAGAACAACACGACTTTATACATCATCGGGAACATCTCACTCTTATATAGGCCCAACGGGGTAAATGGAACTACTATAAGTTATAGTCAATGTTTCCTTCTGGTAATAACGAGAGCAATAGTCATAGCATGAGGAATGACGAAAGTTACATACAGCAAGTGCATGTTTACAAAGGAGTTAGTCCAACTGAAATTTTCGGCAAGTACAAGTCTTCTCAATTAAGTTAACAAATCCATTTAAGTATCCGTCAACGACATGGTGTTCGTATAGATTGATAAGATGCACACGGTAACAACGTGATTTATTACTCATACAACGTAGCTTTTTTTCAACCCACTTTGTCATTGGAGTACTCATTTTTGCAGTAGTTTCACGTCTTTCCCAAAACCACTTTTGTAGTAAACCACATATATTTTCAACTAATTTTGTGACCAGCAGCTCTCGTGCATTCTTCAAAATGCCATTCAAACACTCTGCAATGTTCGTTGTCATTATGCAATATCTTCTTCCGTCAAAGTGACTTCTATCCCACTTTGTAAGATCAGCCTCATTCAAATATTATGCAACACTTACATCTGTACCCATTATTTGAGTCATTATCTAATTAAACTCAACTACCCGATAAGTTTTTGAACACTTGTAAAATATATTATGGACTTCAACACCTCTAAATTTTGCCTTTATGTTTTGACCAAGGTGATACATACATATATCATGTAATGAATTAGGGAACACACCTGCAGCTGCCTTTGCAATGCTTGGGTTTCGATCCAAGATAAATATAAGATCATTCATTTCACTAATCAACCCATGTAACTTTGTAAAAAAAACAATGACATGATTGGTCGTTTTCTAAATCACCAATATCAAAGGTCAATGGGTAGACTTGGTTATTTCCATCCAAACTTATTGCAAAAAACAAGGTACCCCAATGCTTGCATTTCAAGAAAGTTCCATCAACATCTACCACTAGACGAATACAAGATTTAAACCCTTCAATGGAAGGTCCTAATACCATGAAAAAAAAGACTTGAAGCGATTTACAGTGTTAGTGTCAATGAATGTGACTGTCCCTGAATTTTTCATTTCAAGCATATGACAATATAAAGGAAGAATGGTAAATGAATCATCTGGTGAACCCCTAGCTAAACTTAAGGTTACTTCTCTATCCCTACATGCTTTGTTATAACTAAAGGTCATTCCACACTGTTTTTTTTTCTTCATATCTTTAATTATGGCATTCGGTCTGTAAGATTATGAAGTTCAACTTTGATTTTATACAATATCCAATCAATTTGCTACTTGTTTGTCGGTGATCAAAGTGGAAGACATTAAGAGAGCATGTGTGATCGGGCTCGTATTTTTGTACACGAACTGATTCACAATCCTTAAGCTTTGTTGCACGAACATGCCATTTGCAATCTTCAACATTGCATATCAAAACCAATAAAGTTTTGGTGGACTTGTTCACTTTGAATTGAAAATGTTTTGTAATTGATAACAAACTAATCTTCATATGTAACTCTTCCTTACTAGGAAATAAATCATCAACTCCAACTTCTTTAACATTGTTGACTACATTCTCCAAGGATGTATAATTTCCATGTATTGTTGATGATTTTATCCCAATTCTCTGGGAACTAGCGACCCTTGATCTTCTTGAGGGTATCTCTAAGTTTGATGGCCGACTATCTCCAGCTTCATCTTCATTGTTCGTCCCAATAGAAAATACATCAGCATTTTGAAAGTCATTTGGACTCAATAGACTTTCATGTATATTATCAAGACCAATTCCATTGCCATTATCTGATTCACAAACATTGGCAATGTCTTTGTTAACACGTTCATTGTCAAGGCCTTGTGTGTTTGGAATTATTCTTGTTTTCCATTATGTAGTGACACATAATGAAGTTCTCGTATTCACAACGGAATTTTCACACAAGAATACTTACACATCATCATCATTCACAACTTCAAATGATGCTAAAACCTTCGGTGAATTATAAATGAACTTCATTTTGATGGAGAAATCGTTTGGATTGGCATAAACAAGACGAAATATGATGTCATGTAATGATTCACTGACGTTTCCATTGAAACTAAAATTACTTTAGACATTCCAGATTGGTATTTGAACTTTCCACCACTTTTACTTCATTCACAATCGTATAAAACAACAAATCGAACTTTGTTTATACAACCCACCTTTCTAATGCATAAGAAATTGATAATTAAATTCTTAAACAAATATTCTAAATTCATGGTACAATGAATTTACAAAATATTTTAAATCTAAACACTGTTTGAAAATCTAGATGCTGCTGGTAATTCCCAACACTATTAGGAACCCCTACCGATGTTTGCAATTCCCAACTATGTTAGGAAATAAAAACGGTGTTTGGAATTCAGGATGACGCTAAAAATTTCCAATGACATTACGAATTCCTAACGGTATTTGGAATTCCCATCTCCATTAAGAAATACAAACGTTGTGTGGAATTCCGGATGCCGCTAGGAATTCCCAACGACGTTAGGAACTCCGAACTCAGTTTGTAATTCCCATAACACAGTTGAGAAATCCAAACACCGTTGAGAAAACAGTGCTAGACACATTTTCAAAAAAAAAAACTATTAATTGTCTAAATTCAATACTACAATAGAAAATCAACCGCAACAAAATCAAATTCAAACAAGACCCATACTCTATTACATTCATGTAAACTATTTTCACAAAAATAAACAACCCTAATACACAAATCAAAATAAATAAGAGATTCAAACAAGAAATAAACTTTAAATCGATCACAATATCAAATTCAAACAAGACTCGTGTTTTTTTTTTTTTATGTAAATGTAAACTATTTTCATAAAAATAATACACACATTCAAGTAAATCAGAGATTAAAGATAAGTATAAAGTATAAAAGTTCAAAAAAAAAAAATTATAAAAAAAACTCACATCAAATCTTCAATAGAAGGAACCCTTGTGGTTGATGAATAATAGAAACTTTCAATGGTGTAGTTTGTAAATATTTACTAAAAATTCGACAAATGAAGAAAGAGAGAACAAAAGAAAAAATATTTGAAGAGGAGAAAGAAAGAGGTCGAATATGTTGTGGTGGGGAGAGGTGGAAATAAGAGGAAAAGAATGGGAATAAGAGGTATAGAATTGGTAGATAAAGTAGAAAGTAAAAGTGAGTAAATAAAGGTATAATAGTACTTACACATGAAAAAAAAAAAAAAAAAAAAAAGGTTAGTTTTACAACTTTTTCAAAAACATGTTAGTGGTTAACTTCATATTTCCAAATGAGTTAGTTCTCATAAAACCCAAATATTTAGTGCCATTAATGTGCTTTGAGTACTTCCTTCTTAAATGTTTGGGCTCGAAAGTTGATATGAATCTTTGATTCTTAATTGATTAAAAAATAATGCTTTGGTACTGACTGGTCAGTATCCAAAATACTGACCCCACCAATATAAGTGTAGCATGTGGTTCAATTTATGAAATAAATATAAAAAGTAAAAGAAAAAATATATTTTGGGTACTGAGGAATCAGTATCCAAGCATTATTCTTGATCAAATGAGTGAAATGCAAGCTTGCAATTAAAGTAATAATTCACATTCAATGTCTTCTTAAATTAATAAGTATTAATTAATATCTCACTTAATTAATTGATTTTATTTTATACTGTTGTTATAATAATATAAATATATATATAAATAGATAACAATTTAAAATTTTGTTTTGAAAATTATGACTTTTTCAATTATAACCTTTCATGCTCTCAATCGTCCACTTTTTCTCATTATTGGAAGAGAACAAATGAATAATTAGACGTTGAAATAATGGATTTAAATTAAAATTTTAAACCCTTTGAAGTTAATATAGTCTCCTAAGCATATAACATTTTAAATTTGTTTTGAACATATAAAGTTTAGAGTTTTGATTTGTGTCGGGTTGTTTACACTACCAGAATCAGTATGAGCACAAGTCAAAACAAACTTGCAATCTCCTGATATTCAGACCTTTTCAAAGAGCTGAATTAAACTTTACAATTAAATGCATTTTGGCAAGCAAGGAAAAACCTTGAACAGCTATCCCACTTTAATACATCTTTAAGTGCAACTTGTGAGGAGTCTGCATCAATAACACAAAATGACTTTAATATGTATTCTGCTTTTTTACTTCTCCGGCAATCTATTTTACATGAATGTAAGCACATATGACAAGAAAATCTAATATATATATATATTTGTAGAGGGAGCAGTCTCTGTAAAAATTAGCTATCCTACAACTACAGTTATTGTACATTCGTTCAAGCACAAATTATCTGTTTGCGCTTCATAACATTCTCCAAGTTCTCGGAAACCGCTGCAGTTAAATTCGGATCCTCAAATCCAAGCTCTGCACCAAATCTGTAACAGCAACAGAACAACAACAGCTATCATCTAATACTCTCAAGAAAACAGACTTGAGAAACAAGAAAGGAGATAAAGGAATAAATTGACCAATATATACTTTGCAAGAGTTTATTTATGGAGTGAGGAGGCTAGAGCACTATAGTAAAATCTAACCCAAATTTTAAACTGGTAGAGAGGAAAAAAGAATCATAATAATAATTATAAACGAATAAATAACAAAAAAAAGATATTCCAATAGTCCACAAGACTAACAACCAAATGGTTAATCTCTCTATTTTTTCTTTCTTCCGTAAAAATGCAGAATGTTAAAACCTAAATGATTAATTTAAACGTAATGAAGGTTTCATTTCCTTACTTTGGATCAAGCACTAATTTCTGGACTTCTTTGATAGCTGTACTTGCTGCATACAGTGACATCTTTCCGACCTGCATCAGATCCATTACAAATTTTAAAAAAAACTAAGAAAAATAAAAATAAAAATTGTAATAACTAGGGTAAATTCAAAACCTAAAAATTTCAATGGGAGGGACGGCACTGAATATTTTTGGGAAATATTTACTTTCACTTACCTCTAAAACTTGAAGTTTTGCTTCATGGTCATTGGGAAGACAGCGAATTTCTTCAGCCAATCTTACAGCCTCTCCCACACTCTCAGGAGATAAGAAATCAAATCCCAACTGGACAGTGGACTGAAAAATGTATCGAGAGGAAACAAGTTATTCAACATAATGTTATTCAAAATTAGGAATAAAAATATCAAAACTTTAAGACACAACTAAAGTGATTCAATTTTCTTCAATTCCATCAACATTCAAGCAGCTCAATGAGGAATCACCGAGTTAGGATCCTCTCCTAGTCTTTTTTTTTCCCCTGTTCTTTTTCAAGAGTAAGTGAAACACTTGCTTACATGAGAGAAAAATACAAACAAATCTTGACTACGTAATTTTTTTTATGCAAGTGTCACTAGATTAGGAAAAGACTAGGAAAAAAAGATTAGGAGAGAATACTAACTCGGAATCACCACTATGAGAAAGCTTAAAATGGTATTGTGCTCCATGCTGAAGCCCAATTGGTGGAAGCATTTTTAAAAAATTTAACATTTAATGACTTCACTTTCATAGTTTCATGGCCAAAAGTAGCTTCAAAGAGAAATCAAAGTCAAACAGTACTTTGGTTTCTTTCATTTTTCAATCAGTTGAAGCTTACAAAAAGCCTAAAACTCAAAATCTTTGTTGATATACAGATATTAATAACAGAATTGCAAGAGCAGGGAGCTAACAGAACAGATCAACTAGCCTCATAAACAACACAAACAACATGCTTTTGTGCCAGTTAATAGAAAAATCATCTCCTGCAGAATAGGATTTTTCTCATTACTGGTTTCAAGAATTCAAAAAATTCAAGTGACATCCACCTATTTAGTACCAGTAATGAAATCTCTCATCCTAGAGAGGACTCCACAACTTATATAGGCATCAACTTCCACAATACAATTATACATAGTGTAACACATGAGACATTACAGACCCTTCATCCAAAGAGAGATCAATAGCTACCCTGCCATTGTAAGATAAAATAAAAATGGATAGCTCATATGATATCTCACCGATTAGATTCAATATATTTAAAGATAATTCAAAATACACGTTTGGTTAGTCAAAAAAAAACATACATGTTAAAACATTATAAAGGACAATGACTCACCTGAAGATTTCTCACTTGGAAAGGGCATCCAGCAGGGATAAATACTGCTTCTCCCAAATGCTGTTCAAATGACCATGGCTCTACTCCTGATAGAGAAATAAAATAATATATAATCTATTCACAGCATAAAGAGAAAAAAAGGCTATAAAAAAAAAATTAAAAAAATTAAAATTAAAATTAAAAAAAAAAACACTCGTGTAAATATAGACCATAAAAGACAAAACAAAGGTAAACTCTCAACTACATCAGTATACCAAATTTTACAAACCATATGCAGAATGACAGCCAATAGTTCAAACAAGAAGATTCTACTAGTAAGAATCAAGTTGGGGCGGAATAAATTTCAACAAAATTTGGTGTTTTAGTTTCACAAGCACTTGTCCAGCTCCAGTCTAGAGAAAATGGTGAGGAGAATATTTTATATAAAGCTAGAGGAGAAGTTTGATTTGATTTTATTTGATTTTATTTGATTTTATTTTATTTTTTTTTTTTTTTTTTTGTGAGATAAGGCACCTTATCTCTAATGAAAATCTAGTTCCATTATGGGTTTTAGTCTCAAAAGAAGTTTTTAAGTGCTCTAACACACCCTCTCATGTGCAAGACCAACATGTGTGCCATGTGGCTAAGGCCCAAGCACAAACACATAATAATTTTCAATATAATCATGTGGGGGGCTCAATCCCAGAAATTCATGTTAATATTAGTTCCGATACCATGTTAGTAACCGCTAGACCCAAAAGTTTAAACCGTTAATAAAAGACCCCACAATAATATTCAAGCACTCTAACATAGTCTAATTTTAATATTAAATAAAATACTAAATCAAACAAAATATAAAAACAATATTTTAAAGTAGAGGCACTGCCTCCACCATGGAGGAGGCCAGGGCCTCCTCGCCACCACATAGAGGGGAGGAGCACCAATTGTGATTTCTTTTACATAAAAAGAATTTTTTACGATATAATCATCTTTTTAATAAGAATTGTAAAGATATTATGCTCATTTTAACCATCAACAATGGTCAACTAACTTATTTAACTAATAGATGCAACGAATAACAAAACCAATGATAAAAACATTTAGGGATTTTACCGTTTTTCTAAAATAAGAAGTAATATCCATTTCAAATGGCAACAAAAACATAATTAACTTATTAGCAAACTAAGTGAGTGAGACTAATGCAGTTACAATTTTTGGCTTTCACAGGACAGAGTGAACAGAAGTCCCAAAATGTGCAGCATATGTAACACATATACTGCATTACTGCTCAACTCATTGATAAGAAAAATGTCTCTTCCAACCTCACCAAATATTTGATTATAGCAGAAAAAAAAATGTTAGTTTTCTTACCAAATTCTTCTTTCAACTTTATTTTATGATCCCCACTCAGATATACTGCTTCATCATAAAGAGGACGTGTCACCTGAGATCCAAACAATATGTTAAGGCATAAGCACTACGGAACTTCATGCATGTTAATTCTCATGAAAAGAAAATAGAGCTTATACCAGCCAAATGTGAAAACTGAGCAAAAGGTTATATTTTTAAGCAAATAAACTTACAAAGTCATTAATAAGACTCTCGGACTTCCCAAAATCCATCCAGTGTTCTTGTAAATACTCGATTAACTTTGGAACATCCTGCCGCCGAAAGACATCCCAATAGGCTCCTGGATGACATTCCTCAGAAATATCTACACCATCTCTGTTCAACTGTTCAGAATTAACAATTTCCTCTTTAAAAGCAGCAACTTCAATCCCGTGATCCTCCATCATCTCATTCTCATCTGCAGTAGACTTTTCCCCATCTTCATTCTCTATATCATGTCCACCAAGTGATAAATCAGGTAAACTTTCCTCATCCAAACCCTTTTGTGGATTCCCAGTTGATTCATTCACCTCACATTCCGCAAAGGAACTTTGTATATTCTCAACTTTTGTTTTCTGTAGCTTCATTTCACACGTATGCACCAATAGATATACCTAAAGATAGCTCATAAAGTATAAGTCAATAACAATCTATCACTATGCTTAAGTCACTGTACACCAAAAGGTACTAAAGAGAAAGAAACCAGACAAATGAAGATAGAATTTGCTCATACAAGTTCTAATTTTACAAGTAATTAATAGATAGCAAGGACACGGTGAGATTTTAAAACACGATATTACCCACATTTAAGACGAGCTTATTACAAATATACAGCTGCAAACCATCCTTTTATCAAGAATAATCACTAATTACCAGTAAGCAATTCATATGAAGACAGTGATATTTCAAGGGAAATGAGAAGGGAAGCAGCTAGCAAAGTCAATTGAATGTAACTTACAACCAAAAAATGTAACTTACCATGTCACGCATATTCAAGTGAAGTTGGGTCACTGAATCACCCCTACTAAGGTCGTCATAAGTCCCATAAGACATATAAATCTTAAATCCTACATCATTCTGTAAGGAATAATGTGGCAATTTTGCAGCAACATTTAGAAAACCCAATCTGGAATGGATATACTCAAGTAAAGGCATTTTACTGACAAATTCAGGTCGATGGTACAACAGAAACTCTTCAGAAGCACTGGGGGAAGGCCAATCTTTTAACTTCAACATTTCTGGCCAACCATCTTCATGGATTCGTCCCTCTGAGTATCCTTTGATGAACTGGCTAAGTTCAATATCAATCTGTGATCATGTGAACACCATACAAAAGATATTAGCCACAATTAACAGATGATATAAATAAATTTATGGCATAGAAGGACAAAAGAAGAACCATAAACATAAGTATTAGCAATAACGACGAACGCCCACCTCAGACCAGTCTAAGCAATTTATGGCAGTCACTAATCTGTTCTCAGGTTTCAATTCCTCATCTGCTGTTTCTCGAATCCCTCTCCGTATATCCTCTGGATGCCAGACTGGCATGGATGACCTGTCACATACCTGCTTGATGATAACAGGTTCACCCTTGGCCCAATGCTTTCTAAAATTTCCAATCCCTTCGGTTCTAATATCTTTAGATGATAAACAATACAGGAAATTACCCTCCCCCTCCTCTCTGTGGGCACATTTGCAAAGTCTGGCATCATCTAACTCAGTTTTTTGTAGAGTTCCAGCATCATGAACCTTACAACTGCTAGCCATTTCCTCCACATTTTTCACCAGTTTTGCAACCCAATTCATTTTGAAAATCCGACTAAGGTTCAATGATTGATAACCACAGCCGCCATACTCCTTGGAAGGGCATGGAATGCTTCCGTCACTATTGGCTTTCCAGCCAGGAAACTTGTCTGATAATTTTAATCTTAGTGTGGATACTTGTTCTGATGCATTTTCTTTATCTTGACATATTCCACCAGTATGATTTTCTGTCACTTCTCCTTTAACACCACTCATAAATGCTCCCCGAAGATCTTGACAGCAACTAAGACACAGATCATATGAGCAATTTGGACAATGCCGGTGATAATCAATGATAGGTATCCTGCAGATATTGCTGCAAGACAACAAATCAGCAGAAGGTGAAATGCTTTGAATCTACACAAGAACCACATGTGGTTATGTATGAGACATATGAGTAAATTTTACACCGTCCAATTCATAAACCCGAGAAAAAGATCTGTTAGATTTCAGCCTAATAAACTAATCAGAAAAACAACTTCTTCCTTCAACTTTATAGGTCACATAGATCACCAAAAATATGACAAAAGGAATCAAGCTATGGATTGGATTCAATGATATGAATACTATCAGAGACTCTAACTACGTATAAATCAAATAGTATTAATTAGAAATAGGTTCAAAAGTTCTCAGGGTGGTACCAGCACATTTGCTCATCTGCATTTAATTTTGCCCTGACCAATTCTATTTCATTGCCTGAAAAAGAGGATTGCAAAAATGGTCACATAAATAATAAACATTACATGCAGTATATGTAAGATCATTAATTCGCATGAATTATGGCACAATTTCCTAGTTATTAGATTAGGGAACTTTCAATGGCTAAACTGAACTTGACTTGTATAATTAATGCACACAAGAAATAGTACATGTGACTATGTGAGATTAAATTTCAACCACTGAAAGTGCTCTAATAAAATAGTAGAAAACTTGTTTCAATTTGTGAACAAAAAAAAAAAAGTGGAGCTGCTGTGTGCGTGCACGTATACTAAATGCTAGATGCCACTGGAACATCAAAATATCTTACCACGTAATCTTTTCTCTAGTTCTACTTCAGAGCATTGTATCTGATGGATCTTCTTAATTACAGGAAGCACAGCCGATAACAGGCAGTGAAGATATTGCAACTTGTCTAGAACAGGTATTTCCCGTATCCTTACCTACAACTCAGTCAAGATGCTTAATGCTTTAACTAGAAAATCATACAAAACAAAATTGTATTTCTTATTTACAAGATATACAGAAATTTCTCTTTCGATCCGGGAATGCAATACCTTAATCATATTATCCGCACGTAAGCATGCCTTGCAATTACAAGAACCACGACATGCAGGACAGACTTTCTCAATTTCTTCCATTGGAATGTCCGAGTACCTGAAAGATGGGGCATAACCGCATAAATACACACTATGCTTGTAATTAAAATACTGAATACAAGTATGCCAACACAAAATTCAACCTCACCATGTTGAAATACAACTATCACAGTATCCTCTCCTATCACATTTGAGGCACCAAAGAACTCTTTCTCTATCATTCCTTCGGCACTGATGGCAAGTCTGTCCACCAATGTCTTCAGAAAGATCCATACTCCCATTAGAGTATTCCTGCAGACCAACTAGTCCACCTCCATATCAGTGATACAAAATTGGGAAAAATAGACCTCAACACAATTATTATAAGTAGTTATATTAACAGAGGAGTCCCACTCGTAGTTGTTATTTTTATTTTCAGGATAAGATTAAACTAAATAAAAATCACTAATACTTGCACTTCTTTTCATATACATATATATATATAGAGAGAGAGAGAGAGAGAGAGAATTTTCACAGAAATATATTCCTTTTCAATGTAAAGCTCCGTGCAAATAACTTTATCTGACAACAGCAACCTAATTTTCACATGGTTAGATGATACTTTTAATTCTTTAGTCCTGAAATTCAGTCTAGATAACTACATGGCATATTTTGATTAACTACTGCAGGATTTTGAAAAAAAAAAATCCTTTCAAATGTTTCTGAAGCAACAACAAAGTTCAATGAGAACCAAGTGTCCGAGAATTAGGGAAAGGTTATATATCAAGCAACAACAAAGTTCAATGATTTTTGTTAATTTGGTGACAAGAATCAAGGCCAATGACTGTCAGCATGATAACATCTATAATAGGATCATCAATGATGCTGACAGTTGCTATTAGATATATTGTAATTTAACTCACCGCCATGGCACCGGCATCAAAGCTCATTTGTGGTCTGTTTCGGGAGGTGTCCATACCAGAACGGGTTGGTGTCTTATAAGACCTCAAGTTCTCTTCAAATTCTGCAACTTCTCTTCTCGAATCATCATTTGCCTTGAGAGAATTACGTGCCGAAGAAACCCTTGTAGGAGTTGTTGTATCAGGGGAGTAGCGAAAATGACTTTTCGACACCTTCTCCATAAATTTCTTACCCGAGACAGAAGGATAGTCACCACCAGATTTTATGCTCACGATTGGCATGTCAAGATCATCACTCTTACTCTCCAAATATATATCACTTTCACCTAAAGATTTTCGTTTAGCTTTCTTTTGACTAGCCCTTAATGCAGAATTAGCAGCCCTCCTCTTTGCCTGAATGTAGTGTTTTTCGCATACAGTTTTATCCGGCATAGACATTGCAGTGCATCTCCACTGTTTCCCATCAGACCTCTTGCAACGCAAATCATCCGGAATCCCAACATTATCCTCTCCGTTACCTGAGCTTGACCGCGGTTGATCCATTGATAATTCAGCAGTACTAGTACATTCAATTCAAATCCATATACATTGACTAATTGAGCGAATCTGATTCATGATCACAAACTGCAAGATACAACACAAGCAATTGGTTCTACAGTACAATTATCCAAATTAAACACCATCCATAACAACTTAAAACTAAATCCTAAAAATGTATATCAAGGAAAAATTAGAAAAGAAAACAAAAGGCTCCCCAAGAAGCATTCACATAAAGATTGACAATTGATTATAATATTAACTTAGAACACTGAAAAAACTTAAGACCCACGAACCCAAAATAATCTTAAACGAGTAAAACCACACATAAACAACCCACAAGACCGAAACAAAGTAGTAGTGAATTTATGAAGAGAACACAAATAAATCATAAATCTTTTTCTATTTGAATGATGAAGTTAAAAACAAACCCGTAAGTGATGGCCGATACGAACAGTACTAGAGGCATGCACTGGTGGAGAAAGACAGACGCCTAGTCAACAATCGTAATTATTCATCAACTGCAGACTGAAAGCATAAACTCACAATTTAGGGTTCTTTCGTTCCAGCAAACTCGTAGTTGCATCCGACTCCACAGAAACTATTTTTCTGATCCTCATTTTGTAACATACAGTATATATATTTTTAAAGGGGTTAATTTCATAAATACCTATAAGTTTATATGAAATTTCACTCTTAGGTTACTTTTAATTTTATTACACAAACATCCCTCCAAAACGCTGACCAATAGGTCAAGTAACCGTGAAATTAACGTATGAAGACACCACAGCTTTCCTAGATTGAATATGCTTTGAAAAATTGTGCTACTTTACATTATGAATTCTGTTTATATGTTCACAATAAATGAAGATATGCATCATGTTATATTAATATTTCAAGTATGAAATGTGATTACACAGTAACATAAACATCCTTCCAAAACGCTGACCAATAGGTCGAGTAACCGTGAAATTAACGTATGAAGACACCACAGCTTTCCTAGATTGAATATGCTTTGAAAAATTGTGCTACTTTACATTGTGAATCCTATTTATATGTTCACAATAAATAAAGATATGCATCATGTTATATTAATATTTCAAGTATGAAATGTGATTACACAGTAACATATGCATGAGAGGGTAGCCCGGGCAGCCCTCTTCCAAAACAAAACAAAAAAAAAACTTATATATATTATGATTAATTGCATAAACACCCCCGATATTTGGTCTAATTGTATTTATATGTAAAATTTATTTATAATTGCACTAACATCCCCTACTATTAGTATAATTTATTTCATTTAGTTATTCTAACTTAAAATCAAAAGACAATAATAATAAGGGAAAATTGCACTAATATCCCCCTAACTTTAGATGAAATTGCACCTATAGACAAAAGATCATTTTATTGCATAAACCTCCTCTAGATTTCGTTGACCAAACGTTGACCACAGTTAAAATTAACTGTTGACTAGCCTTTACACTTAAAAAGTCACATTTACCTTTCTTATAAATATTTAAATTATTAAAAAATAACAAAAATTTAAAATTAAAATTTGGAATCCAATTAAAAAATAATAATTCTTCTTCTGTTCTTCATTTTATAAAACATATTTATTAAATTAAAAATTAATTAATTAATTAAAAACAAAACAAAACCCTAACCACCTAAATGAATAAGAAATAAATAATAAATTATTAATTAATTTAATTAAAACCCTATCTCTCTCAGACTCTCATTCGATCTCTCTCACCATCACTATCACCATCAACATCAGATCTTGTTTCCAATCTTTTTGAATTTCCAAACTCAACACCAACTACTTATTTTCAAACTTTTTCCTTTTTTGCTAATATTTTGAACTCCATCTTCTTCTGTACTTTTGTGCAAGTTTAAGACTTTTTTCTGTTCATTTTTGCTGTCTTTAGGTTTTTTAAGGAGAGTCATCGCTACTGCTGGTGCTAGAAAGCTCTTTCCCATCTTAGATTTGGACTTACATTTGCTTCTTCACACACAACCCAGATACAAAATCCAGTCTTTTTGCTTTTAGCTATATAAATTAGCCTTTTTGTGAGGTGGGTTCATTTGGGTTCTCTGAATTTCACATGAGCATCATCTAACACAAACAACACCTAATTAGAATACTCGAGAGCTAACCCAAATGACATACAAAATTCGTATGGGAATCCACCTTTTTCAGCACAAATTTAGCAAATTTCAGAAGCTGGCGGTGGGTGCCTGTCACATAAAGAATCCAACATAAGCATTTCAGTTTCAACCACTCATCTCTCTTTTGGAATCTCTCGTGAAAGTTGGTCGCCGGTGTCTTCTGAGTGTCGTGAAGCTGGCGGTGAGGTGTAGCCGGTGTTCGGTGCTGGAATGGGAGGTGGCTGCTGGTTGTTGTAATCTAGATCTACGGTGATAGAGGAGGAACTAGTGTTTGGTGATGAAGGGAAAATGACGGTCATCGGTTTCCGGTTTTTGTGGTGTGGTTGGCGACGGTCACGTGTGGTGGCCGGAGGTGGTCGTTGGTGGCTTTCGGATGGATTTTTTTCTGGGTTGAAAGAGTTGATGAGTTTTGAATTTTTTTTTTTTTTTAAGTTAATTTTTTTAAAGGTTGTTTGTGTTTGATGTTGAAGATGAATAAGATCTGGGTGAGCTGAGACTATACCTGGATCTGGGTTTGGTTGATTGGATGTTCGCTGGAATCACGAACGATCACCAAACCCCTTGTCATCGCCGATCTAGTCTTGATGGAGATATCACACGCCGCAGGATCTCTGATGAGGACCTTCATCTCAGTGAGGCTCCATTGATTAATCTCTTGGAAGCTCTTGGAAGAGAGCTTTTTTAACTTTTTTTATTTGTAAATTAATATTTGTTTAAGCTTTTTTTTTTAATTTATATGTTAAATTAATTTTAAATTGTGGATGGGTGATGTGTCTGATGTTGATTGGCCTAAAGTCAATTTTGATTTAATTTATTTAATGTCACACTTGAAAAAGTCTATTCTACCCTTTCCACTGTTAACTTGTAGTTAGTCAAACATTTGGTCAACCAAATCTAGGGGAGGTTTGTGCAATAAAATGATCTTTTGTTTAAAGGTGTAATTTCACCTAAAGTTAGAGGATATTAGTGCAATTTTCCCTAATAATAATTACAAACAATCAATCACAATTGACAAAAACATTATTTTATGCTTATTTTACATATAATATTTCATTGCTTTTATTTCAATTTTTTGATTGAACAATTTAGATTTGTTTCATTTTGTTCTATTTGTTAGTTTAAATAATTCAAACCGGTCATTAATAGTAAATTTTCATAATATGTAGAATCTATTTTAAAAAAAAGATATATATTGACAAAAAAAAATCAATGTGAGGGTCTGTAAGTTATTGATTAAGCATTCAAATGTATTGACTAAACAATTTAATATGAGAGTTTGTGAGCCACTAATTAAGTAATAGAATATATTGACTAAACAAAAATAGATAAATCCAACAATTGATAGCTAATAAATTGACTATATACTACTGGTGTGTACTGAGAAAAAAAAAAAAAAAACTATTTGTATATATAATTTAACCGGCCTGCAAATATTTCTTGGATCCATCCCTGATTACACATATAGTCAATTAAAAATTCTTGTTGTTATAGATTTCATGAATCCAGGACGGAAGATTTCATATTGCAAAAAAAGCTTAAATACACATGTTGAACATTTACGTCCATTAAAATCTATTGCACAGCTCACAAAAATCTTCAAATATCATAAGTTTCTAAATTTCTAGCCAATGGTGAAATCATGGTGATGACTTAATATCATTTTCCAGTAGTAAAATGTTGTGCAATTGAATCTTTTGAAGTTTTCCTTATTCAATAGCATTACAAGTTTAATTATTCTCCAATTAACAATGACATAATTTTGAACAATTGTGAATTCCATGTGAAGTTGAAGGAAGCATTGCAAAGCCTTAGTTTCCTTAAAGGATTATCCAGAAGCTTCTCTGCCTTCTCAGCTATAATATACTGCATAGTAGCAATACATCTCTTTGACATGCACTGCTAGAGTCTAGATACCTCCAAATCTAAAGCGGTTGGAGATCAATTTTAAATAATATACAATCAATATTTACATCTACTGTAATCTTTTTTTGTTCTTATATATTTTACGTCAATTTTAAACCAAGTTAGTGTCGATTTTGAATATTTTCTTATGTAAATTTGGTTGAATCCTTTTGGGTCCATGGTGGAACAGCACAGATCACACACAATTGGCACTAGGCAACTAAAAGAAAGCCAACTTGAAGAAATAGTCCTACTCAGCTCAGAATCAACTACAAAACGAATATACAAATTATGTTTGTCCAACGAAAGTCACGAAAGAATTTTTCATCTCCCTCTTGATCATCTTTTGACTTCAAATCTATCTCAATCTAAAACTAAAAGGTTATTGTGAGTCCAACAAAAAGTTTACATACTATCAAATTCAAATTGTTAGTTAGAATAAAAGTTTTGAAATCTATAACAATATTAAATCTTTTAATTACAAATTCAAATTCAAAGTATGAGTTACGATCTTTAAATACTATCAATCAAAAAATCAAACTCCACACATACAAACTAACATATAACCAAAACTCTTGGCAACTTCAACTTTGAAGATTTGGTATCGTCTTCCGGTAATCGTGTTTATCAAGGAGACCAACTGTGAACAATAGGGGTTGCATCTTGGAGCCGAGATATCTGCTACTACCCACACGAAAGGAGGAGACTTTAGAACAATGCTTTCACGTGCCTCTCCCATTGTCCAGGCTTGAATTTCTAACCTTGCTATTTATTATATTTTGTTTTATTATTGTCTTTTATTTAACATTATATTATTTATATTCTATAGAGTTTCAAATTGTAGGATCTATAAGTGTATAAAGTTCAATTTTTTATAACAATCTAAAGTCGAGATATTCTTTTAGTGTTTTCGGTTTCGTTTCTACATGGTTATAGATCCTGCAATTATCAATTTTCATGCTTTACATATTCATATTATTTTACATGTCTTACATTTAGTTTGCATGCTTTTAACTTTCCTAAGTGGTGTCTTGAATTTCTTGTTATCATATATAAATTAAATAAATTATTCTATTGTTTTATTATTATTATAATTATTTTTATTTTTAAACTTATATAGATTATAATAAATTTTATTGTTTTCTTAGAACTTATAGACTCTGAAGAATCTATATCATTTGTTTATTATTATCTTTGTTTCTACGTGAGTTTGTATAATAACATTTTGTATATTTTACAAATTCACTTCGGTTGCATGTTTTGATTTTCTTGTTGTCATATACTAAATTACTCTGCTTGTTATTTGTGCTTTAAACTCATATCAATTTTGATATGTTTGTTCAGTGTCCTCCACTCATATATTTTTGTTATTTAATATATACTCAAATACTCTACTTGCTATTTATTATCATTTCTTGAGAACTCACAGTATTTTGATATAATTTTGTTTATATCCACTTTAATTTATTAATCTATTGTCACATTTTGATATAATATTATTTTTCCTTTTTTGATTCTCTATGAGTTTTATTATTATTATTTTTTATTTTGTTGTCTTGAAAGTTTATAATTTAATTTGATACCATATTAAACTCATCTACTAATGTATTGTTAGTAATCAATCAAAGTATTTACAAATTGTTTTTTAATTAATTTTGCCAGTTGTCAATATATATACTATTTATAAGCCGTTATAATTACATCAGTTGCAAATTGTCAATCTACCATTACTTTGCTATATACATTTCTTTAATTTATAATATTGTTATTAATTTTGTCTAGTTTTCTTTACCAATTATCATTTTTTGCCTCTAAGAATCCTTAGAAAAATAATTGATTAGGTAGAGGAAGCCAATAGTGTAAAACCTGACAAATTTAGTGGGCAAAATTTTAGCAATCGTAGTTCTTTAAGTGTTAATTTTACATATGAAAATAGTGATTGGTGGTTAGATTCAGGTGCAAATATACATGTTTGTTTTTTACCGAGGTTATTATAAAAATTATCAAAAATCGAGTTGAGGTAGGAAATAATACCACAACACAAGTATTTGGGATTGGAGATATTGATTTGAAGATGACTTCATGTAAGATTTTTATTCTTAAATATGTGTGTCACGTGTCGAATGTGAGGAGAAGTCGTATTAGTGGATCTTCCTTGATTCAATATAGATATAAAATTTTATTAGAGTCTAATGGAGTTGTAATTTCCAAGAACAATGTATTTTGGGGAAAAAAAGTTATGTCAAGTGATGGTTTTTTTAAATTAAATGTTTTCATTGAATTTTAATGAAAGTTCTAAGGTTTTGAATGATATATGAAATGGGAGACTTGGTCATATTAGTCTTAAGGAAATGAAACAAATGATGGATCTTGATTTAGTACCTAAGACTTAAATAGTTTTTAAACATAAGTGTGAAATTTGTGTACAAGCCAAAAAAACTAGAAAGCCTCACAAGTATGGAAACTCAAAAACTTGAGCACATTCATAGCGATGATATATGTGATTCTAGTAGATCACCCATTAGAGTAGGAATTAAAAACTTTCTGACTTTTATTGATGATTGTTCCAAGTTTTGTTATGTATTTTTAATCAAGACTAAGGATGATTGGTTTTGATAAATTCAAATTATAAAAAATGAGGTGGAAAATTAGTTAGAGATGAAAATTGAGAGACTTAGGTCAGATAGAGGCGGAGAATATACTCTGAGTTCTTTAAATAGTTTTTGTGAGGATGATATAATATATGAGGTAACTCCAAATCTTCAAATTCTTAAAGTGCAAGGGTGTTTAGCAAAAGTTAGAATACATGAGCCCAAAAGGAAGAAAATTGGGCCAAAAATTATAGATATCGGTTTTTATTGGTTATATTCAAAATAGTGTTGCAAATAGATTTTTTAGTTTTTAATTCTGATGTTAGTTGAATTTCTAATAATTCCATCATAGAGTCCAGAGATGCTACATATTTTGAAGACATTTTTTTTTTTCCTTTAAAGAATAAAGCACAAAAATCCTTAGATTATAATTTTGTAGCATCAACTATTAGAAAATCTACTTCTAGTAATCTTATAGGTGAATCAGAAGTTAAACTTAGAAAGAGTTTTCAAATATCTTAATGGTTCTATTGATTATTCATTTTGTTATCAAGGTTATCCCAATGTATTAGAAGGATACAGTGATGCAAATTTGATAACGAATAGTGTAGATGTTAAGTTAACAAGTGGTTATATTTTCATTCTAGGAGGAGCCGCAATATCTTGGGGATCTAAGAAACAAACCTTGATATATAGGAGCACTATAAAGTAAGAACTTATAGCTCCTGATACAACTTGTAGAGAAGCTAAGTGGATTGAAAGTTTTTTTAATGGAAATTCCTATAGTTAGAAAACAAATTTCTACTATTCATATACATTGTCATTGAAAGATTTAGTAAAACAATTACACTGTAACTATAAGGATTAGTAAACATATTCTAGTGAGGTGTAAGTCTGTAAAAAGGACTTCTAAGTAATGCTATCATATATTTGGAGTATGTTAAATCTCGGCTAAACATAGCTAATCAATTTAATAAAGGGCTTTCAAGGAAAGCTATCATAGAATTGTCGAGGTGGATGGGCCTAAGCCCATAATGAGTCATCTAGGGAGGTAACCTAACCTCTATGATTGGAGATCCCATAAGGGAGGTTCAATGGGTAGAAATAATCAATATTGCATGACTAATATAGAACTACTTTAATTGAGATATCCTAGAGGAGATATATTCATACTCATCCCTATGGCAATAGTTCTAGTTTGTGACGATAAGGAAGGGCTACGACCCTAAATGAGTTCACGACAAGCATACTCTTGCAAGGTATATGTCACATGTACCTATAGAAACTCACCTAAGTAAGAATAGTTGTGAGGCTGCAACTATGAGAATTAGGCTGTTCTCTAATAACTCTTATAAAAAATCAAGATACCAGTGCATGGCCATTAATAGCACTAACCCACAAAAACAAGTCTTTAGTGATATTATGTTTGTGATAATTGAAACTTGATCAAAGGGACCGAGTTCAAGACGTAGTTCACTCAAGTAACTCAAGTGGATATTATCAACACTAAGTGTAGGTTCAAGCCCGAAAAACACCTACACCTAATATAATGTTGCTAAGATACATTGAACCTTTAAAATCTTTTAAGATTTCAAAACTTTTGTAAGGGAATGCTAGAATAAAAGTTTTGAAATCTATAACAATATTAAATCTTTTAATTGTAAATTCAAATTCAAAGTAGGAGTTACAATCTTTAAAACCCAAATTCAAATATTGAGGGTTACAAACTTACAACCTTTAAAATTCACATTTAAATTAGGAGTTACAAAAACATTAATATGGGGGTTACATAAAACTTAAATCAAACATTGAAATTTCATTAAGACACATAAATCTATTTGATTCTAAATCCCTATATATAGGTGGCTTGAGTCCAACAAATTCATTTACATAAAAAAAACATCAAACTCTACACATACAAACTATCAAACAAAAAAATCAAACTAAATATACACAACTCTTGGCAACTTCAATTTTGAAGACTTGGTATTGTCTTCCGGTAATCGTGTTTATCGAGGAGACCAATTGTGAGCAATAGGGGTTGTATCTTGGAGCCGAGATTTCTGTTACTACCCACTCGGGGGAAAGAATCTCGACTTTAGGACAATGCTTTCGTGTGCCTCTCCCTTTGTCTAGGCTTGAATTTCTACCCTTGCTATTTATTATATTTTGTTTTATTATTGTCTTTTATTTTATCATCATATTATTTATATTCTATAGAGTATCAAATTGTAGGATCTATAAGTGTATAAAATTCAATTTCTTATAACATTGTTTACATGCCAGCTCGAAGAGTTCTGTCACATGGAATATCACTTTGCTTGCTGCTACTGATAGTACTAAGTTGCTAACAACGAGCAACAAACAACAGCTAATTACTCAATGAACTGCTACTGATAGTACTAAGTTGCTAACAATGAGCAACAAACAACAGCCAATTACTCAATGTTTATGGTCACACGCTTAACGTGCTATATTCAAGAGGGAATGAAGAGTCAAGTGTGCTATGGTGGAATCTTGTTGCTCATTGAGGTTCCTCAGGGTGGGGGTTGCCTTTCACCTCTTATTATCATAGTTCATCGGTAACATCCATTTTATGTCTTCACTTTTGAAATGAGGCCATGTTTGCTGCGTACTTGTGTTGCATTGTATTGTATTAGACAATTAAAATATAATAAATTAATACAATACGGTGTTTGGTGTCCAGTTGTATTGTACTATTTTAATACATTTTAATTGCATAATACAATAAACACCGTATTAACTAATACATAATATTTTATGGTATTATGTTGTATTGTATTGGAAAAAGCCATTAAATTTTAATACGGTGTAATATTGAATATTGATGAAAATATGTGTTATACTATTATTATTATTTTTTATAATTTCAAAATTTTATTGGAAATATTTATTTTATTTATAAACAAATATTTATTAAATTTTTGTATCTATGAAAATAAACATTTATTTATTTATTAATGGTAAATATATTTAAATAAATTATTAACTAATTTTTAAAAATATTATAATTTTATAATATAATACAATACAATCATATGCTAAATATTATATAACGTAATACAATATAATACAGTGCATCACCAAACATAAGTTTATATTAAAGATAATACAATCCAATACAATATAATGCAATCAGGTACAATCCATTGCAATCCAATACAATATACCAAACGAGCCCTCAATATATCAATTGTTTGTCTCTCTTAATGTTAAGGCTGCTAGAATTAATTTTATGAATCTTGTTTATAAGCACCTCAAAAATGAAGATAGGCACTATGTTCTAATGTATTTAAATGCCAACTCTACACTAATATAACATTTCTTTCCCATTTTTTTTTTTCAAAGTTCTCTAAACTAATTGACTAAGATCCTGAAGCAATCAAAGTTTATATTGAACAAAATTTTAGGGTCAATTTTATTATTTTTTTTGTTGGTAGATTCATGATTCTGAATATGTTTGGGTAGTTTCAGAGTTTTCGTTTGTTTTAAGAGTGGTTCATTATTAGGTCATTATAGGGTGTCAATAGAACCACTCTTTTTTTAATTATATGTTTGTGTGTGAATGACCGTTTTACTCTCAAAACCGTTAACTTAGGCGTTAGTCAAACCGTTATACACCGGTTTCCAGGGTGTTTGTGTAATTAAGGGATTAATTGCCGGAGGGGGAAATTTCATGTATTACAGGGGAGTTGGTGCAATTTTCCCTTATAAATGTTCTTTTCCTAGGAAAAGACAAAGTAATTTCAATTCTATAGCAACAGAGCAATTAGCTTAGAATAAGTAGACTTACCCTGAGTTCTTGACCTCAAATATCATATAGTTATTTCCCCAACAATAACTCGCATTTATTTGTCACAAAGAAGCTGCCATGTCTATTATGGGAGAGGCCCTACTATCTGCAGCCATTAATGCCCTGTTTGACAAGTTGGCTTCAACTGATCTGCTGCAGTTTGCACGTCAAGAGCAAATCCATGCCGATCTCAAGAAGTGGGAGAAAATACTAAGGCAGACATATAAAGTGCTTGATGATGCAGAGGAGAGGCAAATAACTGACCGGTTTGTGAAGGACTGGCTCGACGAGCTTAGGAACTTGACTTATGATGTGGAGGACATACTTGACGAGTTTGCAACTGAAGCTTTGCGGAGGAAGTTGGTAGATGAACCTCAACCTCAATCCAGCACAAGAAGTAAGGTACGGAAGTTCGTTCCTACTTGTTGTATTAGTTTGAATCCGGAATCTATTAAGTTCAATGTCAAGATGGGGTCCCAGATAAAAGAGATCACTGACAGATTAGAAAAGATTGTAGAACAGAAAAACAACTTGGATTTGAAAGATAACTTAGGGGGGAAGTCTTACAAAGTCGGATATCGAAGATTACCTGCAACCTCTTTGAATGAAACTCACATTTGTGGTAGGGAAAATGACAAGGAAGCAATACTTGATATGTTATTTAAGGATGAAGGCACTAGTAGTGGTGGAGTAGCCGTTAATGTCATTTCTATATTCGGGATGGGAGGATTAGGAAAGACAACTCTTGCTCAGCTTGTCTACAACGATGTCAGAGTGGAAAATCAGTTTGATATAAAAGCATGGGCTTATATTTCGGATGATTTTGATATTGCCCTAGTGACAAAAACAATTCTGCAGTCCATTGATCCTGGGACTAGTGATGTTAATGATCTAAATATGCTTCAAGTTGAACTGAGGAAGAAACTTGTTGGGAAGAAATTTTTTATTGTTTTGGATGATGTTTGGAATGAGAATTATGAAGAATGGACAATGCTTTGCCGTCCGTTTGAAGACTGCTCTTCCGGAAGTAAGATTGTTATCACAACTCGCAATAAAGGTGTTGCAACAATGGTGGGCTCTCATTCAGCTTACCAATTGAAAGGACTGTCAAATGAGAATTGTTTTTCTATATTTACTTATCATTCTTTGGGAAAAGCGGATTTCAGCGAGCATCAGGACTTAAAGAAAATTGGTGAGAAGATAGTGAAACGATGCAATGGCTTGCCTTTAGCTGCAAAAACACTTGGAGGACTTTTGCGCGGTAAAGTTCGCAGCAAAGATTGGGAAGATGTGTCACATAGCAAAATATGGAATTTACCGGAAGAGAATTGCGGTATTATACCGGCACTTCGGGTAAGTTACTATTATCTTCCTCCTCATTTAAAAAGGTGTTTTGCATACTGCTCAATATTCCCAAAAGACTATGTATTTGAAAAAGAAGAAATTATTCTCTTATGGATGGCCGAGGGTTTCTTGCAAACCGATAGCAGTGAAAAGCAAGCCGAAGATATAGGAGAAGATTTTTTTGAAAATTTATACGCAAGGTCCTTTTTTCAACAATTTAGTAGTTATTCATCAAAATTTGTGATGCATGACCTCATCAATGATCTTGCTCAATCGGCTGCAGAAAATTTTTGCTTCAGGGTTGAGAATGTGTTAGAAGGTGAGAAGCATTTGAAATTTCCCAAAAACCTTCGCCATTTATCTTATGTAAATAGTGGATCTAAGTATGAAGGCTTTAATGATATCAAAAGTATACGGACCTTCTTGCCATTGCCACCGGTCCATATACCTTGTGATTTTCATATTATGTTGCTTCAACTGCAACGCTTAAGGGTGTTGTCTTTGAAAAGATATCTCATAGATGAGCTACCAAGCACAATTAGTGATCTGAAGCATCTCCGTTATCTTGACCTTTCCTACACTGAAATTGAAAATTTGCCAGAATCAATCAACACTCTCTACAATTTAGAAACCCTCATATTAAAAGGATGTGGTCGCCTAAAGAATTTATGTCCAGACATAGGGAACCTAGTCAATCTACGTCATCTCTATATTTCTTATTTGTATTCATTGAGAGGAATGCCTTCGAGAATTGGTCGATTGGTCTGTCTTCGAACATTGCCAGTTTATGTTGTGGGTAAAGACATTGGCTTTCGATTAAAGGAGTTGAAGAACCTGACACATCTACGAGGCAGGCTTCACATTTCAGGGTTGGAGAATGTGAATGATGTTGAGGATGCCATGGAGGCGAACTTTATTGGCAAGACGAACCTTCAAGAGTTAGAGCTGGTGTGGGCTAGCAGTTTTAGTGATTCAAGGAATATTGAAATCGAGACGCAAGTTCTTGACATGCTACGACCTTATCAAAATCTTGAAAAGCTCACTATCATAAGCTATGGTGGTGCAAAATTTCCATCATGGTTAGGAATTACATCATTTTCAAATTTAGTGTTGTTAAGATTTGAAAATTGCAAAAACTGTACTTCCTTGCCAACAATTGGGCAATTAGCCTTGCTCAAGGACTTATTTATCAAAGGACTAGCTGGAATAAAGAGCATTGGTCCTGAGTTTTATGGAAATGGCTGCTTAACACCTTTTCAGTCATTAGAGAATCTCTGTATTGAAGATATGCTGGAGTGGAAAGACTGGATTCATCTCGGATTTGGTAAAGATAGTGCAGGGTTCCCTCGTTTACGAATGCTTTCTATAGAAGAATGTCCTAAACTGATAGGAAACTTGCCCGGAAATCTTCCTTCATTGGAAAGCCTCTGTATTAGAAGTGTTGAGCAAATGCAGATGTTTATTACAAGTCTTCCAAAACACTGGAAGATAGAAATTTTAAAATGCAAGGAGGTTTCGTGGAGTAGTACAGTGGACCAGTACAGCTCACTGAACTCAGTGGTTCTTTCTGATATTTCAGGTGGTGTGTTTCTAGCAGAAATGTTTTTGCAAGGTTTATCAAAAGTAGAGAGGATAGAGATTGTTGGTTATAAATACCCAACATCTTTCTGGCAGATTGGAGTCAATTCACTGGAACATATTCGCTCACAGAGACCGTCTGATTTGCATTTTCACCTACTTTTATCTTTCATGGAAGAGGAGAGGAAAGAGCTAGAGCAAGGGTTGGCTTGCAGACTTCAGTATTTGGCATTGAGGAACTGCGAATGCCTTATGAAGCTGCAACAACTATTGAATAGCCTGAGTTTCCTTAGAGGAATATCCATTGAAGACTGCCCAGAACTTGTTTCCATTCCAGAGACTGCTTTGCCTTCTGAGCTGAGATTCATTGTCATCAAGAAATGTGATGCTCTAGAATCTGTACCTATGTCATGGATGCATAGTAGCAATACATCTCTTGAAATATTGTCTATTCAAAGCTGTGATTCTTTAGCGTACGTTGCCAGAGTCCAGCTACCTCCAAATTTGAAGAAGTTGGAGATCTTGTATTGCTCTAGTTTACAGACTATAGTGAATGAAGAGGAAGTTGCACTAACGCATGAGGAGAACGTCGATGAATTGAAGAATATATCTTGTCGACAATCAAGTGGCAATCTACCTAAGACTCTTAAACATCTCTACATTTTGGGATGTTCAAAGCTGGAGTCTATAGCAGAAAGCTTTTATGGCAACACATCTCTTGAAACACTTAAAATTGAACAATGCAAAAGTCTTAAAGTATTACCTAATGATATGCACAACCTCAGCCATCTTCAACAGTTTAGTATATCGAACTGTCTTAGTCTTGTTCCATATCCAGAGTGGCGATTGCCTTCTGTAAATCTGAAAACACTCAGCATAGAGTATTGTGAGAAACTAGACACTCTACCCAGCAGCATGAACAATCTCACCTCACTGCAAAGTTTGAGCATACGGAGTTGTCCAGGTGTATTATCCTTTCCTGAGGATTGTTTTCCGACCAACCTTACATCACTTTCTATTGGAGATGCCAACATCTGTAAGGCGTTCTTTGATTGGGGGTTGCACAAACTCACTTCTCTTAAGGAACTCTACATTTGGAAAGGATGTCCAGACGTGATATCGTTTCCACAAGAGGAGATAGGAATGATGCTTCCTACCTCTCTAACTACACTGCACATTGTGAATTTTCCGAATCTGGAGCGCCTATCTATCAGCATTCAAACCCCGACTTCCTTGGAAGGACTTCATCTATATCATTGTCCAAGGCTCAAATTCTTTCCGGAGAAGGGCCTGCCTCCCTCACTTCTGCGGTTACATATCTACGGATGTCCTCTGCTAAGACAAAGTTGTGAAACTGATAAAGGATTATATTGGCCAATGATAGCTCTCGTACCTTCGGTTGCCATATTTCCATAAGAAGAAGAGGACTGATTCTGTTTGATGTCACAGAACACAGGTATGTATTTCAGTTTGATATATTCTGCAACCAATATGCATACCATTTAGTTTTCTAACAATTTCATGCTTATCTAACAGTGGAGATTTCTAGTGATCTGTTGGGTTGGTTGGATCCAATATACAGAGAAGACACTACAGGTTTTGTTATTCAATCTTGCGAACTCTGCTTCCATTGTAAATACTGCTTGCTTGTAGTGGAATATCACCTAAATGCTGGTTGTTAAATATGTATAGCTGAGTACTTCTGTTATCGTTTATTTTCATATCTTTGATGCTATTGCCATCAATGTTAGGCATACACAAGTCAAGTTGTCGTGATGGAATACTAGCTCTGGCACAATTTGTAGTTGATCAAATTAGTATGCTAAAACAGATGGTATTTTCGGTTTTGAATCCAAGTCGAAAGAAAAGGGTGGGATTATGCTGCTTCTGAGTTGGAATTGTGAAGCCAGGTACCATATTTTAATGTGTTGCTAATCTTATGTATATAATTTACTATGATCTGTTTGAGTAAATCGAACCTTTAATTTGATTTTCCAGGAAAATTTTCACAAATTTTGGATTTGAAAGGTTGCAAAGAAGGAAAAAAGACTTTTTGGTCTTTGAAATTTATTAATATGGATTCCATATTCAAACTTATATGCAGCTGACTGGTGGAAGTTAGAAATCAAGGTACTTGTTTTTCAAAATTGTATATAATTATCATACTTCAAATATTAAATATAAGAGTTTGTGACATAACTTAGAGCTTATAATCTTATTTACATTGGTGTTAAAGACTTCCATTTGCATCCTTAAGGGTTTGGAATTAGTTATCAGTTTTTTGTTCTGTGGAACTAAAATCAGAAAACCAGTCAGATATGAAAAATACAATGCAAAGAAAGCAACTCAATTATTTCCAAAAAGCAAAGAAAGCGTTTTGATTTAAAGCATGGGCTTGTATTTCAGAAGATTTTGATATTTACCGGGTAACGAAAACAGTTCTACAGTCCATTGCTTCAGGGACTAATGATATTAATGATCTAAATCTGCTTCAAGTCCAATTGAAGAAGAGACTTGCTGGAAAGAAATTCAAGTCCAATCTGTTTGGCTTGAGACTGGGAGTTATAAAAAATGGACAACACTTTGCCTTCCATTTCAAGCAAGCTCTTCTGGAAGTAAGATTGTCATCACAACTCGCGACAAAAGCGTCAATGGTGGGCAATCGTTTGACTTACGGATTGAAAGTGTTGTCAAATGATGATTGTTTGTCGATATTTACTTACCATGCTTTGGGGAAAATGGATTTCAACTAGCATCAAGACTTAAAAGGAAATCAATGAGAAGATTGTAAATCAAGACTTTTATTCCAAGTGATGTTTTAGGAGGAGAAATATTATCCAAATCCCTCAAAAGGTTGAACAATCAAAGAAGTATGAGACAAATAAAATTTCAATTTAAGTCTTAACATTAATCAATAACCATTTTAGCAGAAAATGCATATCTGATAATATGAAAATTTCCAATTACTGTTTTGGTGAGAATTCCTAACAGAGACAGCAAAGCAAGCAAACCCAACCACTTCCACATCATCTGGTAACTCTGTAACTCTACAAAACCAATATTGAAACAGAAATTAATGTCACCGAAAACAAAGAAGAAAAAAGAAAAAAAGAATCATTGCACGGGCTGCAGTGAGTCATATTCTTAAACGATTAATGATTAAAATGAAGTTACCATAATCTTATAACACAATATGATGCAAAATAAACTAACATACCTTGACACGTTTCAGTAGATCCTTGGCATTAGCATCTTTGTTGAAATGATCACGTACAGGCTTCAGCAAATGAACAAGGAAGAGATTAGCACAAGGGCAATCGATATAAATATTAAAGAAAGAAAAATATTACAGCAGACTTCTCAGTAAGTGACCAATCAGGCTGTCAACATACTAAAAGAATTTGATAACTCTTATACACATTACAGGGAGCTAAACTAGCAGCTGAATATTGTAACATCTAAGTAATTTTTAACACAGACAACTATTGAAAATTCAAAGGCTTAACCCTTGCGCATTCACTCACGATCTTTCCTTTCCATATCACGCAACTATCCAAGCAGTCATGCATGTGCCCTTTTTTTTTTGTTTTTTTGTTTTTTGGCAGAATTACATAAATTCGGATGAATGACAGCAGCCCTTCAATTGACAACAGGATAAGTGACAAAAGAAGAGAGTATCAACAGACAACAGATATAGAGCCTGACACGCTCGTAAAGGCCCATTCGGCAATAGTCAATGGGCTGCTTAATCTGATTTTCTACATTTATGTCCATGTACAATTTATTTCTTCTTGTTTCAATATAACCACCATCCTTGTTCCAATGAACATAGATGATGAATTAATGATTTAAGAAAGATAAGTAGGATATTTTACATGAGTGATACACAAGAACCTAATACAGATGTAAAATTAATGAAAACTATCAACGGCCAACTCAAAAATAATGGGTCAAAGCATGTTCAATATTTTTTGAAGACAGGCAAAAAATGTAGCAGACCAACAAGTGAGGAAAAAAGGTTCTGAAAAGAGATTAAGAGAAAGATTGCAGGATGCTGGGGATAAGAAGAGTGAATTATTCACCGATAGCTTCCTTTCTTTTCTTTTCTTTTCTTTTTTCTTTTTTATACAAAATATTTGTTCTTTTTTCTTCCTCTTGGGATTAGGAGAAGAAGTGTGTAGGTAAGTTTCGCTGCTACTACTCCATAAGTTGTACCAAGCATAACCTTACACAGCTCATGACAAATTGTAGTCTGCATTAAACAAATAAACGTAATATTCTGATCAAATAAAATCAGATGATGCCAAAGAGATGAATGCAATCATTCAACCAGAACATTAGTTGAAGTGGCGACAGGATGGGTAGGATAAGGTTGGGCTATGTCAAGCAACTGCTCCCGAAAAAACTCATAGAGATATGAAAAGGCAATTACCTGCAGTATCTTATTTAATGCTTTTGATAGAGCAGGTTTCAGGTCAGAAGGATGTAACTTCTCTTCTACATAATCAGCAATAAGTTCCTCATGGCTTGTGTAGGTCCTGGATTACAGTGGAATAACAGGAAAAAAAATAAAATAAATAACACAACTCTTAGTCATCATAGTCACAAATATAAAGGAAATACTTCATGGTGAGAAAGCAAAGGCCTTAAAGGCAAAAGCTGACCAACCCACTCCCACACTAAAATAAATAAACCAGAGAGTGAAACATAGAATCTTTTAAATTGGTGACAAAAATATAAATAAAACTTACTTGTCACCACCATTGGCTGCACTACGCTGCACCTTAAACTCATTGAACCAAGGGAAGATGATGAATTTAATATATTCTAGACACGGATTTCCCTGAACAATCTTTGGGGGGCAGTATGCTTTCTTTATCTTCAGATTCACTTCAGCCTATGATATCAACACAGAATAACAGAACGACAGCAATCCCAAATAAGAATAAGTTAAACAAACAAAGTGCCTTGAGCCACTGGTAATTAGTAAACTATATGCAGTATTTTCATGCACACTTATCTTAATAATTTACTACTCTTGAAACCAAATCATACCTCCTCATCCTCCATGAAGATGGAAGATGATGGATCACTCTTTGACATCTTTTCTTGCCCTTGCTGAAGACCTGGAAGCATATCTGCATGTCCCAGTATCCAACAGTAACTAAGGATATAAAAAAGGATAAAAACTAAAGCTATGTAAATTCAGAAGGGGAAAATTGGACGTACGGTGCGATAAAATGATGGGCTTGTTTTTCCTTTTTATGTCATCACAATACTCTCTTGCAAGTACATTCACTTTCCTTTGATCCATGCCCAGCTGACATATATCAGCCTGTTGAGATTGAACACCATTAAAAACAGATTTGCTAAACAAAATGATATAAAATATGAGATAACAAACAATTTCATTTTTCTTTTGATACCCAAAACTCCCCCAACCTTTCCTCCTATTCTCCAGGTTCTAAACAGGGGGCCACCTCTTGACCTTGCAACCTTGGTAGCCATAAAACTTGTAGGATTTTTTAATATCCTAGGTATGTGGCTCCAAGGGGAATATAACCCTTGACCTATTGGCTGAAAGCCCAAGTGCCCAACCCCTCATAAACTAGGCCCACCCCTTGGGTTAAGAGATATTCCCTAATGAAAAATAGAATATATCAACTCTGCTCTCATCTCTTACAAATAATATAGTAATTCTCGGTAAATGTTGTAACAAGTAAGACATTATTGGCCGTGGAATTTGCATAAAAGTTGAAGTTTAGGACAGATCTAGGTGCTGTAATAAATAATACATAGAAAATGAGAGGATTGCAATAAATAGAAATTAAGTAACCAATCTGCACCCTTGTTCTCAATTCTCATTAACTTTAGCACTTTGCCATGCATTAGGAAAAAAGGAAATTAAAAAGAAAAAAAAAAAAAAAAGAGGAAAATGAGCAAGCATTTGGCAGGTCCTATTCCACGAAAGTTGTGGACATTTTTCTGAAAGAAAAAAAAAAAAAAAAAAAAAAACTGTGGACACACTCTGAACTTATAAGTGACAAGACCTAATATAAGATCTTAAATACTAAAAGTATAAGCACCTTGAGGAAAAATATGTCAGCACATTGCATGCATGGGTAGAAAATCGAGGCTGCAGACAACTCTTCCTGGTCGTTCCGACCCATAATCTGAACACACCTAAATAGGACAAAAAAGCAATGTTATAAGTTATAAACTACATGACCATCCCCCCAAACAAAAAAAACAAAAAAAAAAAGATAGAATACAAGGATTACAAATTCCAATTTTTAGTGTACCTCATTATTCTAGGAAGCTTGTTTCTGCGAGCTATATCCATTACAAGAGGCCAGTACTCAGATGCCCGAGAGTTAATTTCTTCCGAAGACCATAGAAATTCTACTCCATTAAGATCCATCCCAGCAGCTTTCCATATCTCAATCAGATAACGCCCAACTGTTTGAATTTTCTTCAAGTCACCTCCCATTTTGTTGTTTAGCTGTGCAAACCAATCAGCTACCCAAATTTTCACCTTGCAACCAGCAGAGATCATTTTGTTCACACTTATTGTTTTCATAACACCCTGCCAACAAACCACAACGAAATAAAGTGGTTCAGAATAAGAAATTATATAAAAGGAATGTAAAAGTATGCTGTAAGCATAGACATCATTACAGAAAGCAAAAAATTGAGGCAACCCGTATCATGGTATAAGCCTCAACGAATTTTATTGATAGCAACCCAATATTATTCTCTTAAATACACACACATTTTTATATCTCCATAAAACAATAAGGAATATAATACCAGATTAATGGAAGAAAATAGGAGATAAAAGTAATCTGCACTTATCAGTTATCACTTATCACTTATCACCCTTAATCAACAAGAATATATGGCCTGCGGCATGCACCATTTAGACCATAACAAGATCCTTAAGATGAAGGTCCATAAATGCTTACATTATGTTTATTTTTTGATAAATGATCTTTACTTTGTGCATCATACATTAATTAAATGCTAGAGTATGCATCGCACTTATCAACATAGACAAAATAAACATAATTTTTTTGAAACAAAAACTGTTATAAACAGCAGCAGTCTAACTTGAATTTTTTAGTAGAATAACTATTTTCTTCCAAACACAGCTAATGGGATGTTTGGGGCGGTTGTTGTTCACAGAACTTAAAATACAGAACATACCAACGTTAACAGCTCTCAATGAAAAGCATACCTGAGCAATGTGCATTCTCCCAGATGGTTCAAATCCATCATAGCAAATAGGTTGAGGCTTCTTAGTAAGAAGATTCAACAACTCATCCTCCTGTATACACTCTTCCCCAACACTTCTCACAATCCGAAACCTCTCCTCTGGAGTCATCCTAACCCAAGCAAGGCAAATTTTAATAACTCAAGTGATAATTCAAATACACACACACACATCCAGAAACCTTGGAATTTGATTAAAGCCATAACAGAGGTCAATCAATTTGAAGTTATAGATAGATATCAAAGGTGGCTTGGCCCAGTTGCTATCTATAATGTATACAGCAAGTTTTTAACAAAATTAACTTGGATAACTTCATGCATCATGCATGTTTCAATTGCTTGTTAATTGGACTATAAGTATCAAGAACAGTGAATTAAATATTTATCGTGATTTAAATATCATAAACTCTCAGATGCACTAACCACTCAATCCAGTACAATGATGATGGCCCACTTTAAATTAAATTATTATTACAGACTTCAGCATCCAAGCTAAATTTTTTGCAAACTGCTTTAAGACATTTTCGCTCCCATAATCTCCCGTAATAATACTCTTTAAACTTTGCAACCAAATGAATTATTGCTTAAAGTTACATGGCCTCAACCAGACAACTTTGTAAATTTGAAACTTATAACAGAAAGCACTGCATAACCCTCACTTAGCAGCATAAAATCGCTTTTAACCAGAACTTCAATGTAACCACACAAATGTAGTTGCATGAACCTCACAGATTTCACTAATTTGGTCACTAGTTTTATCAAGGTTCCCTTGAGCCACACAAAGACCGACCCTAGAATACAAAGGCGGACAGAAGCTCTACTGCAACACCCGCCCAATGATCATTATCATAGATAATAGGACTAAAACAATGCAACCATTAAGGTTCCAAATTCCAAGACTTCAGATCAGTGATAAGATCATGTAAAATTCAACATACCTACACAAAGGAAGTAAATAATTGAAAAATATCATCGGATTTCTGGTGGTACTGATATATCATAAACTTTAAAATATTAGAATTTTGACATTATCTTCTGTATTTCCACAACAATTTCATAAATTTGGACACCCTAAATACATCCATTAAAACCAATATTTTACTTCCTTGCTAAGTCAGGCATGAACTTGTTACCTTATCTATTTTTATTTTATTTTTTGGGTTTTCATTTTCTAAAATACGAAAGTAAAAGCAACTACTCTCCAAATTTATATATTTTAAAAAAAAAAAAAAAAATGATGAGATACTTACTGAGTAGGGGAGCTGGACGAGGCTTCAACGGAAAGGGAGTTCATTTCATCGGATGGAGGGATATGAACGGCGGATTCCTCCTCCATGGTTGCCGTAAGCAGCGATTTTCTTCACTACTAAACACAGAAGTCGAATTAAAAAATAAAACAAAATGTTTCTTTTTTTAAAATATATTAATAAAAATAAATGCACCTTAATGAAATTTGTGACGGCGTCGGATGACGACGGAAAGATCACCGGCGAATGCTGAGGGCGGCGGCTGTGAACTTGTTCAGTGGAAAGACAAAGTAGCGTAAGAAGATGAATTTAAGGTTTTGTTGTTTAGGGCATGATTCGGTGTTACCAGATGTATCATAAAAACCAATCATAAGACTACACATATCACAATTGAGAAAAATTATTTTATTTCATTTTATTTGCATTTTATTTTAAAAATAATAATAATAATAATCTAAAGATTAGGAATTTGCGAAGACAGTATCAACATATCATATCAGACATATTTATTGAAATCAAATCCTATAAGCGATGACATTCGAAGAAAACATACATTTTTTATTTCGGTAAATTGCAATAAAGTACAACTATATTGGGTTTAAATGCAATAAGAATGTATTTTTTGCCAAAATTAGAGTCCAAATGTCCTTACAAAATTAAAAACAAAATAGAAAACAATTTTCTGACCACATTTAAATATATATATATATATATAATAAGAGAACAAATTTAAGAAATTATTATATTTTTTTGGGATCTAGAACTCAAATCTCCATGGTCGTAACGTAAACATGATTAAACACTAGAGTGAGTTAGAATATATATATATATATATTTATTTATTTTTATATATTACCGATCATTAACAATACGTGAAAATTGTATTAATTAAATAATAAATATACACCTAGTCGAGAAGACATAACGAGGCTTACCGGTGACGGAACCAAAAATTTATATGAGAAGGGGCACTTAAAAAACTATTAATAATAACAACAATTAGGACTATAATGGCGTACACACATTTATATACTAATGATTTTTCATAATAGTTTCTATCATTTTGTTGAAAATTGTTATCTCTAGGTGAAAGATTATCATTCATCCAATAATATTCAATTTAATTATATTGTCAAAACCATTTTTATTTGTCAACTTGATTATAAAACTAAACATATGATTTTAGAAACACACATGCAAGGGCGGACCCACATAGAGACCAGTTAGGGCCTGTGCCATACCTCAGTTTGTTTATTGAAAAAAATCGATTCTTAGTATATTGTATATATACAAATTTATGAAGAATCATTCACAATATATTGCTTTTAGTATAGCTGGTAGTGAATCTTTCTTTTTTGACTTAGGCCCAGTTTGATATTACTTCCCTAACTACTTTTGGATCCAAAAGTGATTCCGGATCAATGATATGATGTTTGGTAAAATAGTGGGGAAGTGTTTTTAACCATTTTTAGCTTTTCCAAAATGAATTTTTGAGAAACTACAGATACTTGCTTTTGGAAATCAGCTTCTGCTTTTGGAAACGCACTACAACGTTTTTTTAAGAATTTTTACCTAACTTTCTATTTTGTCCCTAGTCTTTCATGACATTTACTAAAATCATATCTTCTTCTTCAATCAACTCCATGCTACTCATCTCATTCCCGCTACTCATCTCCATCAACAGTCGAGGTCCATCTCATTTTCTTCTTCAATCAACTCACAATTGTCATCCATCTCATCTTCCCGCTGCTTATCTCCATCGGCGGCTTCGTGATTTGCGATGGCATGACCATCGCCTTCTTTGGCAATGAACAGTCACGTGTCAATGACTGTGATAGATCAACAAAGCGCAGTGACGATGGAGACTGAGATGAGGTAGTAGAGAGAGATTGAGAGAATGAGATGAGATAGATAGAGGATCAAGAGAGATTGAGATAATTCCAAATATTTGATAGGTTGAGATAATCAGCGATCCATGTTCAATGTTTAAGATCTGCAATTATTGTGTCGGAGAATGGAAGATGGAGGCTGTTTTGAATTTGATCGAAGCACTTGTGTTGGGTTTGGTGTTGTTTGATGATTGATATTCACGGTGACGACGAATTGGTGGTTGATTTGGAGTTGTTTGTGATGAATCATGGATGAGAGAGATCAAAGTTGAATTTGATCTGCAGTTGTTGTTTCCAAATCCCTTTCATCTTTTTCTTTATATATATATTTAAAAAAAATTTCTCTGTTTTCAAATCTCTGTTTTCTCATTTTTTTTTTTTTTATATTTTAATTATTGTGTTTTTGTAAGAATATGATTTCAATAGTTGAATTTTTTTTTTTTTTCATTTTTTTATATAATTATTTTTTCATTTTTTAAATAAACAAATCTCCACCATCCATCTAAGATTTGGATGGTGAAGATTTAAAACATTTTATTTTTATATTATATAAATTGAAGGGTTCAAGAAACATAACTATGTCTTTTTAGTAATTTTACATAGTCACAACACTTTTTACTTCCAGTTTACCAAACACATTGAAATTGTTTTTGGTTCTTACAACACTTTTAAAAATCAGTTTACCAAACACTCAGCTGATTCTCCCAACAGTAAATCCAAAATCAATTCTTTTCACAGCAGATCTAAAAGCAATCCCCTCAACAGCACAACAAGGCCAAACTGGGCCTTAGAGTGCTTGGTTTAAGTCACATTTCAAACAAATAGGTACTTCTTTAATTCAATGTTATCTTCTAATTTTTTATGTCTTTTTTAATTCAATTTTATCTTCTAATTTTTTATGTTTTATTTATTTTACCATCTTTTCCAATTTATTTTCTATATTTCGTCATTGTCAATTTCTTAACTACCATTAATTTGTGTTTACTTAATTCAATTTTAATTTATATTAAATTATATATTATTATTTTATATTTTTATTATTTCTAATACAGTAGAACCCCTGTAAATTATTCTCCTATAAATTAATATCCTCTCTAAATTAATAAAAAATCTCGGTCCCGACTCGGGCCAATGTAAAAAAATTAATAAACTTCTCTATCATAATAATTAATAATTTCTTTTTGAAACCTAGAGTAAAATTTTGGTCGTGACTGTCGTATAAATTAATAATTTCATAAAAGTACAAAATATATTACATAATAATCAAGAACTATAAAAGTATTTCAAGATGTTAGTTTGCATAAGGCCACTATATTTGATATTTTTGACTTCATCTTTCATCTTTTAAATAATTCTCTTGTTATAACAAAAAAAAAATTGAAAAGAGAGAATTTTTAGGAGCTATTTAGATATATCTTGAGATCTCTCTTGCAACTTCCACACGTTTTTTTAAAGATAAAATAACATTTTATAAGATAAAACTCTTCAGATTAATAACCCCTCTAAATCAATACTTAAGGGTGGGTCCTAAAAATATTAATTTAGAAGGGTTATACTGTAGTTTTAGATTTTGGTCTTTTCAGGCCTTCTTGCTTGCTCTCTGTGTTGTTGTTGTTCCTGTTTGAATAAAATTTCCAATTAAAAAAAATAAAAATTGACATACCTAAAACTTCCAATCAATAAACTCTAAAATCTCATATTTTACTTTATTGTATTAAAATAATCAATCTATTAATATGATTCATTTTATTTTATCCTTAATATTTTTCTTTATTTTATAGTTTTAATTTATTTAGAATCAATAAATCAATAATTTACCAATAATTTGAAGAATAAAAAATTTAAAAATATGTCTAGTAATAGTTATTAATAAATTATTTTTGTATAAATTTAAATTGAATTCATTATAAATGCAAAATAAAATTTCTTATTATAAAATTAGATAGTAATTTATTCTTTTAATTTTTTTTTTCATTATTTATGTTGTTTTTCTTGTTATTATTTATTTAAAATATTTTTTCTTGTTTTTATTTATTTTTGAATGTAAGATTATTTAATTCATCTGAGTAAGTATTTTATTTATTTTATTTATCTAAAAAAAACTATTTTACAATGATCTTAAGTTTTCAGTATTTTTTCATATAATTGCGATTTTAATTTATTCAAGTGCACCAACTGATTAAAATTTCTGGGTCCGCCACTGTACACACGAGCACACAAGCACGGAAACGAACATAACTGCCCGCCCGCACACGTACACTTATATATTGATTATCTAGTTCTAGAAATTGAATATCTTTAAGAATACAAAATAAATCAATATGATATTAATTTTCATAAGAATAATGGTATTTTAATAATAATAATAATAAGAGTTAACGCAGATGGACGACTGTCGACCCCATAAATAATGCATCATTTCTTGTTCTTGCACTAATAGATCAATGGAAAGAGGGCAGTTTTTCTCATTTCATTTTTGTCCTTTGGTTCTATATAAATAAACCACATGAAATTTAATTGTCACTTGTGAGTCAATAACCTTGATAATTATTCCAATTCCCCATTCTATATACCAAGGTTTTAGTAAGTGTTAGGCATTAGTTGGGCGGAGACATGTCGCCTAGCCCCTAGGTCTATTAATCAGTGATTAATTACAGATTAATTGGAATTTTTTTTCTCTTCTTATTTGTATTTTTTTTTTGTCACTAGCTTTGGTGGCACATCATAGAGTTACTATAACTTTCTGGACCCACCATCTGACTTTATTATCATATTTGTGTTTTTTTTTCTTTTATTTTTACCATTTTTTTTCTTTTTATTTTTTTTCTAGACCCCACCATCTTCTTCTCGGTGGCTTCTGATTCCGGCCTTCCATGTCTCAACTCTCTCTCTCTCTCTTTTAATCTCCATCTATGTTATCTCTTCTATTTTGTGTGCAATTGAGGGCAAAAGCCCATAACACAAACTAAGTAAACCTTTAAAATCTGTATCAAAACTAAAACTAATCTCCGGAGGGAGATCTTTTTCATCTCTTTTGTTTTCTCTGCAAATCATCTTCTTCTTCTCAATCATTTTCTTTTTCTTTGTTGATCGATTCATCTTCTTCTTAATCAGACTACTCTGGGTTTCGATGGCAAGCTCCAGCAAGATCAGATCTACTTCCTTCTTCCCATCTCCATCTTTAATTTCTTAATTTTTGTTTTTAAAATCGGCTAAGTGTAGTCAACGGCTTTGACTCCGCCAAGCCAGATTAATCAGTCACTGACTAATCTGACTGATTTTGGCATTTTCACCACAGTGAACTATTGACTAGAGGAATCCAATCGGCTAATTGGCCTAGAAGGCCGATTTTTCGAATACTTCTATATACGCATTTTACAAGCATGTGCAAAAAGTTTTCTCATGGTTTCAATATTTGAAAACATAATATAATTACACAATCTATTATATAAATGGTTGTACAATTATTTTTATGTACAGACCAAACTTTATTGATAAATAGGTGGAGTGGAGGAGTCCACACTAGGAATAGGTGTTTCCCCATGGGACCCCATCCCCCACAGCCCCTATGGGGTTTTGGGGGTGGGGGGAAAACTTAGCCCCCATTTTATAAATGGTAGGTGGTCGGGGGACCTCACCCCAAACCCATTCCCCCATTTTCCCTATATATATTATTTTTATTTTTATTTAAGTGATGAAATATGTGAATTGAAGTTGTAAATTCAGCTGACGAAGTGTAGTTGCTATTTTTTCTTCGTTGGCTTAATTGGTTTTGTTGATTTGATTTGTCTATGAGGTAATACAATTTGTAGTCGTAGAAGCTATGATTTTTCCTCTTCACATAATTCTTCTGCATATATAAGTTCACTCTCTGTGGCGATGTTGCATGCAGTCCCTGAGATGATAGAGGAAGACTCTTACGTCGTGGCGGACAAGCTTGAGGTTGTCGTCGGAGGACAGAGTGGTGTTCATGAAGCTGATCAGCAGTAAAAACATGCAATTTCAGCAGTGTAGTACGTTAAAAACTATGTTTAAATTTTATGGATTTGGGCGAGTCCCAGCGAAAGGTATGTATATTACATAATTAATCTTCTCTCGGTTTCATTTCCATATATTTAACATATACCGATAAGCTTACACCTGATCGTGTATGTTAATTATAAATGTATATATATTTAACACCAATAGCATTTATAAATGTATATAAAAGCTTCGAATTTGGATAGGGAGATTTTGGATTGGAGTGTTTAATTTGTTTTGCTCTGTTTTTGCTCTAATTAGTTAGCTTCTATCAATTTTGTTGAAAATTGTTATCTCTAGATGAAAGAATATCATTCATCCAGTTATATTCAATTTGATTATATTGTCAAAACCATTTTTATTTGTCAAATTGATTATAAGGCTAAACATATGATTTTAGAAACATACATACACACATGAGCATGAAAACACACGCAACCGTCCGTAGGCGTACGTACACTTTTATACTGATTATCCTGTTTAAGAAATTGAATATCTTTAAGAATACAAAATAACTCAACATGATATTACTTTTCATAAGAATAATGGTATTTTAATAAATAAAAGAGAACTTCTTTTGACAATTCAATTTTTTTTTTTTACACTTCTTTTCTAAAAAGACTTCATCCTTAAAATTTAAATTTTAAAAAATTCTAAAGACACTTCATTTTGTTACAAGATTATCCTTTTTATCCTTTTTTAATTAAATTATTAAAAAAAATATATATCTCTCCTAAATCATTAGACTAATTATTACATATTAAATACTCTCTCCTAAATTTTTAATTACCATATTAAACTCTCTCTCCTCTAATACATATATCTAATTTTCTACATCCATTCTTTTTCCAAGCAAGACTAACATTTAAAGAAAAAAAAAAAAAACTTACTAATAAGCTTGATTTTTAGGAACAATATGTATGTATATATTAAAAAAATAAAAAACCTCAAAAAACAAGTACCTTGTTTTTTTTTTTTTAAATCGAAATATGAAAATGTTTTTTGTTACTCTTGTAAGTATGTGATTGCCGAGAGAACTTTAATTTTTTCATTAGTCTTAGAAATTCTGAATTTAATCAAATCTAGTTGAAACAATTCTAGCTTTAATATATCTTTTTTTTTTGTCGAAAATTGACTTTTTAATATATATAAAAAACTAAAATATTCATAAGTTTTTTTTTTTTTTTTTTTTTTTTTTTTTTTAACTATTAATCAGACATTTATGGAGAAAGTATGGAAATATTATATATATATATATATATATATATTATTTAAATGGAGAGAAATTAATTAGGATAGAGTGTTTAATATCGTAATAACAGATTTAGGAAAGAAAGTTTAATACGTATTATTTAATCTAATGATGTAGGAGAGAGAATTTTTTTTTTAATAATTTAATTAGTTTGGTGTATCTTTAATTTTTTTTTCGTTTAAGAATTTGAATTTAGGTTAAAACCGTCATTAATAAAAATAATTAAATCGAGTGTGAACGAATACCTATGATTGTATTGTTAAACTCTAAATAATAAAAAAAAAAGAGTTAACGCAGATAGACGAGCTTCGGCCCGAGCAAACGCACTCCTGCGTCGCTCGACTCAAATCCTACCAACGACGAGAGCTTTCAAAAAAATACTCCGTCCGAATTGTTAGATACCGTCAAAAAAAAAAAAAGAGTTAACATGCATTTAAATATGGTAACGAGTAAAATAGAGAAAAAAAAAAAAACTATAATAATTGAAAAAAATAAGACAAATATGAAAATTTAAGTTTATTTATATTGTATAATTAAATATACAATATATATCTTTTCTAAATTACTAATTTTTTTATTTGAAAAAGTTCAGGTGGGGCATGTGCCCCACTTGGCTTACCTTGTAAATTTATATTCTTCATAGTTACAATCAAAAATTAATAATAATAAGTAAAAACAAAATTATAAAATAACATTGAAATGTAAATACAATCAAATTTAATTTATTTTGATTATACATTCATTTAGTTATGATGGCTTTTTAGCAAAAATTCACGACCACATAAGCCAACTCCTTAACACATATTTCACAAAATATAGCAATAAGATCATCGTTCCATGTAGCTTTTGGTTTTCCACTTCCCTCATTTTTAGTAATACTAACTGTATTCTTCTTTCCCATCTGTTTACCATAAAATTCTCATCATAAATATATATCAAACCTAATGTTCATAAAACTTTGTATGAACAACCGAACACCCAACTGCCAAAACAACAAAAATGACCAAGCACAACACAACCAAAACAACAACACAGCTGCCTGAAGTTGTGAGGCAGTAGCAGTACCAAATGTTTCACCCTTATGACATGAACAAAGCTCATGGCACAGCAAAAAGAGACAGCCAGAAACAGAACAACAAGGCACAACAAAAAGAAATAGCCAAAAATAGAACAGCAATGCACAACAAAAAGTGACAGCCTATAAGAACCCCAAAGCACCATAGACAGTGCACAAAACACAAAAAACAACTGTTCAGAAATAATACCGAACATCCCCCAAGCATGAATCTATCTTCATTTTTTTTTTTTTTAACAATGTAGCCACAAAATGATGAAATTTGATATGTGAAGGGAGAGATTGAGAATAGAACTAAAGTTCCATATTATAAATTTTGATACAATAATATTAATTAGACAATTCTGATTTGAAAATTGAATAAAAGTTATTATGCATTCCCTTGATTAATTGTTTCATATTAAAGTAAACAAACTGACACGGCAATATTGATATTGTGGTTAAAATATATTTATACATAGTTTAGACAGTAATTTTGGAAATATTACTATTTATTATTGTAATTTAAATAGATCTTTTTTTGTTGCATATAAACCAGTTAATATTATTCATGATTTGGGTCATCATAGTCAAACACTTTTATAGGACTGTCTTAATTTGTAGATAAGATCATGAAGACCTCAAAATTGTCATTTTTTCGTGTCAAAAATATTGCTTATCATGATCACTATATATAGCTTTCATTCAATTCAAGTTCTTCACACACCAAACAAGCGAAAACCAAAAAAATATATAGAAGAAAAACAAATACAAGATGAAGAAGCAACTCTGATACACTAAAGTCCCCACTAATCCACAATAAGCATTGTACTTAAGAAGCATCAGCTACAGCACAGATACATTGATAGCTGCATACAACCATTTGAAACACAACAAAACAGAAAATCTCACAGACCCCATTCTAGCCTCTCCTCTTGAATACCAGACCCTACTTTAGCCAGACTATCAGCTAGAGATTGCACTATTATTAAGGAGTTGTTCGGTATCATTTTCTAATTTTTCATGGAAAACAACATATACATTCGCCATATATATACAACACTATAACCCACAATCAAACTTTGCAAATTGAATTGAACTATTCGGTTGTTATTAGTTGGCAAGAATAATCTTGAGCTGATTAAAAGTTTCCTTTCAAAGATGCCTATTGTCATATTCTCAAACAAGACCAGGACTTGATTAAGCACGAAAATATGATGAAATCAAAAAGAAATAGAGCAGAAATTGAAAAAGAACTAAAAATAGAGATTGAAAAAGAAAAAGAAAAATAGAAATACCTTTTAGCTGTGCAATGCAAGGCCGAGAGAGAACAAGATGCAAGAACTGACTGAGATGGAGGGATGGAGGGATCCTCAACCTGTAATAAACGAAATTAGAACCCTGAAATTAGATAAAAATCCCCAAAACTCTAATTCAAAATCAAACCCTAAAACATTTTTTTTTTTGAAAAGGCACACTTTATTAAACAAGAGAATGAGCTACAAAATAGAGACATCAGTATCACCAAAAGAACAAATCAAACACCCAAAATTATACAAGAATGCAAAAGCCATCAACCAATACAGCCAAAAAACATACAACAAGAAAAGACCACAACAGCAGAGCAGACTCAGGACTCATCCACAAATAGGACACCACTAGAAATGGCCAGAGAATAGAGAAATAACATAGCAAAAACACCAGTATAAAACCGAAAGCGAACCAAATCAAGCCCAAACCCTAAAACATGAACATATTACCTGCAATAAAGCAATTAGAACCTAAAAGGAAGAGAAATCGAAGGAGAAGGAGAGGGCTGTTGAGAGAAATCAAAGCGAAAGGAGAGAATCGAAGCGAGAGGAGAGAAATCAAAGCTTGAACAATCAGATGAGCTTGAACGAAGGAGAAGGCTGGTGTCTGATAGTGATGAGAATGATTTTGGTAAATTTAATAAAAGGGTAAAATTGACAGTTTGTAAAATATCATTAAAAAAAACACTATAGCATGAAATCCAAAAGCAGAAGCTGAAATCCAAAAGCAGAAGCTGAAATCCAAAAGCATGTATTTGTAGCTTCTCAAAAACTCAGTTGGGAGAATTTAAAAGTGACCAAAAGCACTTCCCCACGATTTTACCAAACACCCACTAAGGTTAGTACTCGACCCTATTTCGGTCATTTTCATGTTATAAAAACTTGAAATATTCATAGAATAATCCAAGGAATTTTACAACATTAAGTAAGTAGAGTTCCACTTTACCGACATATCTGTTTGGAATCGTCGGGGTTGTAGAGAGTTAGGTCGACAGTATCTGCCAAATTTTGACAATCTTGGATTAGAGTTGCTGATCCAAGAAAGAGCATCTTTGATGCGATCTATACGATTTCCTACAACCTTCAAGCTAGATTTTACAACTAAATTGATGATGTGACGTGCACACCATTGGTGGAAGAAAAAACCCCCACCTTGTGGGACATTTTATAAAAAAAAAACAAGGCAATAAAGCTAGTATTTGATGACGTATTATCTAATGTGATAGAAAGGATGCGTTGAGTTATTCCATAATCTTGTAAAAAAGAACTAAAGAATTGATAAATATTTTCTATGGTATGTTGAAAATCCATAGGCAAAAACCAAGAATTCTTTTTTGTATCTTCCAATCATAGTCTAAATAGTGTCCCGTGATACATAAACAGTCCTGTTTGGAATGTGCGTGTAAATGCCTCACTTTTTGATTGGCTTATTTCATTGACAAAATCACAATAGGGTTTAAAAATGTAAGGGTAGCTTAGGATTGAAGAATCCTCCTCATATGCTAATAGACCTCATTGTGGACTTCAAGTGCTTCAAGAAAGGTAGCTTACTTGTCTTGACTCTTATTTGAAGAGATTTAGATTGCACACACACTCATCTCATGCATTTCCGTGTCTTGAATTTTCTTGTATGTTTCTTGGTTGATTCTTATGCATGACAATCACTCACTTCACACTTACACAATATGCATATAGATTAGGAGTGACTTGTTGCTTTGAAAAGAGATTTTTTCTCTTTTCCGCTGTCCATAACTCTATGGATACTGCCGCCGGTGCCTTTGCCTAGACCTCGGTGCATGTCAGTTGTAGCCTCTGATAAGTTTTGCCAAGCATGTTGCGGTCGGTACACCTTTCCTTTGGAGAGGTCCCCTACTGGTGAAAGTTTCTAGAGCCTTCACGTTTTGTGTACCACAGTGCAGACAACCTATCCGTACTGCGACATGCAAAGTGGTTGTGACGACTTTTGGTTTTCCAAATGCAAGACGATGTCACTTCACTTTAGGTCTTATATATATATATATGTTGCTTTCTCTTCTTGGTAGATCTAGAGCTTATAATTTGAGTTTCTTGAAAGCTAGAGAGTGTATTGGAAGAAAAGCTACCAAGACTTGATTTTTATCAATCAAAACTCAAGTACCCATCATCCATTCTTGGTTCAAACATCATCTAACATCATCTAGGTGTTTCTTGTTCATGGGTTTTCTTTAATCACACATGACTTGTAAGTAGAACATCATTTTCATCTTTTCATATGTTCTTGCTTTACAAGATATCTCCTTTATGACTTGATTTGTATCAAGATTATATTTTTATCTACATATGCAAATTTGTGTGTTGTGTGTTGTGTGTTGAGCTTTGTTTGTGATAGCTATTGCATCTAGGGTTTTTATTTTCTCTTATAGCTAAGTTGTATGCATGTCATATAGCAACATGATATCTAGGAATGTTTGATATGTTCATCTATAGCTAGATAAGCTTAAATGTTTGACCTTTCATTTATGCACTTTGAATATTGTTCATATTCACTTTAGGTTGCATATCTCTTCTCTTTGAGAGTTAAGTCTTGTATTTACTTTTGGTAGTTTAAAAGCAAGAGCCTATAATCACTATTAAAAGCCCATGGGTAGCAAAGACGGATTAGTAATCATATAGGTGTGATGTGGTCAACTTAGATTGTAATTGTATTTGCAAATAGTGGATTTGAGGGTTCGATTGGCAATTATGCCCATGATTTTTTTTTTTTGCCCTTTTGGGGTTTTCTCATGTAAAACAAATCATTGTGTCATGAAAATACTTACAAGGTTATACTAAACAACCGAGAGAAGGGGGGAGGGGGGGGGGAGGGTGGATAGGTTAACACTCTAATTTCAAAACTATTTCGAGACTTTGTCATAACCTTGGTGAGCATACAAATTAACCTTTGACATGATTGTTATGAGAAAACAATTAACACATGTATGCTCAATTCACAACTCTTAGTTTACAAAACAAATACCAAGAAACAATGTATCTCATATACATTTATATTCAATAAAGAGCAAATTCTATAAGTTGTACTTTGAATATTACAATGCAAGGTCACTAAGTAGAACTTTACAACTTGATATAGAATATCACAAGATACAATGTTCAAACACTTACAAGATACAAGAAACAAATGTTGATTCAACAAATAATGTGTGCATCTCTTACTCTACAAAATCTTGTTTACAAGGATGTGAGGAAATGAAGATCTTAAACAAGATATATTGATCATACATACAATATAGAGAGATAGAGATAGAGACATTTGACACATTGATTTTTACATTGTAAAACCTTCGAAGAGGAAACATCCACGGGTTGAATCCACAACCACCGGCAAACCATAATCCACTATGACGAATAAAAGATACACTCAAAGAAGTGACTAGTCCCATGATACACTCTCCAAGCTATCAACTCTTGACATGCTTTTGGTAGTTCTAAATTATGTATGCGTGCTCGTTGATCCACAAGTGCACGGATCGTTACGATCGCGTAGCAGCAAGTACGCTTCATTCCCACAAGGAGGTATGGTACACTTAAGCTAGTTCTTGGTCTTATATACTATGTACAATATATATTTACACTATATACATGCAAGAAAAGTAAATGGAGGATGGTTAAAAGCAACTAACTAACTAATCTAAAGTTACACTAAGAGGGCATAAATTAAATACAACTAAGTTAACACTAAATTACAACTAAGGTTGTCATTCCCTTAGAGAATAAACTAACCTAATCACTAAGCTACCAACAACAATTATCTAAATTACACTAACTAAATTAACTAATTACCAACTAATGCAATGGTCATGCAAGAGTGATAATGAGAGTGGGTTGGTATGGGAATAGAGATGTAAGGATATTGGTATACAAGAGCAATTACCTAATTAATAAGTTGATTTCAATTAAGCACATAAGTTGGTCTTAAACCTTGAATTAAAACTCATACATCAATAGTCATTCATGTATGATCTAAATTGTATTACATGTCAATCAATTGTTAATTAAATCAACACATACATAAATTGAAGCTCAAACATAGATAATTAATAAATATCATAGATAATATTACAAGTACACCAAATCCCAACATCTAATATTTAGTTACACATATAATAACAAACTAAAGCAAGTAAAAGAGAGAGAAAAGACAACCCAATATCTTGGAGAGGTCTTCAAGCTAGCTAACTTTTCCTTGCTCTTGGTGTGTTCTAAGTAAAGCCTAAGATATGGGATTATTGGTGTAATTCTAAGGTATTTCTAAGCTATTATGGATATTAGGGATTGTGTTTAAGTTGGCAAAAGAGAAGTATTTATACAAGGAATGGTTTGGGCAAGGTTTGGACATGAAAAGACATTAAAATCCATTTGAAATCTCTATGCCTGCGGGTTCGAAATCCATTCTTGAGGGTTGGTGCCCTCCGGTGAAAGTTGTGGGTGAAACTTGGAAGTTGGCCGTGAGTTCTGTCATTCTGGTCTACAGGATCTTTCTTTCGACATAAAACTACAAATTTCCAGCGGGTTTGTGTTGGGAAAAATACCAAAGAAGTACACGCAGCGGAAGCGATACTAAAAATTAGATTTAATGACTTTTTAAAAATTTTCCTTTATGAACCTTAAACCCTTTAATTAATTAAACATACATATACAATAACAAAAAGTAGAATACCTTTTGTCGCGTGATCCGATTGACTTACATCGATGGTAATCCACAAGATCTTCAATCCTAGCACGAACGTGGATCACCTAGGAGCGTGGTCTCCCTTTTCTTTGAATTGCAAACCTGTGAATGGACAAAACAAACTTTTCTTTTCTTTGTTAGTCACAAAAACAATCAAAAAGAATGACTAAGATTATTCTGGTCACTTTTGAGTTCTCAATCTAATGATCGAAACTCGCGTGAACCTAGATCGATATCGTATACACAAGCTTATTGATGAATAAGCAAATAGTATACTATCAAAGAATAATCTAACACTCATTTTTGTTTTAGTAGAATAAAAAGCTTTCTATGAATTGAGAAGAAGAAGAAATTTGTATCATGAACCCATATCCTTGGCCGAATTCTATACTTGTCAATATATATGTGGCCTAAGTTTGCTTCTTCTTTTCTTTTATTATTAGGGTTGCCGAAATCCTAACCTAGAAATAACTAGGGTTGCCGAAATCACATGCCCACCATAGGCTTATGTTGCACCCTAATTTCCATCTAGTTTTTAAGACATCAAACCCTAATCCAACTCATAGATATTTTATTCTTTTATTTTGACTAAATAAAAAAAGACTTCTTATTTGATTAAATAAATAAAACTAATTATTTATTTCCTTATCAAACAAGTCTTTTAATTTTACTTTTAGGAAATATATTTCCTGATTAGAAAAGATTTGTTTCTTTAATTAAACAATTAATTAATAAATTAATTAATTCTTATTTAATTAAAACAATGAAACAAAATAATATATTAGGTTAAACTAACCTTGCCGCCCCACTTAGAGTAAATGGGCCAAAATATTATTTTCTTATTTCATTTAATCCATTGAACTTTAAATGCTCACATGTGAACCAGACCCATTCTTACTAAAAGAAACAAGCCCACATGTCTTTCATTAATATATTAATATAATTGAGCAGCCCATTACTTAAATAATGTGCAAATTATATTCTTAATATATTAAATGCAATTCTAGATGGACCCTTAAATTGGTCCGGTAGAATATATCAAGTGATCCATGCAAGTCCGTGTGGATTGGGAGATCTTGGCGGGCCATCTAAATTTAAGCTTCAATAGACATAACCTAATCACAATCAACAAATGATTCACTTAGGTCCGATCCATTAATTTTAACTCATTCCACTAAAGAGCTAAAACTGAACTCTTAAATAAAGATAAAAAGGAAGATGCTCCTCATTCATACCCTAGACAATCATATTGGAGATAGTGTATCCTCGTGATTAATATCAGTAATCGCCAAGAGTTCATAGACCGCCTATAACTCTCCAAGTTACCATATTTACTCATATGACCACGTTTTGAACTTGGATATTTTGACTTGTCCAGAAGCCATGTTTTCAATACACATTATCGAAAACTCAACGTTGAGATTTAATATCCAATTACCTCAAAACATCCATATGATGATATTGTACTCTCATTTAATTAAATGGAGCCACGATGTCCATATCTATAAATGAAGTCCTCTATCGATTAACAAATGAATATCACCAAACTATCGAGGATAGACTATGCGATATAATCGTACTCATTGATAACTCAAATGATATCACTTGCAACCATAAGTCCATCATTTATCTCAGGATTAAGATAGACTCTCCGATTGTCCTGATAATGAAAAGACTTTTATCTACTGACGGTTATAGATAAAGTATTTCATTGTGATCCAGTTCAATGCACCCAGTGCACTAGATCCTTTTGCTCGAAGACACTCCGATGATTTTAGACTCATCATATCTCATTTGATCCCACTCAAATGCTAGCAAAAGAATTCTACAACTTTAACAAGATAAAGGTGCCCAACCTTTAACTTAAGTTGTGAACATTATTCAAGACTAACTAAAGAATTGTGTCTACCACATACATATCCAGATGTACGAACAATTCTTCTTTTCCCATAGTCTTTAGACCTTATGATTATTTACTTTGACAATTATAATATTAAACTATAAATGCTATACGATTTGTTAAACCAGAAATCACTTTATTAATATGAAAAAGATTGTCAATTAAAACATTGCACTCTTGCTATTGAGCATAATCCTAACAGTTTGGACGTCTGGATCGCTTGAAAGAACCCGCTGGGATGAGCTTCCAAGCTTGCATTTTCATAGAGGTTTGGCTTCTTGAAGGGGAGGGAAAACTTGTGCATAGGAGCTTAAAAATGGGTCCATTATGACCGGAGGGATAGTGGCCATTGATCTGGACGGAGAGACGTCAGAAAACTAGTCGAAAAATGGCCAGAAATAGACTAGGTCAACGTCGGGTTTGTGGCGGGTCGAATCTGATCGGGTTGGGTTGAGTAGGCACACGGGTCAGACGCTGAAGCTTGAAGACGATGACGTCATTGCTGTGTCACGCTGACGCGCGCTTGCCCAAAACGACGTCGTTTCGTATGGTGATGTGGCCCTGATGCTTGTTTTGGCTGGTAAATATCAGTTTGTACCCTTGATTTTTTCCTTATTCACAGAATCTTCAATAAATGTCCCAAATATTTCACTTTAGGCCCTGAAATGTCCAAAATGATAACAATGCCCCTGAACTTCCCTATTTACCGGAAACACTTATTTAAACCATTAAATACACGGTTTTACCCAATAAACAAGCACAAAGTAATAGGAAATAAGGGCATAAAAGTGGTACTTTTATGGCACAATCAACTCCTACTCTACCCTTGGGCCTAGTGAATCACTTTGCCTACTTCCTATCCAAGATGTGATTTACACATCATTACGAAGCAACTTCCTATCCAAGATGCTCACGTCTCTAGGAAGATTTCTTGCTTGTCTATTCAGATCCTCTTGATCCTAGACAAGACTTCTTGCTTGGTTAACTAGACCACTTGTCCTAACCAAGACTTCATTGCTTGACTATCCAGAGCCTCACACTCCTAGCCAAGACTTAATGCTCAAGTTGAAGCTTCACTCACTCCAATATGAGACTTCTATCTTTTACAAGACAAATGATCTAAGTGTTGCAAATGATGCAAACACATGCAACATATAATATATGATCAATACATCCGATGGAAACTAGAAATAAGCAATGAGCACACAATGTATGTTTTTCTAATTTATGATCCAAAACATGACACCACACAAAATGATGCATGAGCATATGAAATTTGTGGATTAGGTACACTTCATGAAGATCTAGACATAGGCAACAAAGTTCAGAAAATATAGTTGTCTAGATCTTAAACATGAACAAAAATCTAGAGCATGCAAATCACCTAAAACATGCCAAATCCTAGATTCTATTCATGTTACTAAAGCTTGAAAACAAAACATGTTCATTAAGAATATATTCAAGACTTTAGAACAAAAAACAAAAAATGCTAGATTTACAAGATATAATCAATGAATATTCTAACAAGTATTTAGAGCAGATATATATACACAGTAATCAATTGAATCATAATTAGCTCTAATTACAAAATCAAATGTGCTAATCCTAGATTTATTCAATTAAAGAATCCAAGCACATGCTAAGGTTATTAATCATAAAATGAGTCAATCAAATCACCAATAACCCTATATATCAAGCTAATCACAATACAACACTCAAATATGTGAAAAATTTGAATCATAGAAAACTAGATCACATTTGTCTCTAATTAGACTTGATTAGCTTTGATATCCTTCTCAATAGCTTTCATCAAATATACACATACATATAGAAGAAGAAAACCTAAGTTAATTGAAGGTTTAAAAAGATGAAAACTCAAAATTTAGTTCAATACCTAAGAATCCCGTGCAGTATCGGTTTTGAGTGAAGAACCACCACAAAACGTGATAAAACAACTGCAAACTCTTTTGGAGAAGGTAGGGGACTTGATTACAAAGATTCTCCAACTTGAATCACTCAATTTGAAGTTCGAATGAAAAAGTTATGGCATTTGAAAGATGAGAAAGTTAAAGAGAATATTTCAGCTCTATGAATTTCAAATTTTCTTCTTAAAATGAAATGGGAGGGAAAAAAGATATTTAAAAGAGATGAAAAAGAGGGCTTTTGGTGTCCAATCAGCATCAGCCACATCACCCCACCCAGTGGAGGCATGTGAAGGCGTGGCTAGCCCATGAGGCTCACGCGCTCTCACATCCCAAATGGCCTTTGGCCATTTCATGCCTCCCTCGCTATCCTCTCGCATTCTTCAGCCGTATTCGGGACTCCGAACTCTGAATTTGAATTTATATTTGGATTACAAACTGTGACTCCCTTATGCACAAGGAAGACTATGAAAATTTGACAAAAGATTATGAATTCGACTTGATACACGAAGATGAAGACAACACATTGTATAAGAGTGTAAAGTAACGTAGCTTCCTAGTTTGGACTCGAAACCTAATGAGTGAGTAATCGAAATGACCAGAACTCAATAAGGAATCATATGAGATCATTTTCAAGTTAAAAAAAAATAAAATAAAAACAAATAAACACAAAGTCACACAAGTATGCCATTTTCTAGAGATAGTCATAGAATATGCAATTTCACAATGTTTATCAAATTAAATCTAATGCATGTGCATACTTCAAAAAGTGTGTGAATGTGTTATACCAATGGTGTATAAAAATGCATGGATATATATGAATGTAATGTGTGTGTATGCCTAAACGCCTTGCAAGAGGAATGATGTCTAAATATACCTTTGATGCTTTCTCCTGTTAAAGGCTTCACTTTGCTTGATATGTTGTCCAATTTCCTTGAAGCTTTGAAATTTCCTTAAGCAATATAGTGAAATATATACTAGGAGGGGGGGGGGGGGGGGGTGAATAGGTATAGGCCCAAATTCTTCCAAACTACTTTTTTGTAGAATAATAATGTGCACACTTGGTGTGTCTAACAAAGGATTGCTTTTAAACAACACAATTTAGAATACAATTTACAAGTGATACAATCGATGAAAGATATGGAAGATAATGAAAAGTGAAATGAAACTTGACACAATTATTTTTACGTGGTAAAACCTCCTAAGAGGAACCGTCCACGGGTTGATACCATAACCATCAGCAAGCAAATTCACTAAGTCAAAAAAGAGATACACACTCAAGGCAATCAACATATGATATACTCCCCAAGCTATCAACTCCTAATCTACCCAAGGACCAAGTGAATGCACATTCCCACAAGCTTTCTAACCGAGACAAATCGCTTGCCTTTAGAAAGCCACTCCCTAACCGAGAATATTCTCAAGTCTCTAGGAATATTTCCTTACTTAGTTAATCCGAGTCCCTTGCTCTTAACTAAGACTTCCTTGCTTGGTTAACCGGACCTCACGTCCTAACCAAGACTTCGCTCGGACTTACTTAGAGGCCTCACACCTGATGTGTAAAATCGTGTTGTAAAAACCTAACTCGCAAGTGCACGAATCGTGAGATAAGTATAGCGACAAGTAGGGATCGTTCCTACGAGGAAAAATGATTTATCAATTATAACTGATTCTAATTAAAGCTAAGCAATTAAAAGTAACCAAGAGATTTGAGATTGATTGATTGATTTAGAACTAAATTAAACTAAGAAAGCAATTTAACAAAGAATTGGTGAATGTGATCAAGAGATGGAAAACTAGGTAACCGATGCTCCCCATATGCAATACTCAATGTTAATAAACTAATTCCATGAAATAGATTCAATCCAGATTCATAGTTCATTCTCATCTTAATTATGGTATTACCTTAATTCCTCGGGAGTTAACCACATGTTCTCAATCACAACTCACCCTCGTCAAAGGTGTAAGCCATCACCAAAAACCCATTACGTGCAAGAATTATTGAACCAAAATTGTCTCGCAGTAATTCCTATGTCGAGAACAATCATACTCATTCAATTGAAAAGTAATTAAGACGACCTAAATTCCTCTAGCGCAATCTCAATTTATAAATTATCAAAACCCTAGACAAATATCAATTAATTTCCATTAGATTAATGCAAGTCAAGAGTAAGACATATAATGAATTGAACAAATATAAATCCAGATTGATTAATAAAGATATGGAGTTTGAATCATAACATGAGCATTACATAGGTTCAAATTGATCCCCTAGTATGGAGTTAGTTACACATCATAGAAATTGAAAGACAAAAGAGAGAAGAGATAAAACCCATTGAGGCCTTCAATGAATTCTTCAAATCTTTGATGTTGAAATCTTCTTTGTCTCCAGATCTTCTCTGTGTAAAGATGGATGAAAAGATTGAGTAAGGGTTTTCTGTTCCTCTCCCCAGTTGTCCTTTAAAATCTTCTCTGGTCGCCTTAAATAGGTTGCTTTTTAAAATAGGTCAGTCAGAGTCTTGAAAGAAACATATTTGCACACGACCGCCCCTTGGATCGCTCCTTGGGCAAGGTGCATGAGCGGCGGCCCACAAATAACGCACGACTGGGAGTGAACGCCGGCTAGACCGCTTGGGAGGCATGTGCCTGACCGGCGGTCTGGCCAACTACTGATCCTTCCTCTGCTGCTGATCGCTTGCTGGATGGCTTAGAGGGTACTGCATGGCCGATGGTCTGGTCGGTGAAATTTCTTAGACCTTCCTCTGCTGCTGATTGCTTGCTGGACCGTTTAGAGGGCACTGCATGGCCGACGGTCTGGACTATGGTAAAAGATTGTTTTGCCCTTTTTGACACTTTTTGACTCCAATTCATCCGCAAATGGATTCCTCAATTGCTAATGAAAACATCTTACAAAGGCTTAATAAACACATCAAACCACCAAAAATGACTGAAAGGACAGGAAAAATACGTAGGACAAAGGGTGAAATATAAGCATAAAATTAGACTGATCAACACCTCTTAGCCAAGACTTCACTTGGTTGGACTTACTTAGAGCCTCACACTCTTAGCTAATACTTCACTTGCTCTATGTTGAAGAATCACTCAAAAATAAGAGACTCCACACCTTTTGCAAGGCAAATTAGCTAAGTGATGCAAATGATGCAAACACAATCAAATAGAGAAAGATGATCACTCAAACTTTATGAACATGCAAGAGATAACTAGAATATGCTTTCAACACTCAATCTCAAAGGTATCTAGAAATCCAAGCATGTGAATCAATAAGAACTAGATTAGAATATTCAATATTGCAATCACAAATCCTAGTTCTTAGATCATGAAATCAAAACCTAGAAATCAACAATCAAGCTCATCACAAAATATTTCTAGAATCAATTTCATGTGAATCAAGTTAAGCTTTGAAATATATTCAATCAAAATCACAAAAAGCTATAACTCGAAAATCATTCAAAAAAGTCTAAAATAGGAATCAAAATCATTCTAAACATTTTTCGTCAATCAAGAAATAAGATCTATCAAGTTGATCACAAGAAAAATGTATAGAAGATGCTTACCAATAGAAAAGATGAAACTCGAACTGAAATCAGATGATCGCAAGAAATATGGACATCTTTTCAACTTAAAAATGCTTGGTACTTGTTCTTCTCTTCATGACCAAAAATTTTGGCTTTTAGATCACTCAATTCGGAGTTGAAATGAGAGAGATATGTCTAAAACAAAAATGCAAAAATTCTTCAGAGGTTCACACGAAATTTGAAATATATAGGGAGAGAAAATCAAATGGAGAGGGAAGAGGGGCAAAGTGGTCTTTCAGCCACCACCACCCTTGATCATCGTGGAGGAGCGTGGACACCATATGGAGGTCCCCATAGAGGCACGTGGCCACCATGGGAAGGCTGAGAGGCCTTTTTCCCGTGGTGGCTTTTGCTTCCTTTCCTCTCATTTGCTCCCTTTCGCGCACCTCACACATTCTTCGACTGTTCTTTGGCCTTCGAATCCGAATTGAATCCGCTTTTGGATTATGAACTGTAACTCAATGACACATGAGGAAGACTATGAAACTTTGACAATTGGATATGAATCGACTCGATAGACGATGATGAAGACAATGCATTGTGGGAGAACGTATAGTAGCGTAACTTCCTCGTTTGAATTTGAAATCAAATGAGTGAGTAACCAATGACCGGAACTCAACAAGGAATCATATGAGATCAAATTCAAGTTCAAGACAACAAAACCCAAACAAATAAACATAAGATCACATAGTCCTAGTACATGCATTTCTTCAATGTATGTCAATATGAGATCAATGCATGAGCATACTTTATCAAGTGTGTGAATGTGTTATACCAAATGTAGCACAACGATGCAGGGATACATATAAATTCAATGTATGTGTGTGCGGTTTGCTCAATGATGTAGGAACACACATGTATAAATTTTGTGTGTGTGTGCGCTTATGCCTTGCAAGAGGAATAAGTAACTTGATACCTTAGCATCCAAGAAATTGCTTTTCCTCTTAAAGACGATATTTGCATGAGAAGTTGCTTTTCTCCTTTGAAACTCCTTTCCACCAAGAAACACCTAATCAACTAACCAATACAAATAAAGAGTGTTTTGCAATGGAATCAAGCCAATACAAATCTAAATCCTAACAAGCTTGATAAACCGTGAATCCTAGAAAACTAATCAATACAAAGGAAATTTCGTTTTGATATAGAATAATGCCAACATAACTCAAAATCCTAACATGTCATTTAGATTATTTTCACACTTATTATACATGATGATTTGTGTTAGACATTAGGGGTGTTTGAGATTAATATTTATTAACCGAAATAGTTCGCGATTAATTTGGTTAAAACCTATTCACCCCTTCTAGGTTTATTTAGACACTTAACTCATATATTTTCAATTGGTATCAGAGCAGGTTTCTTAACATAATTAGGAGATCCTGTGCTCTAATTAGAGTGTCTTGTATTTGTTTGCATTTAGTTAGTGTGTCTTGTTTGTCTTGCTTGATTGTTTGCATTCATCTCATTCTACACCCAAACATTTTGAGTGGGAGCGGAGTTGGAAGCGAGGGAGCCTCTAGTGTAAGACCCCTTATGCTCACCGGGGTGAATTATGCCTCATGGAAAGGTAAGATGGAAGCATATGTTTGCCAAATTCATGACCGTGCATGGATGGCAATAGAAAATGGCTACACCTTACCAACTATGACTCCTATGGGAGGTGGAGAGGAAGTCCCCAAGCTTAAAGCACAATGGAGTCCCTAAGATTTTGAGGCCTCCAAGTGGAACAACAAAGCTATGCACGCCATCCTTTGTGCCATGAACGATAATCAATATAGATTGATTCAAACCATAAGGATTGCAAAGGAAGCTTAGGAAATTCTACAGACGGCTCATGTAGGAACCGAGGTAGTTAAGGACTCCAAACTCCAAGTCCTCCAAACTCAATTTGAGACCATTAGGATGGAGGAGGATGAGTGCTTCAATGACTTCCAAGTGAAGTTGATGGACATAGTCAATCAAAGTCATCAACTTGGTGACCCTTACTTGGATAGGAGGATCAAACAAAAGATCATTAGGTCACTTCCCTATAGATTGGAATCCAAAGTGACGGCTTTAGAGGAAAATAGTGACTACACAAAAATGAAGCCAAGTGAAGTGATTGGAAGGTTCCTACAACTAAACCTCCAAAGAAGCAAAAGAGTTTTGCCTTGAAGACCATTAAGGTGGAAAATGAGGAAGAAGATTCGGATGAAGAAATTGCTTTAATGGCAAAAAAGTTCAAGCAATTTATGAGATTTGAGAAGAAGGGTTTTGGCTTAAAGGGCAAATTTGTGAAGAAGAAGACTGTAGGGAAAAACAGTTTATACGCGCAGCGGAATGCGAAAAATAGGTATAGTTTATAACAAAAAATTTCCCTTTTAAAAGATGAACCTTAACCCTTAATTTAATTAACATATACACAAAAGTACCGTACCTTTGTCGCGTGATCCAATTGACGTTGCGTCGATGGTAGTTCGCAAGATCTTCCAATCCAATCACGAACGTGGATCACCTAGGAGCGTGGTCTCCCTTTCTTTGAATTGAGTACCTAAGGATGGATAACAAAAAACTTTTTCTTTTTCGCTAGTCACAAAACTTCCAAAAGATAATAAAGAACGTTCCGGTCACTTTTGAATTATCAATCTTTTGATCGAAACTCGCGTGAACCTAATTCGAAATTGTGCACAAAGCCTTTTGATGTAAAAGCTACAAGTGCACTATCAAAATAGAAACGTTCTTCTCAGTTTCTCACTTTGGCCAAATTTTCTCACACACTAGTCTAAGAGATGGATTCTATTTTTCAAGCAAAAGAAAATAATCTCTCAAGTGAAACTTAGGGTGGCCGAATCCTATAATGTGGTATATATAGGGTGGCCGATTTTCTTGCCAAAATAAAATAGGGTGGCCGAATTCCTTGCCCTAAAATAATTAGGGTGGCCGAAATCTTCCTTGTATGTACAAGGTTGTGGCCGAAATTCTTTACCATATAGGATTTTTGTCTTTTGACCTAAATCCTAACTCTAGGTAGATTTCTCTGGAATTCCAAACCCTAATCCAACTCTTTAGTGTATTTGTAACTATATGAAAGACTTTCTAATTTGACTAGATAAATAAATTCCTTTTATTTATCTACTTGCCAAATAAAGTCTTTTATATTTATTATACTACCAACAATAGTATAATATTAAGAAACATATTTCCTAGTCAGAAAAAGATTTTGATTATTGATTAAATAATTAATTAATAGATTAATTAATTCCCATTTAATTAAATAATAAAATAAAACAATATAATAGGCTTTATATATAGCCTTGCCGCCCAAAATATGTATATGGGCTTATATATTGTTTATCCATTTTATTAAATCCATTAGACTTTAATAAAAAGCCCACATGTGAACTAGACCCATTCTTACTAAAAGAAACAAGCCCACATGCCTTTCATTAATATATTAATATAATTTAACAGCCTATTAAATAAATAATGTGCATATTATATTCTTAATGTATTAAACACAATTCTAGATGGACCCATAATTGGTCCAGTAGAATATATCAAGTGATCCATGCAAGTCCGTGTGGATTAGGGATCTTGGCGGGCTATCTAAATTTAAGCTTTAATAGACATAACCCAATCACAATCAACAAATGATTCACTTAGGTCCGATTTATTAATTTTAGCTCATTCCACTAAAGTGCTAAAACTGTACTCTTAAATAAAGATAGAACAAGTAAATGTTTCTCATTCAAACCCTAGACAATCTTATTGGAGATAGTGTATCCTCGTGAATAATATCAGTAATCGCCAAGAGCTGATAGACCACCTATAGCTCTCCTAGTTACCATATTTACTCATATGACCACATTTTGAATTTGGATATTTTGACTTGTCCAAAAGCCATGTTTCAATAGTCACTATTGAAAACTTAATGTTAAGATTTAATATCCAATGCCTCAAAACCACCATATGATAATATTATACTCTCATTTAATAAATGGAGCCATGATGTCCATATCTATAAATGAAGTCCTCAATTGATTAGCAAATGAATACTACCAAACTATCGAGGATAGACTATGCGATATAATCGTACTCATTGATAGCTCAAATGGTAACACTTGTAACCATAAGTCTGTCATTTATCTCAGGATTAAGATAGACTCTCCGATTGCCCTCATAATGAAAAACTTTTATCCGCTGAGGGTTCTAGATAAAGTATTTCATTGTGATCCTGTTCTGTCCTGTTAGGTAATTTTAGATTGTTTTAGCATCAAACCTCTTGGAGGTGGGTATACCATGATCAAGGTAGTTTGAATGCCCTAATGTCACTCCTTCTTGGAGAGACGGAGAAATAAGGAGCTGAGTATCCTGAAAAGGTGTCCCGATCCTTTTGATGGTCTGTCCTAGTAGGCAACTTAGGCCACTTTAGCACCAAGCTTCCTAGCGGAGGGTATACCCCGGCCAAGCCAGTAGGAGCTCCTTGATGTCATTCCTTCCTAGAGAGACGGAGAAGTAATGAGCTGAGTGTCCCGAAAAGGTGTCTCGATCCTTCTAATTGTTTATCCTGGTAGGCAACTTAGGCCACTTTAGCACCAGGCTTCCTGGCGGAGGGTATACCCCGGCCAAGGCAGCATAAGCGTCTTAATGTCATTCCTTCATGGAGAGACGGAGAAGTAAAAAGCTGAGTATCCTGAAAAGGTGTCCCAATCCTTTTGATGGTCTGTCCTGGTAGGCAACTTAGGCCACTTTAGCACCATGCTTCTTGGCGGAGGGTATACCTCGGCCAAGGCAGTAGGAGCGCCTTGAGGCTATTTCCTGGTCTTGAGGATGCGGTAGGAAACTAAGGCCACGAGTCCGGATCCTTAGTCTGGTGTATCAGATCCTTCTTGGAGAAGGGTATACCCCGACCAAGGCAGTATGAGCGCCCTAGGGCTATTTCCTGGTCTTGAGGATGCGGCAGGCAACTAAGGCCACGAGTACGGGTCCTTAGTCTAATATATCAGAATCTTCTTGGAGGAGGGTATTCCCCGACCAAGGCAGTAGAAGCATCATAAGGCTATTTCCTGGTTTTAAGGTGAATTAGTATTGGCGAAAATTATCAGTCCTGGTAGGCAACTTAGGCCACTTTAGTACCAGGCTTCTCGGAGGAGGGTATACCCCGACCAAGGTGGCAAGGAGAATTATGTAGGGGAGCTTCCAGAGTGATCATTGGAGAATCATGTAGGAGAGATAACTGACTTTATTGAATTTTTTCAAATAGTACAATGTAAAATCGGGGTGTGTATTCTAGCCGATGTAAATTGATTTTCTAAGGGTAGAATTTCCTAAGGTGACCAGTATTCCACGTGTGATCCACCGGGTATCCCTCCATGTCCTCCAGTTTGTAGGCACCACCTGAGCATTGCTTTAATCAGGTAAGAACCTTCCCAGTTAGGAGCAAGGACCCCGTTGGATCATTTTCGTGTGTTCTGGGTTACCTTCTTAAGAACCAAGTCTCCCTCTTTGAAGTTACAGATCCTCACTCTCTTGTTGAAGTGTCGGGCTATCTTACTTTGGTATACTGCTACTCTTTCAGCGATCTTGCTTTGTTTCTCTTCGAGTAGGTCCAGATTGGCTCTTAACTTAGCCTCGTTATCTTCTGGTTCATAGTTTTGAATCCGAAAAGATATAAGCTTGTGTTTGATGGGCAAGACTGCTTCAGTTTCGAATACTAATGAGTAAAGGGTTTCCCCTATTGCAGTCCTCCTGGTTGTCCTGTACGCCCATAGCACATTGGGCAATTCTTCAACCCATAACCCCTCCTTCTGTTGGAGCTTTTTCTTTAGGAGCTTCTTTATTGTCTTATTGGTAGCTTCTACCAACCCATTGGTTTGAGGGTGTGCCACTGATGCAAATCAGAGGTCAATGTTTCGATCTTCGCAGAATTATCTGAAATTGACGTTATCAAATTGCTTTCCCAAATCAATTATGATGGCCATCGGGGTACCGAAGCGACAAACGATACTCTCTTTAACAAAACTGGTGGTCTTTTCTTCAGTTATCCTGACAAGTGCCTTAGCTTCAACCCATTGGGTGAAGTAGTCTATTGTTACCACTGCATGTTTGGCCTGTCCGGGTGCAGTAAGAAGCGAGCCGATTAGATCTAGTCCCTAGATTGCAAAGGGGTAGGGTGTACTGATCGAGAAAAGCCTTTCCGGGGGGAGGTGATAGAGGTTTGCTATTTTTTGGCAAGCTTCGTAGGATTGTGCGAATTGTTTTGCATCTTGATGTATCGTCGGCCAGAAGTAGCCCATTCTAAGTATTTGGTAGGCTAGTGTCTCGCCTGTTGCATGATTACCATAGTCCCCTGAATGTACCTCGTTAAGTGCTTAGGTAGCATCATCTGGTTGAAGGCATTTAAGTAAAGGGAGGGATTTCCTTTTGAGGTAAAGGTATTTGTCCATAAGGCAGTACCGGGTAGCGATTCTCTTCAGTTTGTGTGCTTGATCTGGATCTGCAGGTAGAGTGTTACTTCAGAGGTAGTCCACTATTGGATCCATCCAACAAGGGAATCAGTTGACTGGTAGGATCTCCACCCCCCGGCTATGCTAGAACAGGGTATCAGTTGGAGTGGTACCCCCCTTGGTAGGGTATGCCCCTCACCTACCGCGATCTTAGCTAGAACATTTGCTCGGTAAATTTTCTCTCGGGGTATCTGTTCCATCCTTACGCCTTTAAATATCGACATTACTTCTCGAACTTTAGCAAGATATGCTACCATATTGTCTCCATTTGCTTAGTACAACCCCAACACCTGGTTAACCACCAATTGGGAATCATTCTTGACTAGGAGGAATTCGGCCCCTAAGACTTCTGTTACTCCCATTTCCGCTAGTAAGGCTTCATATTCTGCGTCGTTATTAGTAGCCTTGAACTCGAACCTGAAGCAGTGGCTGCATTCGACTTCCTCTGGGTCTATCATAACTGTTCTAGCTCCGCATCCTGATTGACTTGATAACCCATCTATGTATAGAATCTAGGTCTTGTTATCTTCAGGCCAGTTCAGATCAGTCTGATTCGGACTAGGGTCGGGCTTGGTAACTGGGTCCGGATTCACGTTGAACTCCACTACAAAGTCGGCTAAGGCCTGTGCTTTGATCATGGACCTTGGCTTGTATTTGATGTCAAATTAGGTGAGCTCTAGGGCCAATAGGACCAGCCTGCCTAACACATTCGGTCTCTGGAGGAATTGTCGTAAGGGCTGATCAGTGACCAACACGACAGTGTGTGCCTAAAAATAGGGCTAGAGTTTTTTGGCTGCAGTCACCAAGACATAGACGAGTTTTTCCAGGAGGGTATACTTTTTTTCAGACTTGGTGAAAGCACCGCTCACATAGTATACCAGTCTCTGTATTCCGTCACTACATTCTTTCACTAAGGCCCCACTACTGGCAGCTTCTAAGACGGCTAGGTAAAGTTGGAGCTTTTCTTCCGTTAGCGGCTTGACCAGTAGAGAGGGACTAGCCAAGTATTCCTTTAAGGCTTGGAAAGCCAACTTGCTTTGTTCATCCCACTTTAGCTTCTTTCCCTGTTTGATAATCTTGAGGAATAGGAGGCACTTATCGGTGGAGCGGGATATAAATCGTTTCAATACTGCTATTCGGCCTGTCAATCCCTGTGCCTGCTTGAGTGTTGTGGGAGACTTGAGGTGTAGTATGGCCTTGATCTTCTTGGGATTAGCCTCAATTCCCTTTTCATGTACCATGAACCCCAGGAACTTTCCTGCTGTTACCTCGAAAGCACACTTTGTGGGGTTCAGTCTCATCTGGTTCTTCCTAATTACATGAAAATCTTCTGGGTGTTGCCCGGCCTCTAAAGATTTTGTAATCATGTCGTCTATGTTTACCTCCATGGATCTTCCTATCTACTGCTTGAACAATTTATTCACCATACGCTGGTTTGTAGCACCTGCATTTTTAAGTCCAAATGGCATTACCTTATAGTAGTAGAGGCCTTGCCCTGTAATAAAGCTGGTTTTGTCTTGATCTGAGGGATGCATCATCATCTGATTGTATCCCGAGAAGGCATCCATAAAGCTTAGAAGCTTGTTTCCCGTGGTAGAGTTGATGAGCTGGTCGATCTTAGGCAGCGGGAAGCTATCTTTGGGGCAAGCCCGATTGAGATCGGTTTAGTCCACACACATACGCCATTTTTTGTTAGATTTGGTTACCATGACCACATTGGCGATCCATTTTGGATATCGGGATTCCCTTATGAACCCGACTTTTAGGAATTTATCCACTTCTTCCTGGACTACGGCGTTCCGTTCGGCGTTGAAGTCTCTTCGTTTCTTTTTCACTGGTTTGACGGTTGCGTCTATTGCCAGCTTGTGAGTGGCCAAGCTAAGAGGAATGCCGGGCATTTCCTCATGGGTCCAAGCAAAAATATCACTGTATTCTCTGAGGAGCTTTATCAAGTCTGGCAATAGATGCAACCGTCAAACCAATGAAACAGAAACGAAGACACTTCAACGCCGAATGGAACGCCGCAGTCCAGGAAGAAGTGGATAAACTCCTAAAAGCCGGTTCATAAGGGAATGCCGGGCATTTCCTCATGGGTCCAAGCAAAAATATCACTGTATTCTCTGAGGAGCTTTATCAAGTCTTCCTTGACTTCGGGATCCAACCCCCTCCGACTTTCACCATCTTAGTGAGATCTTTTACCCTGATGGGTATTTTTTCTAATTGATCCGCAGGATGACCACTGGTCCAACCCCGCTCTTCATCCTCTTGTTCTTTTATGTTTATGTTTTGTACCTTTCCTTCTTCCATGTCATAGAGACATTGTTCCGGTGTATCCGGGTTTACTTCACTGGCCACGAGTGCGCACTGTCTGGCTAACGCGACGGGATTGGTGGATACCGCATAGCAATTGTGCGCTGCCTGTTGATCTCCTCTCACTTCTCCTACTTCTGTTCCCACTAGAAATTTTAGGACGTTGTGATAAACGGATAGTACCCCCTAATCCCTGAGAGGAAGGGCCTACCCAAAATGGCATTGTGTGCAGACAGGGTATCTACCACGATGAACTCCGTCATCACGTTCTGCTGAAGTGGAGCTTCTCTGACTATCATCGGTAGGATTTTTGATCCCATGGGCATTACAGAGTCCCCTGTGTAACCATACAAAAGCGAAGTGCAACTGTTGTAACAAGAATTCTTCAAGTTAAGTTGCTCATGAGCTCCCTTAAATAGGATGTCGACGTTGCTACCTGTATCGATCAAGACACGGTGAACCCGACAGTTAGCTATCTGTACCGAGATTACCATGGGATCGTCATGTGGTTGGACTGTATTGTAGACATCTTTCTCTGCAAAGACAATCTTGGTAGAGCGAGATGGATCACTGGATCCATTGCTGACCTTGCATATCTCATGACCTGCATTGAGTCTAGGAATTTTTCTTGCGTGGTTTTTCCTAGAATTGTTGGAAGTTCCATCCAGGGTGGGGCCTCCTCTAATGGTATGAATCACTTGAATCTGTTGCATCAGATCCTTTTCCCCATCCCTCCTTCTATCTGCTCCCTCCTGCATCCCGCTTTGTACCAGTTTCCCCTCCTTGATGCTATCCCGTACCTGTTGTAGAAATTTTGTCAGCAGGCCTCCCCTTACCAATCCTTCGATCTGATTGCGGAGGCTGTAGCATTCTGAGGTGTTGTGTCCGACATCCTTATGGAAATCGTAATACTTGTACTGGTTCCTCCTTTTAGCTAAGACTTTCATGGGACCTGGCTTCCTGAGTAGGCCTTTGTCCCAGATGGCGAGGTATATGGTTTCCTTTGAAGCGTTGAAGGGGGTGTAGTGATTATATACATCTTCCTCCCTTGCCACCCAGACAACTTCTTTCAGAGGGACTGCCTTGGGGGGCAATCTCCTGAGAAGGCATCTCCTAGTCGGGTACCTTTCCTGGTTTGAGGGAATAGGAGGCGGCCTGTAGGTTGACCTGTTTGGGGGTTGATTTTGGAATCTCTTGACGAGTACAGGCTTTGGAGCCTCCTTTTTAGGACGTGGGGCCAGCCGGGCTTCATCATGCTCCACTTTGATCCAGAGTTGCTCTTCTATGTCCACCTGTTCTAAAGCTCGATTGTAAGCTTCTTGGTAAGTTTCTGGTGGATGCTTAGCAAAAGAGTGGAATAATCTGCCCGCCCACAAGTTTCTTCGGAAATTGGCTAAGGTTTCATTTTCATCAGATACTCCCATCTGGATCACTTCCTTATGGAATTTCTCCACATAAGACCTCAATGTTTCACCCCGCTCCTGGATCACATATTGAAGCAAGATAGGGTCCTTGGGATGAGGCTTGATGCCTTGAAACTGTGCACAGAAAGCTGTGGTGAGCTTAGAAAAAGAATCAACACTACCTGGTGGCAATTTCCTAAACCACTTTTTTGCATAGTTAGTCAAGGTCGAGAGGAACATCCTGTACATGGTTGACCGTGTTGCATTCTAAACTTCCATCTGGTGGACAAAGCTTTCCAGGTGACTGATATGATCCTCTGTTCTGGAGTACTTTTTGAAGGGCATCCTGAATTTGGGGGGGAGCCCCGCCTCCCTAATTCTTTTAGAGAATGGTGCATTCATCTCACATAGGGGGTTCTTTCGGATTCCTTGGTGCTTTCCCTTCTTTAATTCCTCCAACTCCTTAGCCATTTTGGCTATCTAATTCTCCAGGTGCTAGGATTTAGCGTTTCCGGATCGGGCCACCAAGCCTTCTTTATCCGAGGTTTCTGAATCAACAACCACTTCCTTCCGTTTGGCTTTTTGGTGCCTACTTCTAGGGCTTTTTGGGGATCTGGTGCTTCCTTCTGAGTCTGGCTGTGGATCTTTCTTCTCTCCCCTTGGCCTTGCTGGGGGTTGGACCCTACTCGGTGGAATCTCAATTGAGGACTTTACTGGTCGAGGTATGAGATTAACTTGGCGGACTGGGTTTGGTGGAGATGGTTTAGTCGGTCAAATACCGGTACTCGGATACTTGGGCCGATGTCTCTTGTGATCCCAGCTGCATCAAATGGGATTCCTTAAGCTATCATTCAGAGTCGGATGGCTTCTACGTAGGCAGCAGCCTGTTGCTCTAGAATATCCCGATTGATCTCCTGCCCAATCGGATCTTAGGGCAAAGGGCCTACGGTTGTGACTGGAGGAGGTATTGGTGCCGGATTTTCATTCCTAGATCCTCTACCCTATCTTTGAGCTCTTTCGGTGGAAGAGAGTGACAAGAGTTCCGATGGAGCCAAATGGGCTTGAGAAAATCGTAGTCTCATCTTTCTGCTTCGCCAGATAGAGATAAGACATCTTTTCTATAAATGTTGGGAAAATACCTTCCCATAGACTGCGCCAAAAGTGTTAATGGAAAATTATCATTGGGATGAATCTCCAAATAACAACTTTAAAGACCAAGATCGAGATAGATCCGGTCAGAGGGGTATCGCGTAGTTCGATACCAATAAGATTTCTGTCAAACAAAACTAACTCATCCAAGAAAAGATTAACAGTACGATTTTATTGATAAAAACATGGATACAACTGATGATATTTGGGCTATGGCGATATGTGGCGATATTCTAGGTTTCTGTTAGGTGATAGAGATGGCATGCTCGTGCCTGTCGATAAGTAGAACTGAAGACAAGTGTAGGGTTTGGGGAGGGGAATTTTCGATCCCCCTCTTGGTGAACAAGTGTCGTATAAATAGGTTTGTTGCTTGCCATGCACTTCTATAATTTCGGTCTAGGGTTTTGGCAATCATAGGACTTTCCTTACTTTTTGGAGACAACCTTGTAGGAGCTTTAATTATCTGAATCAAGCGATTCCTTTTTGACAGGATTCTGATACTAGTGGACTCCTTATTCGAATGGTATTCTTGAGAGGCGGGAAGGAGTCTACCTTTTCATCGGGAGATGAACGACCGCATTTCATTCCCTAGCCTTAGAGCTTCAAGACTTATCTGTCTGAAGACATGGATATATAATTCTGTGAGTATTTCTTATGGTTATCTAGCGAGAGGATCCCATGAGGTATTTGGATTCATCTGGGTTCTCGTGTACCCTGCCTTTTGCTAGTTTGACGCTTTCCTAGTTAGGTGTTTGGTCGACGGGGTATCCTGATATCGGTTGTTCTCGCAGCGGGGTACCCGATTGGATGTAGAAGCGGGATATTTCAGCTGAAGTTGTATCTGGATGTCCGTATGATGCGATAGCGGGGTACCCTGCTGAAGCAGTAGCGGGGTATCCTGTTGATCTAGTAACGGGATACCTGTCCGGTGCAGTAGCTTGGTACCCCATTGAGCTCCGTGATAGGATTCTGATTTAAACTCCGCGTTGGAACTTTTAGGGGTCATCGAGATTGCTAGGCTTTGTTGGGGTTACTCCGAGGGAGGAGGTAGGTACCCAGATTCGATCTAGTATTCTTCTTTTTAGGAGTACCTAGATGGTATCTCGGCCTGTGCTTATTCCTTGTATCCGGGTGGAAAATTCTTCTTTGGTCCTTTACCAATTTTGGTGGTTAACAGATTTCAACATGTGAGCGTGTGTGTGCATGTGGCTCGTCATTTCATTTTTATTTGACAATCCGAGCTAATTTGATTATGCAACTATACTCTATAAAGCCTTTTGTTTTGTTTTAGGCTTGAATCAAAGATTTTTTTTTAAATGATTCTTTTCAACACTTATTTGATTTTTCTAACATAAACATATACGCTTCATGGCGGCTTTCAATGGCGTAGCCTTTTCCTACATTGGGCGGCTACACAACCAAGGTGTGTAGCCTTTTCCATAAAGGTGGTCGTTGAGTTCTAAGTTGCCGAAGCAAATGGATACTAACCATAGGTCATCTTTAAACGTACTAGCCCTAGGACTTCAAGGTGTATCCAAAACTTACATCAATTAAACTCAACTTACTCAACCAAGCATACAAGAGAAGCAAATTGCATTTTTTGAAACCAAGTTTTAAGGCTTAAAAGCACATGGTCGAAAAACATGTAAAGAGACTTACTTAAGATATCTACTTCTCAAGAGAGTAGCTTTCAAAGAATATGAAGCTCATATTTTTCAAAACATGCAACTCAACAATCATACAAACAATAACACACATCATGATGAAGATCAATATGAACAATTATCACCAAAAGATCCTAAATGAGCTAATGTCAAGGAGGACCATATAGACACTATAAAAGTTCTCAAATATGACATGCTCCATGAAGTGATGCAAACATAGAGTTGAAAGATAAAAAGCTAGAAAGCAAGCATTATGATATAGAAATACCTAAGCAAGCTTTTTCATCAATTACAAAGCCTTCGCTCTTTTTGTGAGCTCTCTTGGCTCGTTTGTCCTCATGACAACAAGTTGTTGGTGTGTCGACCCAAGATAATAAAGACTCAACATTTCAACTCAAACACAAAAATGACTTTCTTTAAAAGTCTTAACAAAAATCATTACCATATAGATTGTATGATATACAACTTCTCAAAAGTTATCAACAAATTTCGACTATCATAGCAATTATGTGAGAAAGCTAAGTTCATGTCAAAGTCATAGAGAAACAAAGCTAGCTAGATAAGTTACTCAAAACTAGACACTAATCTTAAAGCTAACTCACATGTGCAACTTACACTTATGGTATGAGCACTCACCCTTGACCCATTTGGTCTTGGGTGCACAAACACAAAAACTATTATGATCATTTCTGATAGCAATAATATATCTAGAAGATAATCATCAACTATCTTCCCTTTAAAGATATTCTCATGTTATACATAACATTATTGCCATCAACAAGGATATTATCAAGATTATGCATATGATCATGTGAAACACTCATTTTCACCCAAATCTTCTTGACAATTTTCCTCACATGATTATCATTAACATGCACAAAATCCAAAGTGTTATCATGCAAGAAACATTCATAGAAGATTTTCTCATCTCACTAACATGCATCTCATTCCCTAGTTTGCATCATCTAATATACTCATGGCATCTAGATTTATTATGCACTACAACATTTCAAAAATGGCAAACCGGAATACATATGGAGATGATATTATTTAGGTGAGAGTGTACCGACAGTGAAGGCTCCTTACTCTTCTTGATTTTGCACTTGACCTTGGAAGATTTGCCTTTGAAATCCTTTTGTTCCTTAGTGACTCGCCTTTAGTTGTAGGAGACTCAACTTGCTCAACTACAAAATTTAAGTCACTTGAATCTTCATGAAGATCACCAAGCTTTTTGGCCTTCATGATTGCCAACTCCTCTTCCTTGCCTTTGATCGTTTCCTACAAGAAAAACAAATTATTAGCAAAATCACCCATTAAGTTTTCTAACAAAAAACCATCCTCAACCTTCTTCTCTTCTAGACATTTGATCAATTCATTCTTCACTTCAACTTCCTTTAAGGCTTTATCTCTTTCCTTCTCAAGAGATTAAACTCTTGCCATCAAGTTGAAGTCGGTGGTTTTTGATTTGCAATCTTATTCATTGAGTTGCAAAGTCAAGTGATCAAGTCTAGCTTGATTATCCTTTGGGAAAACTTCTTCTTCATTGCTCTTGTCACTAACATTCTTTTCAAGCTTATCAACAAAATTGTTAGTAGACAAATGAAATGTAAAACAAGAACACCTTTTTCACAAGTAGCTTGGAATCTATTCCATGCCTCTTTTGCTATATTAGAATCTTTATTAAGAGAAAGGTGATCAAAACTTACACCACTATGCATGGTAAAAAGATCTAAAAGTTTTAACTTCTAAAAAATAAACCTTATTCATATCTCATGAACATATTGGTTTGGAGAAAGTACTCCATCAAATACAAAACACGGAGAAGAGAAACCGTTCTTGACAATCCAACCAAGCTTGCTCATCTCTAGACTTAGTGAAGTCTTTCATGAGCAATTTCAACAAAAACAAACATTTTCCCAATTAACAAAGGAGGACAACCATAACATACAATTATAGACAAAAGGTTGTTATCCTAGTAAATAAACCTGTAGATCCCGAATCACACTAATTGCTTTAAGTGACCCGCTCTGGTACCAATTGAAAATACCTACAAGGTTATACTAATCGACCTAGAGGGGGGGGGGGGGGGTGAATAGGTTGACACACTAGTTTTAAAAAACTCTTTCGTGACTTATGTCAAAACTTTGGTGAGCATACAAATTAACCTTTAACATGATTGTTATGAGAAAACAATTAACACATGTATGCTCAATTCACCACCCTTAGTCTACAAAACATATACAAGAAACAATGTATCTCATATACAAGTATGTTTAATGAAGAGAAAATTCCACAAGTTGTACTTTGAATATTACAATGTATTTACACTAAGTAGAACTATACAACTTGATATAGAATATTACAAGATTCAATGTTCAAACACTTACAGCATAGAAGAGACAATTGTTGATTCAACCAATAATGTGTGCATCTCTTTTTTTACCAATAACTCGTTTACAAGGATGTGAGGAAATGAAGATCTTAAACAAGTTATATTAATCATACATACAAATATAAAGAGATAGAGATAGAGATATTTGACACATTGATTTTTACGTGGTAAACCTCCAAAGAGGAAACATCCACGGGTTGAATCCACAACCACCGGCAAAGCAATTCACTATGATGAAAGGGACTTACACACTCAAGGCTATTAACTCATGATATCCACTATAAGCTATCAAATCCTAGTCTACCCTCGGGCCTAGTGAACCACCTAGCCTACTTCCTATTCGAGATGTGTCCTACACCTCTAGGAAGCAACTTCCTATCCAAGACGCTCACAACTCTAGGAAGATTCCCTTGCTTAGCTATCTAGATCACAAATGATCCTAGTCAAGCTTCCCTAGATCAACCATCCGAAGTACCAAACTCCTAGCTAAGACTTTTACTTAGTTATCCAGATCCTCTTGACCCTAACTAAGACTCCTTGCTTTGCTATCTGGAACACTTTCCTAGCCAAGTCTTCTTGCTAAAATTAAGGCTTCACTCACCTTAACAAGAGACTTCCACCTTTTGCAAGGTAAATGATCTAAGTGATGCAAATGATGCAAGCACATTCAACATAAGACATATGATAAATATGAACTATAGGAACTAGAATTAGACAATGCGCACACAATGTATGATATTCTAGTTTAACAATCCAAGTGATGCAATCCTACAAGATGATGCATGAACCTATGAAATGTATGGATCAAGTACAAATCATGTAGACATAGACTTAATCATGTGAGCACACAAGTCAAATATTGTCTAGTCATAAAACATTAATTGAAACCTAGAGCATGTGAAATACCTAACACATGTGATTCCCAGTTTCATTCACAAAGCTAACACTTGAATAAATCATATACGTGAAGCACATATTCAAGATATTAGAAACATATACCAAAAAATGCTAGAATCACAAAATATGATCAATGAATATTCTAGCAAGTATTTAGAGCAAGGATATAATGAATAATCAATTAAATCCTAGTTAGCTCTAAACACAAAATCAAATGTGCTAATCTTAGTGTTAACGGAAAATCGCTAGCGGGGTGGAATTCCAATTAACAACTTTCAAGACCATGGTCTGAATAAATCGCGGTCGGAGGGGTATCACGTAGCTCGATACCTGTATGATATCAGTAAAACAAACTAGATACAACGGTGATTACAAGCCAGGATAAATCAGTGTATGTACATATATATTCAAGAAAAAGGTGATATACAACTCTATCATCGATTGGAACTAAAACATCAATATAATGGAGATTTATGATCTATTGTTTCTGACACAGTTGGAGATGGAGATTTCATACAAGTAGATAAGTGGCCGAAAAACTGTCCCCTTCTTCAATGTGGACGTCCTCTTTTATTTCTCCCATTCTGCCAATCAAATCCCCTAATTTAGACTAATTGATCGGTCGTGTTAGTGGGATTGATAGGCGTTGATAGAGGTTTTCAATTTACGCGGGAATTGCTCCCTTAAATGACGTCATGTTTCCGTTTATATTTGTAGATACGAATCAATTGATTTATCAAATCTTATTTATGGCGCTTTAATTGGCCAAATGGTCAACCCTTTCCTTCTAGGAGAGTTTCAGCCTTGTGCTTGGGTAGTATTCCTCTTTCGGTTCAATATCGGAGACCTGATGTAGCATTCTTACCTGGTAGATTATTCTTTTAACATTCTTGATACTTGGTTGATTAGATCTAGGAGGGATCGGGGTATTCAGTTATCCCGCCCTTCAACCACCCAAGGTCATTAGTAAATCGGGGTACCGGAGTACCAATTCGTCATAGAAACGGGGTACTAGGACGATGATGTAGCGGGGTACTTAGGGTGGCACATTAACCGAATCTAATAGACCTCATAACATTGAGGTTCCTTGATGATAAAGTAGCTAGGTGCCAAGATGATGCAGTAGCATGGTACCTAGGTGTTGTAGTGATGTACTCGGACGAGGTGATGGCAGGATACCCTGGTATGTCAGTAAGGTGTCTAGGCATGGTAGCGATATACTTGGACTGATACTTGAATGTAGAAGCAAGGTATCTAGACATAGTAGCGAGGTACCCAGATTGTTGGATAATTAAGTATCCAGATGTTGCGGCGGGGTACCCCGAGCCTTATAGTAGTAGGATCCTGTGGTTCTTGTAGTGTCTTGGAGTATCGATCTAGCCTTCTTTTTAGGGTAGCAGGATACTTCTTACAGCCTCCTCAAACCTCTAATCCAAGTGAAAAATTCTTCTTTGAACCCATGCCATTTTTGGCGGTTAACAGAAGTCCCCCCTAACTTGAACACCGATACCTTGTTGGGGTTGGAGTCAGGATACTTGAGGCATTTGAAAAATTTTCTTTTCCCCTATCTGACTGGATTCCATTATCTAGGAAGAAATCTTATACGTGTCAAAGCCGGAGTGGTGCTCTAATTTAAATGAGCCGTTTTAGGCACGAATTTCTTGAAACTGCCCTTAGTACGTCTCCGGTCATTAACTACCGTTTCCTTGCTTTACTCCAGTAACCGTTTACTCTTCTTGATATATATATATATCCTAACCTTTCCCTTCCTCTCACACTATACTTTCAAATTTCAAACTTGCTTTCTTCTATCAATCTTCCTTTACCCAAGAAAACTTTTGAATTTTTCTCTTACAATTTCTACCTTTTATTATGGCGTCTCCGTCAAAACCTTTGACAGCCTTGATGAACTGTTTGATGCGGAGAAAGAGGTAAATGTTGAGAGTAATCCTTTATACTAGAGGAAGAGACATCGTGAGAAAGGCGACAATGTAGGGAGTTCTATCCCGACTCAGCGCCGCCGGTCCATGAGGAATCCTAGGATTAGGTTGGGGTTCAATAACAAATCTGACAACCCGGTCGAGATTTCCGGTGAAGAAGCAGACAAGGATGATGATGATGATAACGATGATGATGATGAGGAAGGAGTCCCCACTGGAATATCAATCAGGCACGCTCTTGCCCTTCCTCTTGAAGATCGAGTTGTTCCCAACTCTATTTGTACGGTCGACACCCTAGCCCGCTTGAGGAAGGAGTACCAAATTTCTAACGCCATCACTCTCACTCTTCCTCATCGGGGTTATGATGTCTATACCCCGACTAAAGGTGAAGTCCCTATCCATGTGGCAGCCTTTGAATGTGGAGTCAGGTTGCCTCTCCATCCTACCCTCCGTAAGGTACTGGTTGCTCTTGGTTTTTCCTCGTTGTAGATCTCACTGGGGTTTTGGAAACATCTGATAGGGTTTCTAATGCTATGGGAGGAGTAGTGTGAGATGGATGACATTGTGAGAGAGCCGGGATACTACGAGATTGGGTACATCTTCCAGATGGCAGTCCTCAAGTCAAGTCCCAAAGACCAATTCTATTTGAGGGCAAAGAATCCTCTGAAATTCATTATCCCAAGAGCTACCGTGAAGTACCCTCGTCCTTGGCGTGAGGAGTGGATCATGGTAGGAGGTGATTAGGGCGACTCAATTTGAAATGGTGGGGCTGAGCACTTAGTCCCCATCTTACTTTTGACCCTTTTGATGGTGACAGGGTAGATTGATATCTCAAGATCTCCCTAGTTGTCCCGCGTAAGTAGCTTTCTTGTATGCTAACTGACTTGGTAGTTTTTGCAACTACTCCTTTTATGAAACCTTCATCAGCACATCCAGTTGTGCCCTTTACTTCTTCTCCTCCTCCTTCTCCTGTTCTGCCTGCTACAAGTGCAGACTCCTTGCTTGGACCCGGTCTGCCTACTGCACCTTCTCCTTCTACGCCGGTTAAATCCTAGGCGAGCCTTTCTACTGCAATCCCTACCTCACCTACTACGCGCTCCCCATTAGGCGAGATGGCCGCTCATGCAGCCCGGGCTAGAGGTCTTGCTAGACAAGTACAGAGGCAGGCTCCAACTACTCCTACCGGAGTGTCTTCCGAATTTTCACAGATGGTCATGCATCAAGCAACTCCTTAAGTTTTTCAATTGATCCTACCCCGCATCAATCCAAGATAGAGAAGGAGAATGATGCTCTTCTTAAAATGGATCCCTCAAGCAACCAAACCTTAAACTCCTAGATGCAAGCTAAAAACCTTGAGGAGGTAGTAGCCCGATTTGTGAGGGCATGTCTCGGAGGTAGTCTGCAGGCTCTGTTAGGATTATGCTCAATAGCAAGAGTGTAATGTTGTAATTAACAATCTTTTTCATATTAATAAAGTGATTTCTGGTTTAACAAATCGTATAGCATTTATAGTTTGTATTATAATTATCAAAGTAAATAATCATAAGGTCTAAAGACTATGGGAAAAGAAGAATTGTTCGTACATCTGGATATGTATGTGGTAGACACAATTCTTTAGTTAGTCTTGAATATTGTTCACAACTTAAGTTAAAGGTTGGGCACCTTTATCTTGTTAAAGTTGTAGAATTCTTTTGCTAGCATTTGAGTGGGATCAAATGAGATATGATGAGTCTAAAATCATCGGAGTGTCTTCGAGCAAAAGGATCTAGTGCACTGGGTGCATTGAACTGGATCACAATGAAAAGCTTTATCTAGAACCGTCAATAGATAATAGTCTTTTCATTATCAGGACAATCGGAGAGTCTATCTTAATCCCGAGATAAATGATGGACTTATGGTTGCAAGTGATATCATTTGAGTTATCAATGAGTAAGATTATATCGCATAGTCTATCCTCGATAGTTTGGTGATATTCATTCGTTAATCGATAGAGGACTTCATCTATAGATATGGACATCGTGGCTCCATTTAATTAAATGAGAGTATAATATCATCATATGGATGTTTTGAGGTAATTGGATATTAAATCTCAACGTTGAGTTTTCAATAGTGTCTATTGAAAACATGGCTTCTGGACAAGTCAAAATATCCAAGTTCAAAACGTGGTCACATGAGTAAATATGGTAACTTGGAGAGTTATAGGCGGTCTATGAACTCTTGGCGATTACTGATATTAATCACGATGATACACTATCTCCAATATGATTGTCTAGGGTATGAATGAGGAGCATATTCCTTTTTCTATCTTTATTTAAGAGTTCAGTTTTAGCTCTTTAGTGGAATGAGTTAAAATTAATGGATCGGACCTAAGTGAATCATTTGTTGATTGTGATTAGGTTATGTCTATTGAAGCTTAAATTTAGATGGCCCGCCAAGATCCCCAATCCACACGGACTTGCATGGATCACTTGATATATTCTACCGGACCAATTTAAGGGTCCATCTAGAATTGCATTTAATATATTAAGAATATAATTTGCACATTATTTAAGTAATGGGCTGCTCAATTATATTAATATATTAATGAAAGACATGTGGGCTTGTTTCTTTTAGTAAGAATGGGTCTGGTTCACATGTGGGCTTTTTTTTATATTTAAAGTCCAATGGATTAAATGAAATAGGAAAATAATATTAGGCCCATCTTATATATAAGTGGGGCGGCTTGGTTAAGGTTTTGACCTAAAAATATTATTTTGTTTCATTTGTTTTAATTAAATAAGAATTAATTGATTTATTGATTAATTGTTTAATTAAAGAAACAAATCTTTCCTAAAAGTAAAAGACTTGTTTGATAAGTAAATAAATAAATTAGTATTATTTATTTAATCAAATAAGAAGTTTTTTTTTTTATTTAGTCAAATAAAAGAATAAAAATAAAAGAGTTGGATTAGGGTTTGAAGTCTATAAAGTTAAAAAGAATTAAGGTTGAATTTCAGTCACCCTATATAAGTGACATGATGAAATTAGGCCAAACCCATTTTTTTTTTACTACATAGAATTCGGCAACCCTAAAGGAAAAAGAAGAAAAATTCGGCCAACCTATATATATGTTCTTATAGGGTTCGGCCACATCAATTAATTGGTGCTTGAGTTTTTATTTTCTTTCTTCTTCTTCTTAATTCTAAGAGAGTTTTTATTCTAGAGAGACAAAAAGGAGTGAAAAATTATTCTTTGATAGTATACAATTGCTTAAACATCAATAAGCTTGTGTATACGATATCGATCTAGGTTCACGCGAGTTTCGATCATAAGATTGTGAACTCAAAAGTGACCGGAATAATTTTGACATTCTTTTGATTGTTTTGTGACTAACAAAGAAAAGAAAGTATTTGTTTGGTCCATTCACAGGTTTGCAATTCAAAGGAAAGGGAGACCACGCTCCTAGGTGATCCACGTTCGTGCTCGGATTGAAGGTCTTGCGGATTACCATCGACGTAAGCCAATCGGATCACGCGACAAGAGGTAATTTACTTTTGTTGATATATATGCATGTTTTTTGATTAAAAGGGTTTAAGGTTCATAAAGGAAAATTTTTAAAAGTCACTAAATCGTCTTTAGTATCGCTTCCGCTGCGTGTAACACTTTTATTTGTTTATTTTTCCCTACAATTGGTATCAGAGCCTAGGTTGAACCCTTTTAATTAATTAACGTATATATACGTGGATCTATTTCTTTTTATTGTGATTATGCATGTTTAGAAAGAGATGGCACTCTAGGTATTCAAATATATAATTACATTTGATGTATGGATTTATATATATTTTATGTGCTTTGTTATTGCTCGATTTTGGCCCTAGATTTTCTATGTAATTTTTGTTTCGGAGTTGTAACAAGAAGGGTGGTCTATTATCGCCATAATTCCTTCTTGGTAGATTGCTAGGTTTTATTTTTTTTTTTTATATATATATGTGCAGTATTTTTTTAAGGTTACTGCAGTTTTTTTTTATTTATTTTTAGTATGTGCAGTTTTTGGTTTGTAAAAATACTGCAGTGAATAAAAAAAAAAAATAAATTAATACTGCAGTATTTATTATATATATACTGCCGTAATATATTTAGGTCTTGGAGATTCAAAGACACGAAGCAAAACGAAGCAACCGGAACCAAGTACGAGCACCGTGCGCACCCTAGGAGTGGATTGGGCTGCACATGACAAGCCCAAACTTTGGTGGGCTGCGCATGGCAGCCTTGTGTGGCCTTATGGGCTGCGCAAGGCAGCCCCTTTGTGGGGCTGTGGGCTGCGCACGCCCATGGGAGAAGGCCGAAGGATGAGCGTATGGTTGATGGGCCACCTGAAGATCTTGTATTCCTGACAAATTGTAATTTACTTGTTTTTCTAGGATGGGCCAAAATTGTTGCTATTTAATTTATGCTTAAATATTACAATATTTGTTATTGTATGATAACATGACATATAGAATAGGAGTGCCACGCATATATCTCTTTTGGTATGAACATGCATTGAATGATTTAGGTATCTAAATTGGCATCTAGATAACTCGGTAAATCATTCTATGGGATTTAATCATTCGCCTTAAATAATTGAGTGGGAGAAGATGTTTTGGTAACACCTATGGCCTCCAAGGTTAGTTGAGCTTTATTATTTATTGGTAATCCCCCCAAGGGGCGTCCATGAATGGAATTTAGCAACATACTTCCTTACAAGGATAGACTAGACAATGGACTCAAACGAGATCTACTCCCCAAGGAGGGATTTTCGTGAGAGAAAATCGAGGGTCAATATCTTGGTAACACACTCAATGTAATTTTATTGATATCCTCCCAAGAGTTCTTGTCAGTAAAATTGCAAGGCTAAAATTGAAAACGCTGGTTGTTATGTTAACAATTAGGTGGGACCTAGTCTAACTAGTAAATGGTGCGAACTCCCAAAGGAGGCGTAACATTTATGGGTGTTAGATCACCGTTGAATTTTATGATTGAGTTATTTATTTAATTCAAGATAAATATTTAAAAGTGCTTTATCATGATTATTTACTTATATATGTTTTGTTCAGAAATCATGACCCCATCACTTATGAAAATCCTGAAAGATAACACTTTAACCGGAGATAATTATGTCATATGGAAAAGGAAAATTGGATTGTTGCTGCAAAGTGAAAAACATAAGTTTGTTCTAACTACTCCTAAACCACCTGCTCCTAATAATGAATCTAGCATAATGTATAGAGATGAGTATGAGCAGTGGAAGACTTCAGATGATATGGCCAAATGTTACATTATGGCCACTATCTCCGACGTGTTGCAACAGCAGCATGAAGGAATGGAGTCCGCTGCTGATATAATGATGTCTCTAGAGGAGATGTTTGCTATGAAGTCTAGGACGACTAAGAGAGAGGCAGTGACTGCTTTTATGAATCTTAGGATGAAACCTGGACAGGCTGTGAAAGATCACATGATGAAAGTCATAGCACATCTCAACATTGCTGAACTGCATGGCGCTGAGATAGATGGTGATACAAAGATTGATATGGTTGTCAATTCATTGTCAGATTCCTTTGATCAGTTCAAATTGGACTACACTTTGAACAAAAAGGAATACACCTTACAAGGCCCGATGCAAGATGTTCAAAGTGCTGAAAAGATCCTTGTGAAAGGCAAAGGTCAAGAGATTCATATGGTTGGTAAAGTTGCTACCGTTAAGGCCCGTCAAATGGTCAAGAAACAACAGAAGAAAAAGCAATTTGGGCCTATCAAGAAGGAGACCAAGAAAGTAACCAAGATCAAAGGGAAATGCTTCCTTTGTGGTGAAAAGGGACATTGGAAGAGAAATTGCCCAAAGTCCCAGAACAAGAAGGAAGAAGGTAATTTGAATTATCTAGAAACATGTTTTTTGGCCGATTCTACAGATTCTTGGATCATAGACTCAGGAGCCACTAATCATGTTTGTTATTCCTTGCAGGGGTTTCAAGAAAGGAGAAAGCTGAGTAAGAATGAAATCAATTTGCGTTTGGGCAACGGAACGTTAGTGTCTGCAAGTGCAGTGGGAGATATTAGAGTTTATTTGGATTCTAGAAGGCATTTAGATTTAATAGATGTTTATTATGTACCTCAATTCAAGAGGAATTTAATTTCAGTTTCTTGTTTGAATAAATTTGGATATTCGGTTACTTTTAATAAAGTTTTTATTATTAGTAAGAATTACAAAATTATTTGCCAAGGTACATTGGAAAACGGTCTATATTTTTTGCATAGAAATATCTCTCACTCGTTAGACACAGAAATAACGGAATCTAATCATAAAAGAGTAAAATTATCAACAGATGAAACCTACCTTTGGCATTTACGCTTAGGTCATATTAACCTTAATAGGATTAAAAGATTGGTATGTGACGGACCTTTGAGTGACTTAAAGGTTGATGATCTACCAACTTGTGAATCTTGCTTGGAAGGTAAAATGACCAAAAGGACGTTCTCTGCCAAAGGTGCAAGAGCCACTGAATGTTTAGGATTGATACACACTGATGTATGTGGACCTATGAGCATTCAAGCTAGAGGTGGATATGAGTACTTCATCACCTTCACGGATGATTACTCAAGATTTGGTTATGTGTATCTCATGAGACATAAGTCGGATGCTTTTGACATGTTCAAAGCATTCAAAGCTGAAGTGGAAAATCAGCTTGAGAAACACATAAAAATCTTGAGATCTGATCGTGGTGGAGAATATCTATCTGGTGAGTTTCAGCAATATCTTATTGATAATGGGATAGTTTCTCAGTTTTCTGCACCAGGTACACCTCAACAGAATGGGGTAGCAGAAAAGAGAAATAGAACTCTTTTGGATATGGTTAGGTCTATGTTGAGTTATTCAACGCTTCTTATTTCTTTTTGGGGATATGCTTTACAAACTGCTATATACACTCTAAACGATGTACCATCTAAGTCTGTTCCCAAAACACCGCATGAGTTATGGACTGGGCGCAAGCCTAGTTTACAACACTTAAGGATATTTGGTTGTCCTGCGCATGTGTTAAAAGGAAAGACAGAAAAGATGGAGTCCCGTTCAGAAACATGTATATTTGTAGGGTATCCAAAAGAAACTAAAGGATATTATTTCTATAGTCCTTCAGATCTTAAAGTATTTGTTTCGACAAATGCTAAATTTCTGGAAAAGGACTATATGAATGATTCTGTGCCTAGAAGTAGAATTGTCCTGAATGAGATATCAGGAGATACAATTCCACGAGAGGTTACACAACCTAACCCAATTGTAAGTTCCGATCCAACACAAGATCAACAACCTACCATTCCTCGTCGTAATGGGAGGGTTAGAACACAACCCGAAAGATACATCGGTCTGGGAGAATCAGTGGAGAATCTCCCGGACGACGATGATCCCTATACGTACAAGGAAGCTATGGAGGATGTTGATAGTCGCCATTGGCAAAAGGCAATGCAATCCGAGATTGAATCTATGTTCGATAACAAAGTCTGGTCCCTTGTAGACTTGCCTAAAGGGATAAAACCCATTGGGTGCAAGTGGGTATACAAGAGGAAAAGAGGTATGGATGGAAAGGTGGAAACCTTTAAAGCTAGATTGGTAGCTAAAGGGTATACACAGAAATAAGGTATCGATTACGAGGAAATCTTCTCTCCTGTGGCCATGCTTAAATCCATTAGGATACTCTTATCCATTGCCGCATCTTTAGATTTAGAGATTTGGCAAATGGACGTCAAGACAGCTTTCCTAAATGGAAGTCTTGACGAAAGCATCTACATGATGCAACCAGAGGGATTCATTGAAAAAGGCCAAGTGGATAAGGTATGCAAGTTGCAGAAATCCATATATGGATTAAAGCAAGCATCCAGATCCTGGAACATAAGGTTTGATCAAGCTGTCAAAGGTTTTGGATTTATTCAGAATCCTGACGAACCTTGTGTATACAAAAGGATTAAAGGCGACAAGTTGGTTTTCCTGATTCTTTATGTTGATGATATACTACTCATTGGAAACGATGTAGGTGTATTAACATCAGTAAAAGAATGGTTAGCAAAACAATTTGATATGAAGGACTTAGGAGAAACAAGTTTTATTCTAGGTATCCAAGTAATAAGGGATAGAAAGAATAGAACGATCGCATTATCCCAAGCTTCATACATAGACAAAATCTTGTCTAGGTTTTCCATGCAGGATTCCAAGAAAGGTATGTTACCTTTCAGACATGGAATCAAGCTTTCTAAGGAACAAGTTCCTAAGAATGAGCATGAAGAGCAATTCATGAGTAGAGTTCCATATGCCTCAGCAGTTGGAAGTCTCATGTATGCAATGCTCTGTACTAGACCAGATATTTGTTTTGCTGTTGGCATAGTTAGCAGGTTTCAATCGAAACCCGGACCTGATCACTGGACGGCAGTCAAGCATATTTTCAAGTATCTTAAGAGAACGAGAGATAATATGCTTGTATACTCTGGAGGGGATTTGGTTCCCGTTGGGTATACAGATTCTGATTTCCAATCAGATTCTGACTCCAGAAAATCCACATCAGGGGCTGTGTTTACTATTGGAGGAGGAGCAGTTATATGGAGGAGTATTAAGCAATCTTGTATTGCTGATTCCACCATGGAAGCTGAGTATGTTGCTGCATGCGAAGCTGCCAAAGAGGCTGTTTGGCTCCGCCAATTCTTGATTGACTTAGAAGTTGTTCCTAGTGCGAATAAGCAGATCACTATCTACTGTGACAACAGTGGAGCAGTGGCTAATTCGAAAGAACCAAGAAGTCACAAGAGAGGTAAACACATTGAAAGAAAGTATCATCTTTTAAGGGAGATTGTTCAAAGAAGTGACGTGACGATTACCAAAATCGCGTCAGCAGAAAATCTAGCGGATCCCTTCACAAAGGCTCTACCTCAGAAGAGTTTCGATGGGCATCTAGAGAATACGGGCTTGAGAGATATGACACATTTGCAATAGCGCAAGTGGGAGATTGTTAGGATTATGCTCAATAGCAAGAGTGTAATGTTGTAATTAATAATCTTTTTCATATTAATAAAGTGATTTCTGATTTAACAAATCGTATAACATTTATAGTTTGTATTATAATTGTCAAAGTAAATAATCATAAGGTCTAAAGACTATGGGAAAAGAAGAAT